>RCWM02000027.1:1677500-2277500 GCA_003667255.2 Euschistus heros
TTAGTGTTGAATTATAAAAATTAAATTAAATGAAATCAATAATTTTGATAACTACTTTTGTCAGTATACAATCAATAAATAATTGTTTATTTGTCTATTTATCAAATTATATATATATATATATATATATATATATATATATATATATATATATATATATATATATATATATAGATATATATAGATATGTAATTTTTAATTGATAGGAATCATTATTAATTTAGAATTGATATAATTTTCTACATGGGAACATAAAAACTAAACTATTAGATAAATGTTTTTTATTTATTAGTAATATATGATTTTAAGATTTTATAGTTTATATGAATCAGTAGATTTTTGGAAAATCAATTAAACAGAGATAGGGGTTAAATCAATATTGTTTTCTTTAATTTTAATTTTTATTTCTGAATAAATTTGTTAAATTAAGTAATTTTTTTTTTTAATTTAGGATACCTTATTTTTACTAATTAAGCTGATCCCTCAATTATAATATTATTATTATGACGAATATCGCTTTCCTTGAGGAGAGTGACTGAACTTCATCACGTCATTGACTTCATCAAGTCACTTCATTTTTAGTTATTCCTCCTTCTATCTTCTCAGAGTCTCTTAATTTTCTCCGAGTGTTCCTTCTTCCGCTCCTTCTTTCACTTTTTTCCAGGTTGTCGTGTTCTTTCAAAAACGTCATATTGTTGATATTAGTCCGGTATTCGGCATGGTATTCAAATTTCTGTTTATTGATCAGCTGCATATCCCCCTTTAAATCATTCTGTGCCGCATTTGCTTGTTGTAATAATATTGAGTAATTTATTTTCTATTCTGGAGCTTTCCATCCTATAGATGTCCGTGTAAAATTTTTTAGCGTTTTCTTATTACACCTGTCATTATGCTGGTATTTTGACAAAGTTCGTTCTGAGGTCTCTTCGTCCATATTCCATTTTTATTTATTGCTCCGTACTTTTTCCGAGTGCTCTCTCAAATATTTAATCAAGATTTTTTATATATCAAATATCTGTTTTAAGAATTTTTATTAGCAGTCGACAAACCTACCCATTTTATTTTTTTCTTAATTCACTCTCAAAAATTTTTACTATAGTTAATATTATTTTTCATTTCTACCTTTAAAGAGTTAATTTTCTTTTTATTTGGTTTCAATACAGAGTTAGCTGTACGATTTTAAGCAAAGCTGTTCTTTCTTATCTGTTAGTATTTCTTTAAAACTAGTTTTCAATTTATTTACTTACATATTTTCTTGTAAATAAATAAATTTCAAAGTATTTTTAAAGAAATTCTAAAAGATAAGAAAGTGCAGCAATGCTTTTGGGTAAGTCTTCTTTTATATTTTGGTCACTGGAGTAAATAATGTGTCAATCTAAGAAAAATGTATCGAACTCCCTGAAATTAAATGTATGGAAATACTCTGCTTCATTTTTTATCTTATAATTTAATAGTTTAGTTTAAAAACAACTAAAAAATAAAAAGAATATATGCAATAATAAAAATGTAGGCAATAACGTTTGGTCAAATCTATTTTTATTTCTTCATTAGTATTTTTTTTATTTACTTAAATGAATCGGATTCTGTTTGTTGCAAAAACCAATAAAAAAAATAGTGTTTATTGAGGCACTATTCGAGTTTGCAATATTAAATTCGTTTTGTCACAATTAAAACATGAAAATCAAATGTGAAAGAAATTCAATATTTTTCCCGTTGCTGGATTTCAATTCAATTACTTAGAATACAACTTGTAAGCGTTTTAATAGTTTGCTTGACCAAGACATATTTCAAAATAATAAGCAGGAAATTCAATGTAGTTATCTATTTTTATATTTTCTATGGTGGGATTTAAATGTTAAACCATTATTTTAACAAAATAATTAGAGGTAATCATCTTAGGCTATTCGTTCTTTTATAGTCTATCAGTTCAGTCATTTTGATGTTTTTTTGTTGTTTTTTTAATAACTATTTATTGAAATTTACAACCAAACAGAATTTATACATCAAGTAAATGTGCTGTTAACTATTACAATAACGTGACAAAACATGAAAAGTACTTCCCATCAGTAGCACGTTAATAAAAATTCTACACTAGAAGGTCTCTGGGCCATCTTCTTTTCAGACGCCTCGGAGGAGTATCAGGAATGGTGTGGGAAGCAAGTTGAGAAACTAGGGGATTTGAGTGGTTATGGAGCTTACTATGAAAGGATAGATATCTGGTTTGGGCTAAATCTGCAACATATGGAACATTAAGATCTTTATGGATAAGTTTATTGGTGACAAAGCTTACTTTGTGCATTGAGGATTTTTCGAAGGATTTTGGATTGTAAGGATTGGATAAGAGATGAATTGGATGGTTTAGTGGAGCCCCAAAGCTTAACTCTGTACGCCCAGATAGGTCTAATCACAGTCATGTATATTAGTCTTTTGTAATTAATTGGGAGTTTTGAACGTTTGTCTAATAAATATTGAAGTAATCTGTAACGACGGGCAGTTTCTTGTCTTTTTTAGTCTTGTATGTGGATTCCAAGTAAGACGTTTGTCCAAGTGGAGTCCTAGGTAGCGAATCTGTTCAACAGGGACTAGTGGAATATCATTAAAGGATACTGTAGGACAGGAAGTCGTGGGTTTACGACGAAGAGTAAAGATTATTTGGATTTATTTTGATTCTCCATTTTTGACACCATTCTTGAAGGGTTAGGATACGGGATTGGAGTGTTAGGGAGGCAATAAAGGGATCATTGTTTTCTGATAACACACATGTGTCATCAGCGTAAGTGGTGAGGACAGTGGTAGTGTGAGTTGGAATGTCATATTTTGATGTTGAATTTTAATTATTATAGATTATGGGTTTGTAAGATTAAAAATTTTCTTATACAAGTTATAACTTTTGTTAAGACAAAATATCTGTAGAGAATAAATAGTTTATAGTTATTTTTATTATGATACTTATAGTGAATGATAATTTTTGAGGATTGCAAAATCGAATAAATGTTTGTTTTTTAGTGTTTTCCTTCCAGCAATAACCCTGTTGGAAGGGATTTTATTTATTTCTGTACACACCATACTTAAAAGTATACAATGTACATGTAATTTTTAATTTATGTTTTGATTATTATTTTACATATACATAGTACATATGTCAAAAGGTCAATATAAAAAATAAATAAGAAAAATAAAATAAAATTAAAAAAAAGAAGTAATATAATGTAAATAAATCAAAATTCAACAAAATCAAGCAACAAAGTTATTTTATCATCCAAAATCCTTAAAAATAAATTATGAATATTTAATGATTTAAAGATACTTCATATTTATATCCTCTATTTTTAGTATGGAGTTTTTAAGAAATATTTTGAAATCTTCAAACAAATTGTTCATCAAACATTGACCATCCACTGGCCAATGTCCTAGTTTCTGTACTGTTTTTGTATTGAGTATAGTTCTGTAGCCAGTGAGTAGTCTGCATTCATATATGAGGTAGTGTATATTTTGTTCTGTCAATCACAAGGACATAAGAACGAATCTCTTATTTTGAATTTATAAAAGTACCTGTTATTGCCGCATGTCCTTTGATTTCTTATGTAATGTAGAAGTTAGTCCTTGAGTCTGATTTAATGTAGGTCCGTAAGTTTGGAATGAAGTTATGTGTTTGTGTTTATCACCCTGAAAATTATAATTAATTTAGGCACAAAAAATGTATATATCTTTTTTGTAATTAGTATGTTACTACCTCAAAAATATGTCCTCTTAGCCTTTTTTTTTTTTTTTTTCGTGAATTAGCAATTGGAGAAAACAAAACTAGAATAGAATCACAGATTTTCCATCTATGAACTAAGAGTATGTATTATTAGTTTTTAATATTCTAATTAGGTTTTGAAAGAAAACTAATACTGTTGATTATCAACCCATAGGAATTAATCGAGAACTCTTTGAGCAACCAAGACCCGACGACAAAGGTAGGATTCAGTTGAGAAATGTAATTTGCATCGAGGCGGGGACAAAAGGGACGGACAATGTGTTAGTTGGGAATACATAATTCAGGAGGAGCATCTGTAGCCAAAGGGGTGGGGCCGAAATGTTTCACCAAAGCTTTATATAGCATATTCATAAGACAATGGTTTGTTTTCGTGATTAAACGAAACAGTGTCTGCGAAAAGTAGGGGCATTTATTCAGCGGGACCGGGGGCTAAGCCGTTGTATAAACTAGCTTTGGAAGCAAGTTTGGAGATGTCGGCCTTCATTTTAGTCAAACTCCAAACTTTATCCCAGCCACTGATGGATTAATAAGCTTAAACTAAATCAAACAGCTGTCTGATAGCGCTCAAATCTCGTTTGTACCATTCCCTCTCTCCCAGTCTCTGTCGAATTATCCATCCCAAATTATATCAGGACATTCTATGAATATTGTAAGCTGATTTATTCTTAGGATCAGCTATCAAAATGTTGTTAATATACGAACCTCACTTTATTTTGTTTATTAAATACTTTTACCTTTATTAATAATAGACTTTGTCTGTAGTAACACAATGTATTATTGATCTATCCCCTCTATTGATGTCTGATTTTTTTTACTTATATCTTGCTAACCAATTACACTTTAGGTAGCAGCATTTAGAATATTGTCTATTAATAATGAATATTTTAGTGAAGGCTCAGTGATCCCGAAGGTTCGATGCCGACACTATCAATCTTCGACCACAGACATCACTCCAACCCATCCCATCAGAACCCAAATCCACAAGGTCAGTCTTGACCCAATCCTCTCATCTACATCTCGTTCTATCCCTCAGACGTTCACCTTACGGCTCGAAACTTCATTATTAAATTCAAAGACTTTACGTGGCTATTTTAATCGTCGCGCTACTGTTGCCTGAAAGATATATAAATAATGAATATTCAGTATTTTTAATTTAACAATATTATAACTTTAAAAAATATGAATTTATTGACTATATTGTTGGCTGTTGTGAAGAAGCGAATAGATCAAATTATCTCGAAAACAAGTACATTATTATTATCTTAAAGTATAGATTATGGCACAAGTGGTATTTTTAATAGTAATTACAGGATTTAAAAATTGACTTCAAAAGTACACTTATCTATTTCACGACAGCCGTGGATCTTACACTTGATCTACTCATGGTTTAGCACACAATATATATCCCTAATGTATCATCAGTATTAAAAATGTATTTTTACTTATCTTAAGTGTTCTGTGTTGCGGCAACGGCTGTTCCGAGTCTGTTTTAACGTCTACTTCATTCAAGGCGTTGTCCATCCTCGACGACCACTCTTACTCCTTTCAACACCTACTTCTTCCATCACAAGACTGTCCAAAAGATCTGTCTCTATTTCTTGAATCCATCTTAAATAATAAATAGCATACTCCCTCTCTCTATCTTGAAGTTCCAATTTAGGCATGTTAAATGTAAATTGTGACTCATTGTAAGTGCCAAAAATAAAATATAAAAAATATTTTAATTGGAAATTGAATAAGTTCCATCGCAATGTAATGGAAACTGGTACTTACCTATCACAAAGAGCTTGGTACCAATAATGGTACGTACCATTGTTTCCATTACATTGGTGATGTAACTTATTCATTTTCCAATTAAAAATCGTTTATTTTATTTTTGGCACTTACAGCCTTTTCCATTTACATGCCTGAATTCCTTGTCTGCTAAACTTTTGGAGGGTGCTCTAGGTACCTTGCCGACAAAGATGACTACCGCTCAAAATAAGGTTTTCTGTGGGGTATCTGAAAGATTATAACAACCTTTTTCAACAAACATAGATTTCAAAGGAAGAATAACTGCGGATATTAAAAGTTTCACGTCTAATATGCTGCAAAGAGTGTGGCAAGAGTTTGATTATCGGGTTGTTATCGTTCGAGCCTCACAAGGTGGTCCCATTGAACATTTATAATTATGTCTTGACAGCAAAAAGAATTATATAAAAGATAGAATAAAATTGTTAAATAAAATAGACCTGTCCAAAAGTTTAAATAATATAGAGATGTTCAATTTCCTGATATTCTTATTGACTGACCTTGTATTATACCTAATAATAGTAATTATTAATACGGAATTAGTTAAATAGTCTCCAATTTTAATTTTAATTTAGAGGCAGAAATTTTGATACTATCTTCTCTTTCCGAACGAGCTTCCTTCAGAACAGATCTAATCGAAAACGAATCATTTTAAGTACGGATCTGATTCACTTTTGGAAAAAATGAACACCTTTTTGACACTGCTATAAGCAGGAATGAGGTGAAGGATTCGACAGATGACTTAAGACACTCACCGAAAACCCTAAGAGGAGTTCATTCAGAATATTCAAATTGAAATTCCATATTCAATGGCCGAGGATTGAAAAGAAACCTTTCCTATTCGACAGAAATCAGTTGGCAAATGGAGGACTGGGAATAATTCTGGAGATTTAGCATAATCACGTCATTATCGTGGTGTGACTCTGTCCCTGGGTGCGCTCTCATCACAAGATCAAAGGGAACAGCTTCACACCGCTCTTCGATCAATACTCAACTGTTTTCCGAACTCCAATTCATAAACTTCATCTGTTTTAATTTTTTTTTTTAATTTTCCACATCCACTCAAATGTTGCAAATATTAATCTCAAAAGCTAAAGCTACTGCTGGATATAGAAGTTAGCAGAGAATATGGATTCTGAAAACAGGTAAATCCAACATTCCACAAAAACCAGAGCTGATAAAAAAAATATGTACGTATCTGGGTATTCAGATACACAGCGACAAAACAACTAGGCAAGAAAAATTGGAATTGTAGAACCTATTAATATATTCACATATTAAAATCATGTCAACCAGTGTTAAATAAAAACATCTCGATGACGTTTACTGACGGCAACTTAATGTCAAGTAAAAAACTTATGGGGTCTTTTTTACATCTACCATCCCAGTTTTTTTAAAGCAGTGATTTTTCTTATTATTAAATTAATACTAGTGAAGAACATATGTTTAAAATTGTTTATTTAAAATATTTTAATAAAAACAAAGTAGGTATTTTATAATAAATTCATTTATCCTTAACAGAAGTTTATAATGATTGAACCATGTTCCTTTAAATGCACTAACTTGTACCCTGCAACTTCTCAAAAAACACTTGTAAAAAGGAGCTCTATTTTTGTAAAAACAAATCTTCATATAATGTCCTCTTCTACATTTTCTCGTTCTGTGCAGTAATCCACATCTCTGGAGGTATTGGAAAGCTATTTATTCTGATTTTATTAACTTGCTAAGTTTTAAAACAAATAAAATAAGCAGGTTAAAAAGGATAACTAGAAGGTAATACTGAAAATACATAAATGGTCATATGGTAGTTAGGTTATCTCATAGCAACTGTTATTTTATCTAGATCGCATGTTACTTAGAAAAGTAACTGGAATGGCTAAAGTAAAAAAGACCCAGCTTATGTAGCTGTAGGTAGATATTTTCAGATTTTTTTTTTTTAAATGTCACAAAATCCAGAAAATTGGTTGGTGAGGTTCAGAGCTATATTTTTTTTCGATAGAAAAAAGTAGAATTAAGTTTCTAAATATCTACGTAAAATTACGGTTTTGGGAACCTAGAATTTTTTATTTTTAACAGTTTATTGAAATTTACAACTGTACAAATATACATCAAGTAAATGTGTTAAAAACGTTAACAATAACATGCTAAAACTTGAAAAGAACTACTCATCAGTAGTACTTGAATAAAAAATCTACATAAGAAGATCTCTAGTTCATCTTCTTTTCAGACGCCTCGGAGGATTATCGAGAATTGATTGGGAAGCAAGTTGAGAAACTAGTGATTTTGAGTGGTTATGGAGGTTACTATGAAATAATTGGTATCTGGTTTGAGCTAAATCGGGACCATATGGAACATTAAGATCTTTATACCATAGATAAGTTTATTGGTGACAAGGTAAGGAGCATTGAGGATTTTTCAAAGGATTTTGGATTGTAAGGATTGGATACGGGATGAATTGGATAGTTTAGTAGAGCCCCAAAGCTCAACTCCGTACGTCCTTTTTTTTTTTTTTTTGTAACTAAATCCTCATTAATTATTCCTATTACTCGTGAATAAACTGAAATGAGTGGATCTATATTTATATTTTTCTGTTTTTTATGACTATTTTTGGCAGGGATCTATTACCGGTATTTAAATATTAGGATCCTAAACATAAAAATAAATATTTTCACCGTCTCTTACTCAATCTACTTTGGGAATTTCCTTGGCCTTTTGATTTAATTTTACTGTAATGAATAAATTTTAAAAATAAAAAATAAACAATATGCACCCATACACGTTTGCAGTGAACTTTAATAAAGAACTATTTATTTTAGAAACTAATGTACAATAAACCCCTAGATAAGTTTAGCCTATTTATATCCTCAGCATTTGTTTTTAATTTTCTGACAATACAAATTAGTCATGATGAATTAGTAGTTTTGTCTTAGCATGCTTATAAAAAAAAAGTGATCCTCGGGAAGAGAGAAATACACAACAAAAGTGGACATATTTTACTCTGAGGACAACGCATTCTGCTCCAGTATGGGACGCTAGCCGTATTTTGGGGACGCTACTATAAACTCTCCCCAAATCCCATCCCCCAATCGTAAATCCTTCCCCTTGTTCTCAATTTGTCAAATCAAACTTTATAATACAAAGCCAATTTGTAGTATTGAATCTTTGGCTAAGAGCAAAATAGTCTACTTCTTGAAAATAGAGAAATAGAGTATTTTTGTTTTAGATTTTTTAATTGTTATGCAATTTTTTTTTTTTATAACTATCATAGCTTCATGTTATAATTCATTGTTTTAACAATGGGCATCGAAAAGAGATAGATAGTTATATATATTTTTGTTTTTAAGTGAGAGAGAGAGAGAGAGAGAGAGAGAGAGAGAGAGAGAGAGAGAGAGAGAGAGAGAGAGAGAGAGAGAGAGAGAGAGAGAGAGAGAGAGAGAGAGAGAGAGAGAGAGAGAGAGAGAGAGAGAGAGAGAGAGAGAGAGAGAGAGAGAGAGAGAGAGAGAGAGAGAGAGAGAGAGAGAGAGAGAGAGAGAGAGAGAGAGAGAGAGAGAGAGAGAGAGAATAATAACTTATATATATATATATAAATTACCTTTTAGCTTATAAGTATATTCATTCAATATTACAACCAGCTTGAAATCCTTCATCCAATAAAAGGTTTGACTCTTCCATTAGTTTTAAAGAATATTTAAATTATTAGCCGTTGAAAATAACTTATACATTATAAAATAAAAAAAATTATAAATAACCTATTATTCTGTAATAACTATGATGCGAAAGTAACTGGATCGCCTATCTCTTTTATGAAACTATTTGATAATCATTCCTCTCTAAATTTTATAGAAAATTTTTTTTTTCCTTTTTTTTGGATCACATCATGCTTCTCAAATGTTCTGCTTACTTGATTTCTACTTTAATAAGAAGATCCGGGAATATTATTTTATACAAAGTTCAAATTGACTTCAATTTTATCTTGTCATAAAAAAACTCCTAGGATCTGTATCATTCGTTATAAAATCTTGAATAAAAACAGCGGAAGAATATAAAGATTGGCACTCAGGAGCCAAATCCAATTGGAAGACTGCTCTCACAGCTCCTCCAATTGGATACTTCGTTGTCTGGCCGTTTATTATTCACACCAATAGTATTGGCACTTGTTGGCTCTGTCCTATATCGCCTTGACTGCTATATCCTAGTACGGTCTTTTTTTTTTTTTTTTTTTTTTTTTATTCTGTCTTTTTGCCCATCCTGACCTAGAAGACAGTAACCAGAATCGATAGTTTCGGTGGATTGAAACAAATGTTTATAAGTATTGTTTTATTTTTACAGCAAACTTAAGAAAACTAATTATTCTAATTTTTTCTTATCATTTTGCATTAATTGGGTTCTTCCACATGGAGCGACCGTTGTTGAAAAAAGGAGTAAATAAAAAAGTAACAAACAAATCAAACATACTTCTTTCAAAGACTAACCTCGTTTTTAATACCAAATTTGAAAAAAAGTTCTGTCCCGTAATGAAATGAAGTGAGTTAAGCAGTTTTTAATGTCATTTAATCATCTGTACAGAATTTTCTTATCATACAGTTATAAAAGCTAAGCAAGTGTGGTAGTCTGCAGGGGACTGGTTAGGAGATTATCGGGTATGGACTAGGACTTTTTGATTCAATTCCTTTAATTTATTTACTGGTTCTATCGAAATATGAGGTTGGTCGATATCATGCAACGGTTCATTACCTATTGACTACTGCAGGGTGTCGATTGATTAAATGTTGATGCATATGATTAATATCATGGCAGTACGATGTTAAATTCACAGTTTTCCCGCAAAACAAAACAAGCAAAAAAAGATTACTCTGATCATAGACCACTTAATGTAAATATTTTTCCGGGAATCAACGTTTTCATCCTCTCTAAAAATTAAGATTTAAAAAGTCGGACATTTTATGCAAGACAATCTAATAAAACAAATAAATATAACTTATTAATTCAACATTTAAAAACCATTCCAAACCGTATATATGCTCGTTAAGTATAAATAATTGAAAGGTAGATTAAGAATGATAGGATATTATCGTATTTACAATTTTGTTTGTTTGTTCTTGGGCGCTACAGTCCTTGCAGGACCTGGGCCTCTGCCACCATCCTTCTCCATTCCTCTCGGTCCTTTGCCAGGTTTCTCCAATTCTGTATCCCCAGCCTCTGCAAATCCTCCTCCAGGTCATCAATCCATCTGCACCTGGGTCTGCCTCTCTTCCTTTTTTCTCCTGGTGTGCCATTAAACAATCGTATTTACAATAAACTATAATAATATATGTTGCTGATTTCCAACACTACTTTTCATAAGGAGCAGCTTAGAAAGATTTACTCTATTAAAAATAATGTTTGTTCAATGATTCAGTCAAAGGCATCAGACTAGGATGACAGATTGAGAACCCAGTTAGTTAAATCGAACTCTCCTTTCATTAATATCCTTTTCTTTTATCTTTTATCTTCAATAATTAATCGCTCAGACTAAAAGGATCAAACTGTATAAAAAAAAAAGATTAAATAAATAAAAAAAAAAAATAATAGTTGCACTTATATTCATTCTTGTGAAAACACCATTTTCAATTTTTTTTAAGTTATAAGTAAAATTTTTCAATTTCAACTCTCCCAGGTTGGATTCGAACCCATGAACTTCTGCACCGAAGCGTACTGCAACACACCCCAACTCACTCGTACAGTGAGTTCCCTCTAAGAGAGTGGAATATCGGAATTAAAAAGTAAATAATATTTTTAAAGATAAAACCCTACAATCCAAAATTATTAATAACAAATTTAACTTATATTTGTCAATATTTAAATTTAAGAATAACTAGACACAATAATGAAAAGAGTAGAACGATGTTTCAGTTGGTAGGGCACTAGAATCCCCATTATTTTTTTTATGTATTTGAAGATTGTGGCGTTCATATTTTTACCTACATTGCGTTGTTTTTTTGTTTTGTTTTTAGATCTCTTTGTCTTTAATTACAAATATTCTCGCAAGTTTGGTGTGATTCAAAAAAGTTATGTCCTTTTTTTTTTTTAAATGCCACACTTTTCTAATAGGTAAACGTGTAATCAAGGGTCATTCTCATCTGCAGGAAACCTCGGTTTTGGGAACCTGGAATATTTTGTTTTAAACTAAATTCTATTTTGCTCATCATTTAATAAGTTGAGATTAGTGTACAAAAAAAAAAATAAAAAAATAGTAGATGATCGCGTTATATATTTTTCAACAGGGAATCGAATAAGGAAGCCTAACCCATTATAACGCTTATAGCTTTTGCTTAATTATCAAAATATTACATCAGATCCATTCCAATGTATAATTTAGCATAACATATATAAAAAATAAAGGATAAGCACGAAGTGTGTGCCCTTAGGCTTGAAGAAAAGTCCCTTACACCTGGCTTATCTGCCTAATTATTATTCATATCAGGCAGTCTAAGACAGATAAGGGCGGAGAGGTCGCGAACTCGGCTGCTAATATATTCCCACTTTTAGCGTGCCAGGGCCGAGTGAGGATTTTAGGGGCAATGTAAATTGATACATTAGTATGATTAAAGCTTTCCAATGTTCGTGCATCCCATCTTCAGTCTTCCTTAATTGGATCAAAATCACGTAATAGTGAAATAAAAAAAAAAAAACTAGTATTTTTTTTTTAATTTCATTGTGAATTAATATTAACAAATTTTAATCCGATTTGTTCATATTTAAAAAAAAATTAATTAATTTTCAATATGTTTAACCAAAGAACTAGATGCTAAAAAATTAATGTAAACGAAAGATATTTTTTAAAGAAAATTTAAAAAAGAATTATCAACGAAAGATATAAAATAATTTTTATTTAATCTCTCAATATGATTGACTATTTATAAACGCTTGGCTTTACATTTTAAATATATGATCGCTACTGCCAGAACTACAGATAAACAAATATCAAAACTAAAATAAAATAAACAAAGCTTAAATCACGACCAGTTGGTGTTAAATATTTGAAGAAGGCCTTGCCAACTGTGCACTTAAATCTTTAACCACTGTTAGATTCTATGTTCCATTTAAGTTGAACTTGAATTATTTTAAGTAATTAGAGTAATTATTTGTTATTGCCTCCTCTGTTTATAATTTTCTTTTTTTCTCGCAAGAATTTAAAATTATTTAAAACCGCAGTTGTTAGATTTTAAAAATGAATGAAAATCCGTCAGGTTTTCTTTAAATTAAGTTTCAGTAAAGGTATTTAAAAAATACCGAGTGAAGAAAAAATAAAAACATAACTATGATTTTAAAATTAAAAGTTAGTTACCAATTGGTAATTATTAAGTTGTTCGTATGAATAAAATAATTGGAAAAAAAAATACTTTGCTCTATATCCGTTGATTACAACAAAAGTTTAATCCGATGCTTAGACAAACTTCTTGTACTGATGCAGGGAACACTACACGAGCCTGAGGAAAAATTATTGCTGCGGTTCCAAAATCAATCTATGCATGCTTAATGTAACATTCGACAAATGAATGATCGATTAGTTACAATTCAAAAGCTAATTCATCCACCAATCAAATTAAAAAAATTTAAAGATTGATTTAAAAATAGATAAAAAAAAATTATCATTCGAAATTATTTAAGAATAAAAAATAAAAGGAAGCAGTGTTTAAAAAAAAAGGTACGAAATTTGATATTAATATGATTTATCAAAGTTTCGTATTAGATATATCTCATAGGCATATCTCTCAAGAATTTATATAAAATCATATTATTACATTACACAACATATGCATATTACATTACCCTATCGAATGCAATAGGTAAAAAATTCTCATAAGGGATGGATATTAACCGCATTTATTTAAAATTTTGTAATTTTAAAAATTAATTGGTAATATGCTTAGACACTGCAGTATTTATTTAATTAACATTTTTAACATTCCTTATGCGTTTCATTATAATATAAAATATATGGGGACGTAACACCTATAAATGAATGAAAATCTTAGCCATGGAATCAAAACATACAAAAATGATAAAATATAACTCAACAAAATCTCTTCAAAATACATTATATAAAAGAAAAAAAAATTAAATGCCCCTTTGAGCCTGACGGATAAAGAAAGAATAAAAAGGGACATGTTTTAAGGGTAGCCCCCTTTATCGTATGTTTTCTATTTTCTTTCACTTGTCTGTGATTCTTTTGTCTATAAGAGATAAATTTTCAAATTAAATAGCTCAATCCTGCTTGCCATCTATACCCTTATGTTATCTATTTTTTCCGCTTACCCGGATGATTTAAAATTAAATTAACATCCAATGATTATTTGAAATAGACAAGTTGAGAAAAAATAGGGGTTTTGAACGTGATTTTTTTAATCCAACCAATATACCTCCTTAACGGTAGGTTTAAGCGACAAGTATTATATAACAGAAACCCGATGTTTTTATTATCTTTAAATGAACTTAGTGAAGCTTGCCTAATTTCAGGAGGAAGGAATTGCCAGATAAGATAGGGACGTTCAAAAATGCTGTTTTGTGAAAAAGTGTATAAAGGTCAGAAGGAAGGGATTTTATGTTGGGACAAGGCAGAGGACTTAAATTTCAGTAGATTATCGATATAATTAGGAGTATATTTAATAATCACATGGTAAATAGATTCAAGAAGGACACAACAAGAAGAGTTAGATATAAGGAGTGGAACATGGAAATACCTCAATGTACCAAAAACTAATATGATGAAGCTGTCTATAATTCGCCTGTATGTGCAGACTTCGTCCATAAGTCTGTCCCTGAATCCCATCAGGAGACCCCCGTATATCACTCACCCTCAGTCAAAGTGAGGAAATGTGAAAGAGGAAACAATTTTTTATACATACGACGAAACGTATTTTATCAGTTCCTTACTTATACCTCATGTCCTAAGCTGACAGTGCCATCGATAAATGGAACGACTATGAGAACATATTGATTTCGAATGGCCTGACGCTCACAGGTGCTAAGGAGTTCTAAAATAAATCTTCCCCTCAGTTTTGCTATTTAATAAAAAGTATTACAGTCAGAATTAATGGTCTCAGTGCTACTATGAGATGTTGAAATATTGTGCGCTTTTAGTAACTACTAGCAAGTATTGTATAAGAGAAAAAGGTGTAACTATGGGCACCCTTTTTGTTTTTGACTTAAAGTTAAATTATAGATTTTTTATTTCATTAACGACTATAACCAGTTTCTTAAATCCGAGAACGTTAAACGACAATTAGCATCAACTATTTCATTTTAAAAATAACGATGCTTTCAAAATAACACCAGAAAAATTAGGGTGTAATAGTCCCCTTGAAAATAGTAAAAATAATTTAAAAGAGGATAAAACAATATGAAACGGTAGATAGTTTATTTATTACATGAAAAAACAAAATTACAGAAATCGCAAACATAACTGGTTCTTTCTGACCGATAAGTGTGCTAACATTTCACCTATGACACTTTTTATCTACACCTCTCCCCTAAAATCTAGTTATTTTATGTTTATAAATAGAATTCAATGGAAGATAAGTAAAACTCACCAAGTGTCTTCAGATAACTGTCTATCACAAATGATGCAAGTTACATATCGTTTCTTTTTTTGAAGGCCTTCGTTGAAGGCCCCTGCCCCCTGGTATTCACTATGAGGGGTGCCCATATTTACACCTGTGCCTGTTTTTCCATCTTTTATTCTACATTAATTTTATTGACTAATTGAAAAAATAAATTAATAAATATGAACATGAATTATATTTATAATTTTGTATATATATATATATATATATATATATATATATATATATATATATATATATATATATATATATACGTCCCTTGGAGCATTCCTATATTAACTTTAGGGGATTATTTCAACTAAATTGATAGTTTACAGCTGTTTATTTAAATATTAGGGTTAGTTTCTGTGAATCAGGAGATAAATCAAAATTCGTTTTTGTCTGAAACGGGCATTGCCATAATACCCCTTTTTTTCTTATGATTTTCTGGTAATTATTTATCATCTGGTTGATGAATATTTTGGAAGATGTATAAATATTGACGCTTAGAAACACTACAACACCGAATATATACTGAAAATCAAGATAGATGATCAACTTAACAGCTTTAGCTTAACTGTTCCAGTTAATAAGCTATTAAAAGAATATAAAAAAAGAAATTGGATTATGGAAAAGTTGAAAACGAAGAATCATAAATTACACTGTTTAAATTCATTAAGGTGATTAGCTGCTTACTCTGACTTAAGAAAAAGAAAAACCAAACGCGAAAATACAATTTAAAAATTAATTAAGACGAAAGTAAATGATGAGCTATGAAACTGATAGCTGTTTAATTAATCAAGAAAACACGGTTTTATATATATATATATATATATATATATATATATATATATATATATATATATATATATATATATATATATATACTGACATGCAAAACATTCCCAGCAATTGGTATATTTATTTTAATGGCTAAAAATTTGATTCTTTTTTAGGCATTTACGTCCCATATACTTTGACCAGGGCAGTTAAATTGTATTAGGATTATTAAAAATATTTTCCACTTTCGAAATGTAAGAGTTTATAACGATATTTTGTATAAAAAACTTAAAATTGAACTATTATTCTATATTGAAATAAAAAGTTAGTTTAGTAAAAACCGTGTTTTCTCGATTAAATAAACAGCTATCAGTTATCATTCACTTTCGTCTTAATTAATTTTTAAATTGTATTTTCGCGTTTGGTTTTTCTTTTTCCAAAGTCATTGTAAGCAGCTAATCATCTTGATGAATTTAAACGGTGTAATTTATGATTCTTCGTTCTCAACTTTTCCATAATCCAATTTCTTTTTTTATATTCTTTTAATAGCTTATTAACTGGAACAGTCAAGCAAAAGCTGTTAAGTTGATGTATCTATCTCGATTTTCAGTATATATTCGGTGATTTAGTGTTGCTAAGCGTCGATATTTATATATCTTCCAAAATATTCATCAACTAGATGATAAATAATTACCAGAAAATCATTAGAAAAAAGGGGTATTATGGCAATGCCCGTTTCAGACATAAACGAATTATGATTTATCTCCTGATTCACAGAAACTAACCCTAATATTTAAATAAACAGCTGTAAACTATCAATTTAGTTGAAATAATCCCCTAAAGTTAATACAGGATTGCTCCAAGGGACAGCGCCTATTATGGAAATGATGTTGCAGCTTCCTGCAGCAGTTGCTAGAAATCCATTGCATTTAAATGGAGATTAACAATATGCCTTTGCGTACATGTATATGTATGTAAAAGCTAATATATACCTCCATAATTGAGTTTACCTTTATCCTCAATGATTATTGTGAATTATTAAATTAATAAATTTCTCATGCGAACTATGAGCTTTAGATAGGTTATATAGTTTTACCATTCCAAAGCCTGTTGCAGAATGACGCCACATATCAGTTGATTTTTAAATTTTACTGGGATCCGCACGTCACACCACAAATCTATAACTTTTTTAATAACAATATAATTGAAATTGAGAAAATTATAATATCAATTTCCAGCGCTATATAACACCGTACCTTTGTAACCTCTTTTGAAGGGTACTCGCCACCTGTCGGTCGATTTTTGCATTTCAATGTGCACCACCAATGTGCAAAACCTTCCTTAAACTATGAAGATAATCCAGTTAAATTTGGTACAGATTGGTTCAGTAGTTTTCGCGGTTAGTTCTTAATGATTAGGGTGACGATACGGTGTATAATAAATTCATAAGTCGGTAATACTAAACTATAGTCAACGTCAAAGGTACCGGTTGGTTCCTAAGAATCGACATTGCATCATCGATTCTTAATATAAATTCTGTTCTCTAAAATGTCAGTGTCTTTTCCTCTCATGTACACTCAAACCCTCGGGTTCAAGGACAGTGACAAATCAGTCTAGATCTCCCGATTATTTGCTCAGGGTCAGCAAGCCGAATTAGGACGTATATATCCCTTCTCGTAACAGACTGTTAGTAAACCGGAGGCTGTTTTAAATCCTAGAAAACCTCTTAAAGATAGCCGATTAAGATACATGGAGTAGAGACAGCACTCCACCGCACGGTCTGTGTAAGTTCCGTCCTTAACCTGGAGTAGTTTTCTGAAATACCAGGGTCAACGTGGCCTTCGTTGGATGATACCCCATTTCGGGTTGTCAAGTGCTATCCCGTTCAGACATCCCGACTCTTGACATTCTCATATATATCGTGGGGTTACAAGTGAAAAGTCAAAAAACGAAGTCTTCAGTAAACGCTGATGAATGATTTTTATGCTTTGTCTACTTTGGTGCTGACATTACTTTATAAAATAAAATAAAGATGTGACACTTTCAGATCTTTAGCGTATTTGATAAAATAATGTCAATACCAATGTTGACAAAGAAAAAAATTCTTTAAAACCATGTTTTTTTACTTTAACTTTAACTTTACTTTTGTAACCCCTCGATGAATGCATGATTATTATAATTTTCTTTCTTATCCTTACTATGCAAGAAGTTCTGGGTCATTTTCACATTAAGGCTGCTCGTTCTCAGCTGTGACTTCACAAATTTAATTGCCGAGTTTGGTGTGCGTAGTAGGTACCTATAATAGTGCAAAACTAGACTTATAGCCGCCAATGGACATTGGGAGCCGAGAAAAAAAAATAAAACATGAAAACCACGTTATTTTATTTTTCTCAGCTATCATTCTAGATAGAGAAATAATTTTTTCCCGTTAAATTGTATTTTTGTATGATATCTCTTTGCCACAACCAAAATCTGATAAATAATCTCTTTAATAATAATATCAGGTTTTGGTTTAAACATGAAATCATGCATTAATTTTGCGGACAACGGGTTTTTGATTTGATCTAGTTTTTAACCACTTTATTGTTCATATTGACATCAGTCATTTTTTCCTTTCAACGGAACTGTTTTTTTTTTTTTTAATGAATCGAACCTTTTTTTTTTTTTCAAATAATTCCCTTTCACTAAAACACAAAAAAGTCGCAGTTCAAAACCAACATCCATTAAATCGTAACACGTACAGGAAAATAAACAGGTAGGAAGGTAGGCATTTGAACTTGCCTACGTGGCGCCTCCTGTGATCAAAAGAAATACTGGCTTTGTGGTCGCTTTGTCGACGCTAAAACATCAGAATGTGTTTTGTCGACTTGCAGTCCCAGTTAGCTCGTTACGCTCGTTCACTAAATTATCTGGGAATTCTATTTACCTTTTTCTACTCCTTTCTTTATAGCGCGATTTGTTCCACAGCTAATTTTACGTAATCATGGAAAATAAGAGGGAAGACATACTATTTCGAAACCAGTATAATCTATTTAACCAGTACTTCTATTCTATAATAGAAAAATATATTAATTAATACATAAAATTCGAATATAAAAATATCGAATTCCATACTTAATTATAAAGCAAACAAAAATTATATTGTGAGGGAAAAGGATCACTTTATAAAAATTAAAATTATAAACAATAAATTGGCATATCCTATTTAGAAAAATCTAAATTATAATCATTAGGAACAAGTAATATTATATCATAACGACCAACTGGTTTACTACAAGGGCCCCTTCTGGGAACTGAAATTCAACACATGATTTATTTATTGACAAATTTTTATTACCTGCAATTGACTGATTTTTATTTATTTATTTTTTTAACAAATTCCTTGTATACAAAACCATCATTAAACCAACTATGAATTTAAACTATAGATAGGGCACAGCAAGACAATCAAATATCATACCCATTCAATCCATCCAATCTGAAGTTATTAGTTAATTTACTGTTCTTAATAGTCTTGGTCTTTACTATGTTTTAAGTGCTCGAATCAAGGAACAAAAAGAAACGGACCATTCCACAGTTGGATGAATGGCCAATCTAGCAGGAAAAAAGTTATAATCAAAATGAAACTATTGTGATAGGTGTATAGCTAAGTAGTTTATGGAACATTATTAAAGGTTCTTCCGTTTTTAGGAGGTGGGTTTCAAGGTAAAAACAACGATGAAAGTAGTACCTAACACGACAGGTCAATTTTTGTAAAAACTATTGATTCTTTCAATCTAAATTTGTGTATCATCGTATTGATATTTTTCATTATTCTTTTGTAATTAGTGAATATAGATGATCGTTATACCAGTAAGCCATTCTTAAAATAATTTTTTAATAATTTGACCTATTACATAACTTTTTTAAAAGTTCCGTAAACAAAAGCAATTTTTAAACTAGAAAGATCTATTACTAAAAATTAACCTAAAGTACCTCTCTGAAATTCATGGTAGAGGTCTCTTAGAAGGTATATGAAATAATCATGAAACATTTAGCTGCTTTTATCTGCTTTCTTGTCTCAAAACGAATTTTAAATTTCGCGAAGGGAGTTATTTCTTATTAGGCAAAACTGTAAGGGCATTGATTTTATATATATATATATATATATTACTATAATTGAAACACTTAAATTAGAGGATTTTGTTTCAATATCTTCAGCTACACTGACGATATATTTAAAATTGGTAGTTAAGAAAAATAAAATTGCTTATAATATTGTTGATATTTTTTCATCATTAGTTTATTATTATTGAATATGGACGATCTCATTTAAAAACATCTCGTTTATAGGATAGCTTGACGTGTTTTTTCGTTCATTACTTTTTTTAAATAATTAAAAATATTTACTATAAAATAATTACCCATTATGTAATCGTTAGAAACTATTTAACTCCTTATTTTTTATTAAATTAATATGATAAATATAAAATATATGGTGAAAAACTAAACCTTATTAATCAATAATAGTATAATAAACAGCATTTAAACTCCTCTTTATTAAAAGTATAAACTAGTGGCATGTTTCGGGAAACAAGGTCCCATCATCAGACTCTAAAATGATTTCTTGGCGTGTTAACACCAAGAAATCATTTTAGAGTTATGACTTTGTAATATGATGAATGATGAATGATGTAATATGACTTTCCGGGGTTTTCCACTCTCTTATCTCTTATACTATTATTGATCAATAAAAGTAACTCCTTCATGGAAGAATTTATTAAACCTTATTAATTTTTTTTTTTTTTTTTAAA
This sequence comes from Euschistus heros, assembly GCA_003667255.2. Lineage (NCBI taxonomy): Eukaryota > Metazoa > Arthropoda > Insecta > Hemiptera > Pentatomidae > Euschistus > Euschistus heros. Next base: position 1,698,209 of record RCWM02000027.1, read on the forward strand.
AAGAACCACGGAAAATGGGGCCTACTGTAGAGTATTTTTTATGGTTGTGACTTAAGTGGTTTTATTTAACCTTATTTCAACTCTATTATTTCTGTAAATCAGGTTGCCAGGTTTGTTTAGGTGATTCAGACATTTTTCCTCATAGATTGGTTATTTGTCCCACTGCGCGTTCGGTTGTAGTGGAGGATATGTCTTTGTTAAAGATAATGTATTAAATATGTTCATAAAAGAAGAGAGAAGAATATGTAGAAAAAGTCTGGCAAAGGAAGAAACTATTGTCTACGTTGGGTACAACAGCTTTGATTCTGCCTGGAATAGTTTAATTGAGAGTTTGGTGACTAGAAGGCAAATCTGACAAAATATAAACAATAAAAAAATAATAGAAAAATATCTCGATATTTATCTATCACGTAAAAACATTTAATGTGTATTTACTTTTTAAAATCAAATCCAATGCTGATAAGTATTATGGATTATGTAGAAAATCAATGAGTTCGGACAACAATGCTTGATAAAAATAGTGTTTTTTTCTCTTGAAAAAATTATTAAAAACAATTGAATGGGTGCCAAGGATTAAATAAAGAAATCAAAAACATTAAAACGTTTTATGTTACTCTATGCTGGAAAGCAAAAAAATTAATATGGTATTTTTTTAATTATTTGTTTTTTTAAAATTTTTTTTTTTTATAAATATTACAAATTGTCTCTCTAAAGAGCAATGAATAATACGAATGAAAAAGAATCCATTCATACAATATGTACGATTAACTTAAATAAACAGGAAAAAAAATAAACATTAAATAATAAATACATAAATAAATTTTTAAAAACACAATCACACTATATATACCCTCAGCCACGTCACTGGTGGAAATTCTGTGGTGGCTGAGAGAAAGTGCCACAGTCGCTTAAGACACAAGAAGCTGGCCATTGCCAGAACTCTAGTAATATATATTTATAACCACAGGTTTCGGGGCCGTTGTTTTAATCGGCGAGGAGGGTTACAAGGATGTATGGAACTATATAATGAATTAGCCAGAGGGTTTAGAGTGGTTGGTAAGATTTTGAAAATTTGAGGGGTATGAGGTCAAGGACGAAAGGTATATTAAGAAAAATAATATATTATGTTAGGTTTTGTTGGAGACATAATATGGAGCATTTACAATAGTACGAAGGACTTTGGATTGGAAGCGGTTTGAATGCGTTTGATATTTGGTTGTCAACATACGACGACATACAACGTTATTCTTTAGTAAAGGGATAAGATTCAAAATGCATATCTCAGCTAGCGTATTCTTTGGAGACGGAATTGAACCTTGACCGTTTTTCCACGGAAAAAGAAAATCATGAACCCAAACATACAACGTTATTCACCCATCCAATTTATGAACATTTATTCTATGTCTAGAGGATGTAAAAAAATTATATTTCAATTAACAGTCCCATAAATTTTTTGACTGTTAAAAAATTTAACTTAAAAAAATGTATCAAAGTAACATATATATCATTACAATACATAGTAAATGATATAATATTAAAGAAAGGCCTATTTAAAAGAAATATATAATAAGAGGGAGGACTATATAATATGAAGGTAGAAAGGCTGAAAGCGGGCGTTATCTTCTGTCTTTGTGAGCAACTAACTTATCTGCCGGCCCTCAGTTCACTTTTGTTCTGCCATGACACAATACACAAAAGTAGACAAATTATTATTTCTTCCTCTTTCCTTTGCTCTCTTAGTCTGGAATGAAGATTGGTTTTCACAGTCCCTAATGATTTTTTTTTTTTTATTGTAGAAAAGGATTCTTATATTTCTCTTTGGAAAGGTACCCAGCAGCTTGAAAGAGTTTTGTCCGTTTGTACCAATTTACATTTTCATGTGTAGTTTTCTTTAGTTATATAAAACTAATTTGTTTTAATGCACAGGTTTTTTTTAAATGTGTAGGTAACTTCCTTTGTTAGACCCTTATCGTTTATTGGAAAAATTTGATCCAAATCTATAAATAAATCTATTATTATAAAAAACATCAAACTACCAAAAAATGTATTAATTTTTATGTCATGAACTCAATAGTTGGTTTTATGCATGCTATGTAAAAAAGAGAGAGAAAAAAAGAAAATTCTATACTTATTTGGAATTTTTTTCCAATTATCGTAGGTTATTGTCTATCATTTAAAATTATTACCATGGTAATTATAATATATATATATATATATATATATATTTTTTTTTTTTTTTTTTTTTAATTTAGTTTTTTTTATTTCACAATTATCTACACTGAAGTCTCTCTCTCTCACACTCTCTCTCTCTCTCTCTCTCTCACTCTCTCTCTCTCTCTCTCTCTCTCTCTCTCTCTCTCTCTCTCTCTCTCTCTCTCTCTCTCTCTCTCTCTCTCTCTCTCTCTCTCTCTCTCTCTCTCTCTCTCTCTCTCTCTTTTCTTGATATTTTATTTTTATTAATCTTTTTTATTAAGTATATAATGCATACAATAAGTAAATAGTAAAACCTGTTATGGGGTACCCACGAGTAGCACTGTATTCGATTCTGTATTAGTCCCTAGGAAATCTTTTTTTCAGAAGTATAGTAGAATTAATGAGAATTGAACGAGAAGCAAATTGGGAGACTAACAGGATTCCAGTGAATATATAGCTGGTCATAGAAGGATAGGTATTTGGTTTGGGCGAAATCAGCTACATATAGAGCGTTTAGATCATTATAAATATGTTTATTTAAAACGTAATAAGAATCATTCAGAATTTTGAATTTTAAGGAATGAATCCCAGAAGAATTGGAAGGTTTAATGAAGCCCCAAAGCCCTACTCCTTAAGGCCAAATGAGTCTTATAACGGCTATGGTAATAAGTCTATTGCAATTGTACGTTCGTCTTGTAAATGTTAGAGTAAAAAAAACAACACTGACGAACAGTTTTTTTTTTTTTTTTTTTTTTTTTTTTTTTTTTTTCTTAATTCACACTTTATAAATTAAAAACTACAAAAAAAAGTAAATGTATTGAAAATAATTATTATCATTGATTCATTCATATTCTGGTTGTGTGTTATTAAAATTATTAATTTTTGTTTACTAAGGATTGAATTTGAATCAGAAGTTTAGTCAATATCATTATAGAACAAGTGGCTAATATGTTTTCCTACAACTGTACTATTACTATCTATTAAGTTGGGGAAGATTAAAGCATCGTTAAAATGTATTTTTATTATCTTATATGAGGCGTAGAGAATCAAAGCGGACTATCCCACATTTTGTGAAAATTGACTTTGGAACCTCAAACCATAGAATATTATGATTTAATGTTTCAAAGTCAATTTTCACTATGAATTTGGATACTCCGCTACCCCACAATATTGACTTTGAAACGTCGAATCATGGTATACTATAATTTTACGTTTCAAAGTCAGTTTTCAAAAGAACAACACAATCTACTTTATAGAAACGTTGATTATGAATTCCGGCAATATTTTGCGGATTAGTCATATTTTCCAGTCTCTGATTTTAATTTCTTTATTATTATTATTTTTTATTTATGAATTATGAAATTTCAGCGATACAGGGTTCCTTTGAAACCCAAAGGTCAGCCGCCGCCCACTCTTGATATGTCAGGAAGACCTTTCACGGCCCGGGGGTGCTAGTTATCTGGACATTTAGCACTTGTACAGAAATATCTGCTTTGTTGATGTTCAGATCATAAGTATCTCAATAGTCTTTTGTTTTTACATATTAGTGATTAGTTTCAATTGTTCTAGTATTTTTTATTAGAATATTTAAAACTCGAAGAAAACCTTCCAGGAAATTTAATTGAAAATACAATCAAATGTTTTTCACCATGAAAGTTACGTTGTTGAATATACAACTAACCGATACTTTTCCCAGTAAAATATAAATTAAAAAAAAGGTAACAGTAAAAAAAAAAAAAAAAAAAAAAAATGATATCACTCTCTAACTGTTAAATTTATATAATATATATTTTATTTTATATTATATATATATATATATATATATATATATATATATATATATGCTATATATATGCTTATATATAATAAATAATTAAAGGTACAATTGTTGAGCTCAATATAATGAACAAGATCCACAAATGCATCATACTCATCAAAGTATTTGTATGCGAGATCCTTCTTTGAAGGCGGCCATTCGCCTCCATATCAGTTTTTGTCTGAACCTTCCCAATTTTCTGCATTCATAAATAAGACGGTCGTAAGTTTGTTCACTGTTTCCGTCGCAGTTACAAATGCCGTTGTCCGTTAGTTTAAATCTGCACAAGTAACTTTATGCTCCACTATGTCCTGTCAAAAGTTGGGTCAGTTTTTTAATTTCTTCTCTAACGTCTATAGTCGTATTGGTTCCAAGTTTCCGTAGTTGTTCCTTTAAACATATTCTTGACTGCACTAATTGGTGCCTTATCGAAGACAATTGGTTCTACGCATCATTTTGTGGTGAATGGAGTCTAGTTTCTTGAGGATATTTTTAGCTGCATCACCATATACTTCGCATCCGAAATCTAAAACGGGTCTAATTAGGCACCGATAAATTCTTAAAAGTGAGTTTCTATCGCAGCCAAAGTTCAGGCCTGAAAGACTTTTGATAATATTTTATTTGTTTGTGATTTTTTAAATCATGTTATCGATATGGAATTTCGATTGTCTTGAATCAAAAACTATGCCCAAGTATCGAAAATGATTAATTTTGTTTACTACTTACTTACTACTTGATATAGAAAAGGCTTGAGTACATCTTTTAATTTTTCAAAAGTGAGTAGCTGAAGATTTTCGTACAGAAAAGCCAGACAGTATGTTCTAAATTAACTATATTTTCTTTAAGTGTTACATATCTATATTTATATTTTCTAACAATGCTTCACCATGAGACACACTGCGAACAGTTTGCCCGAAACAGTTGATGATCTCTCGGTTACGCAATTAGAGTTATCAGATGTTATTATCAATCTCAATGATAAAACACCAGGCATAGATGGAGTAGCTTCTTTAATATACAAAAAAGTATACGAAACATTTCCACAAACTATATATAATATATATTCTAAATGCTTCAGCCTAGGACGTTTTCCAGATTTTTGGAAAAAGTCTAAATTGGTGCTATTAAATAAACCGGGGGGAAAAAACCTGAAGATATTTCCTCAATCAGACCTATATGTATTATTCCAACAGGTGGGAAAATCTTGGAAAAGTTAATACATAACAGGTTGTCGTATTATCATTACAGTAATAAGCTCCTCAGTGAAAACCAATTTGGATTTACGCCACAAAAAAGCTCGGTTCATGCGGTAATGAAAGCCATAAATATTATCCAAAATACCTTGAATAATAACCAGCATACCGCTATTATATCGCTTGATATCACTGGAGCGTTTGACAGTGCTTGGTGGCCATCAATTTTTAGTACTCTTATTAAATATCAATGCCCACGTAACATTTACGGGATTATTAAAGATTATCTTAGCAATAGATCTGTATCCTTAGTGACCAACAACGTTGTATTACATAGAAATCAATCTGTTAGGACACCACAAGGCTCGTGCTGCTCTCCTCTTTTATAGAACCTAATTGTTGAATCACTGTTAAAAGAACGATTACCTTCAAACGCAACGATTTTGGCCTATGCAGATGACATATTAGCAATTGTAACATCAAAATATTTTAAACATTTACAAACAGTAGTCGTAGTATGAATAGTATAAATAGTATAAATAGTATTAGACAAAATAAATCTTGGGCTTACTTAAACAAACTGACATTCAATACACAAAAATCTAATTATATGGTGATCACTAAAAAACGACTAAGTCCGGACTTAAATGTGAAAATACAAAATAAAAACCTGAATCGAATACGTACTTTGAAATATTTAGGCATAACCATTGACGAACAATTAAAGTGGACCAGACATATTGACATACTACAAAACAAACTTATAAAATTAATAAATTCACTTTCAATAGCAGCGCGAGCGACATGGGGGTTGAGAACGGAGGCTCTGGAGGTTTTGTATAAAGGCGCAATTTTGCCTATTCTTACTTATGGCATTGAAATATGGCATCCAGGACTTCAGATAAAATACAACAAGGCAAAGCTGGAAAGGGTCCAGAGGCTAATGGCACTCAAAATTGCCTAAGGATTCCGAACACTTTCTGATGAAGCTGCCTTTGTCTTGGCCAAAATGATCCCCATCAGTATATTAGCTAACAATTACATAGGAAAATTCCATTTGTTATCCATGAACACTGACTATGAAAATTTTAAATCTAACAACTTTGAACATACTACTGACTACAAGGATTGGCTACACCCAGCAGAATTTCCTTGTATTACTGAATGCTTAACTGACCCCACAGACTATGAGATATATACTGACGGAAGCAAGAATGGCGAATATGTTGGCTGTGCTTGTCTCATTTTTAAAAACAAAATTCTAGAAGATGTAATAAAGTATAAATTAGGCCCAGAATGTAGCAATAATCAAGCAGAACAATTCGCCATCCTTAAATCTCTGGAATACTTTCAAAATTTGAGGACAAAAGATAAAACTATTACAATACTAACGGACAGTCAATGTACTCTATACATGATAAAAAACAGACATTGTCACAATCCCATCACTGAAAAATAAGATCATTTCTAAGACATCTACAAACTTACGATAACAATCAAATTTCATTCAAGTGGGTAAAAGGGCATTCCGACATAGCGGAAAACGAATTGGCTGACAAGGCTGCAAAAAGAGGCTTCAAAGGATACTTCCCTTCCTATATCATATAGTATGATATCCAAAGAACACTTAAAAACACATGCTAAAAACACAAGCAGTAGACCAGTGGCAGACACGTTGGAACACAACACACAAGGGAAGACATCTACATAACTTCATTCCAGACTTACGGACCTACATTAAATCAAACTCATGGACTAACTTTTACATTACACAAGGAATCAAAGGACATGCGGCAGTAAATAGTTATTTCTATCGATTTAAAATGAGAGATTCTTTCCTATGTACTTGTGATTTCACTCAAGAACAAAATATACACCACCTCATATATGAATGCAGACTACTCACTGACTACAGAACTATTCTACAGACAAAAACAGTACAGAAACTAGGACATTGGCCGGTGGATGGTCAATGTTTGATGAACAATTCGTTTGAAAATTTCCAAATATTTCTTAAAAATTCAATCATTAAAATAGAGGATATAAATATGAAATATCTCTAAACCTCTAAATATTCATAAACTTTTCTCTACATAACTTTGTTGCTGTTTTTATTGAATTTTAAATTATTTATGTTATATAACTTCTTGTTCTTTGTTTTTTTTTTTTTATTTTTCTTGTTTATTTTTATATTTTTTATACCTTTCAACACATGTAAAATTATAATCAAATCAAAAATAATATTTACATGTACATTGTATACTTTGTACAAGTATGGTGTGTACAGAAAAGAATAAAATCCCTTCCAACAGGGTTACTGCTGGAAGGAAAACACTAAAAAAAAAAAATCTATATTTATTAACAACATATATACGTTGCAAAAAGATTAGTATAATAGTGGCAAGCATACATGATGTGTCACAGGATATTGTTCGGTATCCTTGTATAATTTTTATAGCAATAATTCTTTTAATGGATTTAAATTTTTTTTAGATTTCTTTTATATTTCGTCCCTTTGTAGTAAACTTCTTAAGTCATAGTTGGTTGAATGACAGCCTTGTATATCGCTGATAGTACTTCCAAATTTGAACCCCAAGCAATTTTAGACAGTCCATGGGTAATTTTTAGAAGTCTATTTTTTAAATTATTAATATGTTATAATATAGGGACTTTATCAACTATCTCTGCATTTCAAGCTGGTGATGTGATTAAAGAGCTTAAGGAAGTAAATAATTATAAAAGATCAGAAGAAAAATAGTTATGGAGACATCTTCACTTAAGATAAATATGAAGGTTCTATAAAAAGCTACTGTTACCAAAAATAAGAGAAGTTGAAACATATAAATTTTTTTCTAAAATTACCTTTTGTTGTAACTCTTATAGGAGTGTCATATTTTTAATTCGTTCAGGTTCTACGGGAATCAGCACTATTATGCCTTTTGTCGAAGGCATTTTTTGACGGCTCCCACCCAACATCTCTTTCAATTAACGATATATGATGTTCAATGATAACGATATATGTAAGTATTGCAAAAATCGAAAAAAAATGTATGCTGTTTAACAGCTCAGCTATGTAGCGTAAATTATTATACGTCATGGTCATGTTTAGATATTTAATACTAATGTATATCATTGTAAAATTCAGGATTAATTTAAAATATCACAACAGTTTGAATTTTGAATTTTTTATATTTAAATTGAAGGTGGAGAGAAGCTTATATTTTTAACCTAAAAATTGTGGAACACTTCCTAAGAGGAAGTTACTAACTGCTAATTAGCGACCTGTCTCTAGACTTTTTTTCATTTTTATATTTAATATCCTGTTTCATTTTCTCCCCTATTTTTTAAAGTTCTGTGGGTATTTATATAACATTATATAATTAACAACGATGCATGAAGTTACAACCAATAAACTAGGAAATAGATGTGAACTTTGTATTAATTAATTTACTTATTTGCAAGTATTGGTAGTACTAAACGTTATTAACAATCATTTTAATTATAATTATAATTTGTATCAAAACAACTTATTATATAGATGGAAATAATATGGTATGCTGTTACATTATTTTTTAAACAAACTTCTCAATATAGTTTTGCTAAAAAATAAAAAATAATTTAAACCTTTAAAAATGAAGGATCTTTATACTGTTTGTTCTTGTTGATGTTATTTTATTTATAATGGTAATAAAACTATTCAGGGGTTTTAAATGATGTAGTCTGTTGAAAATTTTGCATTAGTTAGATGTATGTATATATGTTAAATCTCACATGGAACCCTCATACAAAATTGAAGAAACAAAACAAAAGAAGCTGCATTTTTCTCTTTAATTTTGAAATCGACACTTGTCACTTATCATGTGACAACAAGCAGATGTGATGATTATAGTATACAAGATAATTGGCATGTCAGGCATGAGGGAGGACAGTACCCAGCGGTACTTACTCCTAACATGAAACGTGATATTCAATCAATTTTAACGGAATAGATCTCTCAACCAACTCCTTTTTAGTCTGCTTTGCGTATTATCTGCCAAGCTTCTGGAAGCCATACTTTGTATTAAGTTGTTGATATGTCGTGAAGTCTTTTGTATGAAGTCTGAACTCACTTAATTCACTACAGAAAAAAAAAATAATAAAATAAAACAATCATCTATATGACCATTATAAGAGCTATTTCGACTTTCGGTATTGAGTTATGGGGCTCCACCAAAGCATCGAACTCTTTCCGCATCCAATCACTCCAATCTCAAATTCTTAAAATAATCCTTAATGCTCCTTACTTTACCACAAATAAACAGATACACAATGAACTTAATATCTAATATGTTGCTAATTTGGAAGAAGCGAGATACCTTTAATTTCATAATTAACTAAATACTCACTCAAATCCACTTATTTTCCATTCCATTCCTAGCAATCCACTGAGGCTTCTGAAAAGAAGATGGCCTCGGGATCTTCTTCTATTGTACAACTTTCATTAAACTGCTGCCAATGAGTAGTTCCTCCACTAGTTTTTATCGTGTCATTACTTTGCATTGTGATTACTACATATTTTCTGTAATACAGTTGTAAATTTCTGCTGATTAGTGAAGAAAAAAAAAATATAAATATATTAAGTCAATGATAAAACATCAATAGAAAGATTTAATATATTTAGTGTTATGACACAATATTTATCAGTATTAGAATTATTTTTAATCATGAAAAAAAAACTTTTTTTAAAATACACGAAAAGGTATAAAATTATGGCAGTGCGAAATTTACCATTTCTTTGATATGATGAAAATCTCTCTGGTCGATAACAGGAGGATTGATCATACTGTCCAATGTCTTCAAAATCATATCTGGCAGATCAGGACTTGATAGACTTGACTATCAGATTTATGACAACTTCATCAGCGTCTGATTTGAAAATTTCCCGTAGGAACAATTTGTTCTCAAGGCATAAAAATAACATATTTTTCCAATATTATTTTGACTTACGGTATACATAAATTAAATTAAGATTTTGTTCCATCGAATATTGAAGTCTCATTTTTATCTTTATTTTTTCAGAAGCTGATTCTTATATATATATATATATATATATATATATATATATATATATATATATATATATATATATACCTATATTTTTTTTTTCAGATTTTTATCTTTTACTGTACCCCTTGGTCTCTCGTGTTTTTAAATTTTATTTCCTTCTTATTCAACTTTCTGATGGTGCTAAATATCTTCTTGCTTTAAAGCAAATTTATCTCCTGTCATGATATTGTAAAATTTGTCAGCCGATTTTCTGCTAAAAAAAAAAAACCTTTAGATCCAAAAGTACTTAATTAATTTTTAAAATTTTCTTTCTCTATTAAATCAAAACCAACTTATACTACAATAAGAATTTTATTTTTATCATTTTAGTACGAAAGTCCCACATAAGAGTAAATCTGTTTTTCTGCATAATTGACTCCACTTAATGAATTATTAAAATGATATTTTGCCTCTACGTTCTTAAACCAATGTTATTCAAATGTTCGTACGTTCTGTAAGAAGTTTTTGAACAAATAACTGCCTCAAACCAAATGTTTGATGAAACGGCTACTAAAGGATGAAAGGTATCATTCCAAGAAAATTAAGATCTCGGTTTCTCCGAAAGTGATAGAATAAAGGCTGGACTTTGTTAGGGAGAAAATACCGGGTTTAAGACTTGGAGCGTTCCAGATGTTTTGTAAAGATATCACGTTCCGAGAAGAAAATATCGCTGGAAAGGAAGTGACCCCGATCAAATGCATGGTTTTATTCCGTTTCTTGTTAATGTTATTTTATATTTTCAAATAATGTTTAAAATTATTTTCAAGTTGTATTTTACTAATAACACATTTACTTAATTTGGTACGAATAAAAACAGCTTTAATTTATAAACAGTATAATTAAAAATGTATATTAATAAGTTATAAATGATATACAATTATTGGATACTTCAGCTTTTTTTTTTTTTATTATTTATTTTTTTTTTTAACAATCTGTCAAAGAATCGTGATGATAACTAAGCAAAAGAACAATTAGAATATTGATCAGGTTGGAGTCAGGAATGAGGTTGGCAATTAATAAAGAGTAGTACAAAGGATGGAAGAACAAAATACAAAATAAAAGATTTAATTGAATGGAAGCTTTTTCCTACCCCTTTTTTTTTTTAATTATTATTTTCTTCTCTAAAGGCCAGTTTGTTTTTAGTCGTCTGATCCTGGAATGCATGTCCAACACAGTACTCAGCTGTTGTGTTGGCGCAGTGGGTTGAGATTTACGTTTGTGATACTTTTTTTTTTTAGCGTATTGTACCTTAGTGGGTCTGTCACAGACCTCAAAGGATATTCCATGAAATAGAATTTATTTTTTCCACATCTATATATTTTTTTTACATTGCTCTTGAACTAGGAAATCAATTCTTAAATGTAATTTCTATCATTATACGAAAATGATTTAACATATTGATAATTTTGTGAAGCTGTTTATTAATAAATATTAAGAAACAGTTGAGGGTATAATCGATATAAAGACAACTTAGTTATTGATTTATAGTGCAAACGGTTTACTTTAAAAACGTCATTAGGGTACTGGAAAAATGTCTCTAAAATAGAAACTAGATTTTGACTCTAAAAGGACAAATCTGGAATGTTTTTTTCACCAAATTTATGAGGAAGAAAAATCATATAATGTTTTAGAAAAAAAAACATTTTCGAGGGATAAAATGGCTATTTTGTTTGCATGCATAGTAGCATATGTAATATTATTATTAGATGTGGCAGTATCATAATTATATGATGTTCAATTCTGATTCCTTGATTTAAATATTAATCACTAGTAAATAAAACAATCCGTATGAGATCTATAAAGGCAAACCAAATTTATTAAATAAAAAATAATTATTTAAGAAATAAACTTGTAAATAGTTAATAGCATTTATTAATTTAAAAATTGGTAAATATATAAATTATTTTCTATGCAGTCATTGAACAAAATATAATTCATTTTTCAAGTTCTTATTTAAGAAGATAAAGATTTTGGGTTATATTTATTATTTAATGTATTGCAAATGTAACTAAAACTGGATACTGTAAATGAGAGGTTGCACAGATATTTCTCAGCGTATTTAGGCTGAAACCAGGAAGTTTATGTAATAAAATAAACAATAATCTTTGGTTTTAGAATATTTTTAAAACTGACAATGAATGTTCAGCATTAGAAACTATGAATAAAATAACTATTATAAAATTGGCAAATAATTTATCAATCCGAATTATATTAAGTGGACTTCCATGATGCCATAATCTAAATATAGTATTATTTTGACGTGGATATTGAGCTAGGGGTCTAAAGTATTCTTGAGTGACAGAAAGCGTTGCCATAGGAATCTAGATTGTAACGGTACAAAATGAGGACAGTTTCTCAGTCAGAAATTCAAAGTAAAATATTTATTGTCGTATACTATTTGTCAGTAGAACTTACCGCTTACGAACTGTATTGCTTTAAATGAAAAAATTCACGTTTAGCCTACATTAAGTCTTGAGGTTTTTTGACACAACACTCTGTGGTTGTAGCTTAGACCGAAAATTTTTCCGAGTTTTCTTATAAATATAAAATATATCTATGATCTATAGTTTTACCCTGTTAGAGAGAAATTGATTACTTTTTTATTTTAAATCTGTTACTTCTTTTTATTATTTTCTTTTTCAAAGTTTTATCGGTAATCATTATGATTAATTTATTTTCTATTTAAAAGTTAAGATAATTAGGCTTTAGTCAACTAATCACTAAAAAAATGTTAGCCGTTTACTTACCTCTTGGCTCTTCAGCCTGGGGTGGCGGGAAAGGGGTGGGGGAACTTGGCTTCCTAAACAATCCGCCTCGATTCATCACAGGAAATTGCCTTCTGTTTCCAATTATTGATTCCTAATGCTATCAGGACCTCTTCAACTTCATGAATCCAAGGTCCCCAAGGACCCGTTTCAGATCTGCTAATTCCTGTTTTTTATTTTGGTACATTCTGGTTTCTGGGTTGCGTGGAGTAGAATAGAAAAAAAACAACACTTTGTTATGGTACGAAATCCCAAATGAATAACATTACATAACTAAAGAAAAATCAGATCTGGCCCAGAGTACTCAAAAGTAAAACAAGATAAAGCAAAGTGAAATACAGATTTACATTATTAAAAAAAAAAAAAAAAAAAAATGAACAAGAAAAACAAATAGTCAATAAAGAAATAAATATTATTTACAAATTAAAGAGAGAGAAGGGGAAATTAACAATGAAAAAAGAGAAAAATAAATTAAAAATTATCTATACAAAATGATAACATTATTATGCCCCTTTAATAAACACTTATGGAAGAATAGGGAGAGTCAACCGATTCCGGTATCTCGATGAATAGGTCTATCCCAATGGTATAGACGGTACCTCCATATTGGGAAGATGTACCAAACTTAGCGCAGCCTACCAGGTATCGCAATAAGAGGTGCATTTCGAAGAAGGCCAAAATTCAACATTACAAATCTGTAGTAAGGCCCCAGTTCTTATATCTAGCTGAAACCTTACTAGTAATCGAAATGGGGCCCTTGGATAATCTCGAAAAAGTCGAAAAACGTATTCTCAGGAAAATTAATGGACCGAGAGTTCTCCAAGATGGATTCTACAGAATAAAGGCGAATCACGAATTGTACTGACAATTGGAAACAGCCAACACTAGTATGCGGCGTAGGTGGCTGGAGTACTATGGGCACCTTCTGAGAATGGGCATCAATAGTCTTACCAAGAAGGTCTTCTCACTAATTAAAAGTTTTGACTCGAAGTCTGTGGCTTAATGTGAACTTCAAAAAGACCTTAATTCTGCTGGAATTTCTGATCTTGATGGGTTGGATCGGTCGAAATTTAGAAGTATGGTGAAATCTTGGTCCCCACAACCAAAAGTTAAAACTAGTCGAAAACCCATGACGGAAGATAAAAAGGAAAAACTATTGGCTGGTCTCAGGATTCATTAGGGGCAAAAGAAGGCATCCGGAAGAGTTAGTCATTCAATTAAGATGGGCTTAAATTAAAAAAAAATAAAATAAAATAACATTATTATAGGAAAACTATAAATTTATACTAATGCTTTATGTCTATACTAGAATGACATACATTATAGGACATTAAGACATCAATATATGTAAACAGCGTCAGTTTGTAGAGGAAGAAGATGGTGGAAGAAGTGTGATTTAAATGTTCCAAGGAAAGAAGCATTGCGCATACAAGAGGGAATAAGGTGGAATTCTGAGGAAAGGGTATCGGACAAAAGAGGAACGTTGGGATACAGTACTTTCTGCGGGACGGAGTATAGAGGTTGGAAAGACGAGATCTTGTATCTAGTGATTGGATTACAGACTTGAATTGCAGGATACTGTACATAAAGGGAAGGTGGCGGTTGTTAATAACTTGGAAAAGGTTTGCAGCGAGGAAGTATTCACTGCGGAAGGAAGTGAAATAGCCAACATAACTCGGTGTAAAGATGAGAAACATGAGAACGTATAGAGGATTCGAAGACAAGCCTTCTAAAGCAAATAATGATCCATTATAATCTGTCCTCAAGAACCATCGAATATATTACGCAATCGTAGACGAATTGGTAGATGATAAGCAAGCCTTTCTGATAAATTTTATAGTACATGAGGTAGCTAATTTTATAACTACACACAAATTTGGCAATTAAACAACCATTAGATTTTTATGACCTTTGACTGCTATATTCTCCCTATGTAATCGGAATAAACAGATTTTCTGTTATTTAGCAACAAGGCTATATATTGTCATTCAATAGTTAAATATGCATAGACTAAGATAAGGATCCAATCTTTTCTGGTTTTTGCAAAATATACCGCGTAAAATCAGCCTACATTATCATCCAAATTGCATCAAATTTGGGCTCCACTTAATCTAACCGCTCATCTCAGGTCGGCATTTAAATGTAAAATTTCAGCAAATATGGTACAATCGCGCTTTTTTTTTTCAAGAAGAATAATTATTATTAAAAGCATTCTTGTCATCAACTTGATGAACAAGTATTAATAAATAATAATAATAATTATGAACAATAATTAATAAAAAAATTAGAAAACTTGCTTTTCGTGAAAAGTGGTCTCGTAGTTCCGTTACATTCTCTAGACAAACTGTTTTAAATGTTTTATTAATCAATATTGTATCCATTTTCTATAAAAAAAAAAAAAAAACTTGATATTTACATTCAATTTTGTTTTTCTAAGCCTTACCCTAAGTCTAAGTCTACCCTTTTACTAGTTTTCATAACTCGGATCGTAATAAATATCTTTTTGTTTTAGATCTTCATTATAAATCCTTTCCATAAACTTCTAGCTAGTTAGACGATTGGTAGATAGAAATTGTCTTTATGTATATGTATATAAATACTTGTTTGTGTAAATAATACAGTATACGATACGCAGACATGAAGAATAAATAACGTATAGATTTTGAATAATTTATTTTATTATTAGAATAGAATATATGTCTAATAAAGTCAAGAGAACTAGATTTAAAAAATAAAAACGATTTTTTTTTTGTTTTAGAAGCTCAGCTTATTACTTTCTAGTACATTTGTAACATACACTGAGCAATTTTTTTTTTTTGTTAACTAACGGCTAGTAAATGATTCATATTTGTTAGTTATCTTCTATATTTAAACATAACTCAAAGAAAATAAATTTTATTAATGTAAGTAATTATTATTTATTTTTTTTAAAATATTATTTTATTGAACTAATATTACAAGATACCTCTCTAAATGGCAGTGAATAATATGAATAATAAAGAATTCACTCATAAACTATGCACAATTAATTTTTTTAAAAAGAAAAAATCCTCTAACTATACATTATACTGCTGGAACAATTGTTCGGTGAACCCAACATCATTTGTGTAGTCAAAGTAGGCAGATTAAGGTGGCGGAAGATAGACAGGAATGCTATCTGTGAATTGTGAAACCAAGGTCCGCTAGGGCTGTAGCGCTCAATAATAAAATAAATAGATAAATACATTATACAATATATAGTAATCTGAATATAAAATAAAACAGTAAATAAAATAATAAACAATATAAACAATTGTAATAATAACATTAAAAAATAAATACCTAAATAATAAAACAGAAAAATTTAAAAAGCCCTATCATAGTATGTATACAATTCATACAAACATCCAAGGGAAACGCCGGACCAAGCTTGACCCCCGCTTATGGCTGGGAAAGTAATCCCAACGCTGTTCTCTAATGTTAAAATTCTGTGGAGGCTGAGAGGTAGCGCCACAGTCATTCACGACTTGAGTGAAGAACTGGCCCTTACCTCTTCCATTGTGGTTACATTATGTAAGGTTTTGTTAGAGTCAATATGGAGCATTCACAACTGTACTGAGGAATTTCGATTCAAATGATTGAATGCGTTTGATATTCAATAGCTTTACTGCCCCACAAAGTTCAAGTTCATTCAAGTTCAAGGTCCTAATTGGGTTGATGATGGTTTTGTGTATGAGAAGTCTATCTTCAATGGAAAGATGAGATATCCTATTTAGTAGCTTATACATAATAATTGGCTGAAGCGTCTGTTCAGTCTTGTGTGAGGGTAGTAAATGAATTATTGTTGTAATTTCACTGCTTGCAATTTTTCTGTAAATTCTCACCTAACTTACTGTATTTTCAGTTAATTTCATGATTTGTTGAATATTTTTTAGCATTAATTGAAGAATTGAAGATTTTATGAATCACCTATCATTGTGAAAATCGTGTTTGCTCCTCCAAGTTTTATGGATTAGTGGGGTTGGATCGACAAATAATATTATGAAAATCATTATTAAGTTCTTCGTGAAAGAAGGTAGTTAATAAAAAGTTAAACGAGATTAGAGGGGAATTAGAGAGACAGTGAGCAACAGGAATTAGCAACGATAGCTCTGCAGCATCGCCAAGGCCCCGCTCAACTTTTTCTTATCTAATTGTCCAACCCTTGTCGGAAAATTCCCCTCCTCTTCAGCTACGAGCCTTGAATACAGAGGACAACCACTTTTCATAAGATTTTACTAAGGAAGCTGTTTTTGATATGGAAATACAACTGTGTTTGTTGTGATTAATCGGGACTTGGGAATGCTTCTAGAATCCGAAAGTGCTTCAACTCCTCCAGTTGGCTGAAGTTCCCACCGCCCTGGTTTCCTTGTTCATTCTCTCCTCAGACCGGCCACTTACCACCGATAGTTCCCTTTGTACGGTTTCCTCTGCCCGCTGCCGAATCCGAGGAGACAACTCCAGGTCACTATCGATCCATCGGAGACGACAATAGACCACTGAGGGTCTTTATCTATTGTATCAAATATTGAGGAGGCTTTTGAGGAACCTCTCATTTCCGATATCTCTTATAAAATATCTATTGTTCGTTTTGAAAGCAGGGCCCACTTTGAGCTCTCAGCGACTTCAAAACAGTGTTTAAGTTACTGTTTACTTCTTCAAGGCTCACTTATTGCGTTACACTGCCTTTCATCCTATTCAATGTAAGTGTTTGTACACAGTTTTGATAGTTTATTTGTAACAATTTAATGGGAAAACTATCAGGTGAAAATCAATTATCAATTAAGTAATCATAAGTATTATTATTATATTAAAATAATTCTACAACACAGTAAAGAATAACTACGGAATTATAAAATTTTCACCTCATATTATTATTTAAGTAAATTATTAGAAGACTCTAATAATTCTAGAAAATATCAAGAAACAGGTCGCCGTGTTCAACTACTCCAACATTTACTAAACAGGTCTTCAAAAATCCCAATTGATCACAGGAAACTTATTTACATGACAGTAATCAAACCCATTTAGATATACGGATTTGAGTCTTTATTACTTCCAATCGTATCAACGTATCCAGTCCTCACAATCCAAAATCCTTGGTTAAATCCTCGATACTCCTTATGTCACTAATAAACTTATCAATAAAGTTCCAAATGTCCCATATGTTGTATATCTCGTCCAAACAAGATACGTATCCTTCTATATATATTCCTTTCCTTAAAATTCTTACTATATATATATGTTCAAAATTAAAAATAATAAAATAAAATAATACTATGTACACATACGTAAAAAGTCATTTAAAATTAACCACATTAAATTAATATTTCATATTCAGTTCGTCTGTTGTAAGTTTTGTATATTTTCGTTTAATTACATATAACTGATCGTTTTTAGATATATACCAAAATAAAACAGTAATACAATATTCTAATACGTACATATATGTGTACTTAATAATGTTCAATCAATAAATTATAATTAACTATAAATTGTTTATTAATTTTTAAAAATTCATTGAAGAAAAATAAAGCTACAATGCTGTACTGCTAGTCGTCTTACAGTTACATACCGTACATGACTTATTTTTCACGGAAAATCTTTTAAACTAAAAACCATATATCTAATAAGAATATATTTGTCTAATTTTAATTGATTATTCCCATAGCAGGTGGTGTAACTTCGGCTAAGGTATTCTATTTTAATTGTCAGTTAGTTAGGACAAAATATGAATGATAACCACTCCCCTTTAAGCCAGGCATCAAAAATAAATTCCGTTCTGAAAAATATATTCTATTGACACTTTGCTTCCTAGACCTAACTTACTTAGTTAAAATCACTTAATGTTTTTTTTCATTTATCCTTTGTTGATATTTACAACTTTTCACTATATACACAATTCGTAAATGTGTAATAAAATGATTACAATTACATATTAACAACTTATAAATACCCTCCCTATAAGCACTTCAATAAGTCCTTTGGCTATCTTCTTTTCAGACGTATCGTAAAGTTATCGGAAATCTTGTGATCAGTCGGGAGACAACGGATTCGAGGGGGTAAGTAGCTTGGCATGGAAGAATAGGTATCTTGTTGGGGCCAAATATTCATTTATAGGTAATTCTTTCTTTTTTTTTTAATTCTTATACCAGTCATTGATCGACTCCATGATTAAAGATATCACTCACTGTGGCCCTCTCAGGTTCAAAAAACTCAGTATAGTTCATGAGTTGGGGGAAGGCATTGAAGGGTAGATGCTGTTTGATGTTGTTTCTATTTGACCCTATACCTTCCTTTGCTTGTTGTAGCAGCACCTTTTATTATTTATTTATTTGTTTTTGTTTTTTCTATTTATTGAAGTTTACAACTGTATACAAGTAAAATATAAATGCATTTAGTAAACGAGATAAAAATGCTCGTCCTCAATTGCTTGTAATTAAACTTCCCATTGGAAGCATTTAAATAAGTTCTATATTGGAAGAACCAGAGGCCATCTTCTTTTCAGACACCTTGTAGGGTTACCTGGAATAGAACGGACGCCATTTAAGATACTAGTGGATTTTAGCTATATGGATAGAAACGTATGGTACATTAAGATCTTTGTGGATAAGTTTGTTTGTGACAGAGTAAGGATCATTTAGGATTTTGAATGTAAGGATTGGATACGAGATAAATTGGATGGCTTAGTCGAGTCTCAAAGCTCAACTATATAGGTCTAACTACTGTTAAGTAGATAAGTCTTTTGTAATTAATCTGAAGTTTTGTACGTTTGTCTTATAAATGTTGAAGGAGTCGAATTTTATTAATTTAAATATTTTTTTTTGTATATTATATTTTTTTTACAATAATATAATCTGTACAGATATCAGAATTATCTTGACAGTTTGATTCAGCGATTTGATAATCGTAATAACTGAAATGAGATCTGCTCTGTGCAGGTTGTCATTTCTGTTGGCAGCTTCCTACTGTATCGATCAACTTTTAGTCTTTGTGCATCCCTAGCCTCTCTTCAAGGGCACCATGTGTCGCTAAAATCTAAAAAAAATTTCACTTACCTTCGTTTCTGGAACAGTTAAAACTATTTTTAACATTATAACTTTCCGTTCATTATTACGCTTCATTGTGTGTTAAAGTTCATTAATAAATTATGTTGTATTTGTTTTTTTTTTATATTTCATCTGTACGCAACCCTTTAACGGAATCTTTCTTTCTGTACTATATTTTACTATGATTTTTTTAAAACCATTTATTGAGTAATTATTACAATCTGCCACAAATGTGGGCAATACGTAATATAGTTGGCGTATAATTACATTCACATTATGTCCAATGAGAAAAAATAAAATAAAGTCAATAAGTAATATAGGAAAAAGAAAAAGGGAAAAGAAAAGAGCTATGCTATACATAAACAATATAAAATATACTATATACAAAATGAAATTGTAAAACTTAAAAAAAAAAAGAAGTAAATAATAGTAATAACAAAAGATAAAACAAAGGTGAAAATACGATTATACTTACTATGAATTATTTTACGATTTATATGAATATTTTCTTTAAAAAATACTGTTTTGAGTAATTTTGTTAAGTTACTAGTTAATACATCAGTTGCAATGAATAGTGTCAATCTGATTGTTAGTGGAATCTCTAATTAATCATTTTAATAGGAGCAGTCAAAATATTTTAAATTGAAATACTACTGAATCATAATTTTATTATATTGATAAAATTTAGGCCATTGGTGGCCATCATCAGGACTACTAAAATAAATTTTAATTATAGATAGATAATAGAAAAATAAATAAATAAAGAGAGTGGTAAAATATATATTAATATAGTAAATTATGAATTCAATAGAAATCTGGATTTGGTGAAATTATTCATTTTCATTTATTTGTTTTTTATCTCAATCGTTAGTTTTATTAACTTGAAATTTGTTACAACTCTTAGATTTATTAACTCGTATTTTATTTTAACCGTTAGTTTCATTAACTTGTATTTTATTTTAACCGTTAGTTTCATTAACTTTTATTTTATTTTAACCGTTAGTTTCATTAACTTGTAGTACTTTCTATTTTCTTATCTGCTTAAACTTAGATTTTCATATTTCTTCATTATCATTTATCATTCTTTTTAAATTTAATCAACTTCCTTAATCTGATTTTATAAATTCAAATATGCACCTTTAAAAGTTTTAATGTTTTTTCGTATCATTGAAGAAGCCAATGAGTGTTTGACCAAAACATCATAGTAGAGTTATGTTTTACAAACGTTTCTTTTGGTTAAATGTTTTGAATAATCTCTCTCAAATCTACTCATATATTTAAATCTACAATCATCAATAATTTACTCTAGTTGTTTGTAAACTATTAATTTAATTATTATTGTTTTTTTGACTTTATATATTTATTCACACCTGTCAATTACAATTAGACAACCAGTGAATCTGTTGTGAGAAAGAAAGTGGCATGAAATGCATGAGAGGAAGCAGAACCAAGCAGCACCTCTAGTCTTAATTTATTTATTTTTTTAGTCTAAGAGATCTCGCATCCAGCTCCTTTTTTAGCCGTTCTCTCGGTGTTAACGCATCCATTTAATTTTCCGTGGAATCGTTTGTAGTAGTTTCATATCTGTTCGTTAACTTTACATACGTAAGTCAGTATGTAAAGTTATGTTGCTTACGTAACATGTTGATTTTGTGATTGTCCTGTATGTTTTTGCCTGAAAGATTTGGAGTTTGTTTATGTGTGTCTACTTAGCCGGTCCGTATATCTGCGAAGCGTATGTCCAAAAAAGGTTTTAGTAAGGAAGTATAAGTGTTCATTTTTTGTTTAAGTTGTACAGTTGACCTTTTGGAAAGGAATGAAAATAAAATTCTTAGTCTTTTGTTAAGCGTTTTCTTTTTTTTCTTGATATGTGGACTCCATGTAATTCTTCGGTCAAATGTCAGACCAAGGTAGTGTACAATCTGAGGAATCGGTGTCTTGTCAAGAAAAACTGGTGGACATGAATCACGTCGAAGAATAAAAGAAATGTGTTGTGATTTGCCTTAATTTTTACGGACTTTCCTGATATTAAGCCTAAAGATATTTAATTATTAATCTATTATGTTTATTTTTTTTTTATAAGTATTTAAAAGTGAAATTATCTTTTATTTTATTTATTTTTTTTTTTATGATCGTCATATTTAGCTTACAGCTAAGCTTTAACTTTAAAATGCGCTATAATTATGTTTAAAAATGCCATGGGATTTAAGCTAGCATTATTACTGAACAATGAGGTAGTTTCTTAAATAATTCAACGACTAAAAAATTTAGGGCATTTCATTTTGGGAAGCTTAAAAACTTTTAATGATTTTCCCTTTGTAGCTAATATATAATTAGTTGTATTTCACGCATTTCCACTTCATTTAACGATTAGAATCAGTAGGTGGAAATTTAAACATTTAAATATATGTTTAAAATTAAATTAAACATTATATATATACATATACTTACTGTATGATATGTAATATAGGATAATTTTATTTTCACTAAATATATATTTGAATCTTTTCGGGATTTTAAACTAGTGGAAATAGAAAAAAAAAACTCATAATTTAAAAAAAAAAAAATATATATTTAGAAATGAGTAGGTCCAATGATTTATAACTTAGACACATTGATTTATTATTAATCTAAAGTTATTATTTAAACATATAAGCAATAAATAATAATAATAATATTATTTCATAGTAAATCGTAATGTGTTAAAATTATGAGATAGCCAATGAAATTTTGGTAGTGATTTCATCAGATGTAAAGATATTCTTTTAAATTCTCGATACGACTAAATATTTACTAATATTTGGAATTTTAAAATTAGTAGAGGACTAAAGTGACAAGAAACTGCTCGTCGTTACAGACTATTTCAACATTTACTAGACAAACGATCAAAGCTACCAATTCATTACAAAAGTTATTTACATGAATGTGATTAGACCTATTTGTACGTACGGAGTTGAGCTTTGGGGCTCTACTAAACCATTCAATTCATCTCGTATCTAATCCTTACAATCCAAAATCCTTCGAAAATCCTAAATTTCCCCTACTTTGTCACCAATAAACTTATCCATAAAGACCTTAATGTTCCATATGTTGCTGATTTAGCTCACACCAAACATCTATCCTTTCATAGTAAGCTCCATAACCACTCAAATCCATTAGTTTCTCAACTTGCTTCCCACTCCATTTCCGATAATCCTATGAGGCGCCTGAAAATAAGATGGCCTAGAGATTCTAGTGTATATCTTTCGTTTAAGTGCTACTGATGATTTACTTGATGTATATATTTTTACAGATGAAAATTTCAATAAATTTATATAAAAAAAATAAATAAATAGTAGAATTCAAAGCAGGAGACATATTGATGTGTTGATTACATTGAAAAACGTAAAACTGAACAGACTCCATTTTCCAAATATTATTAATCGTTCATTGTATCTCTAATCGGAGGAAATTATTAAATGTTAAGATTTAGTAGTTGAGAACTGTTATAAAAATAAATCAAAATAGGTGTTGATGTGTCATGACTATGACTATTAATTATATCACACGTTATTGTGACCTATTGTCGTAGTGGAAGTAAAAATTTGTGAATACTGAAATTTGGAAACTATTCCAAAATGTGGTATGCATGAGGTATTTTTCAAACCTCACAGAACTGAAAATCTAACCATATAGCCAGGCCTACCGGTATCACCTTGGTAAATAACAGTGTCATATAAAAAAATAAAAAGTAAGGCAAGGCCTCACAAATATTTTAGCTACTCCCGGGGAGAGTTTTTAAAAATGTATTTTTGACTGTTGGGAGTGGATAAGAAACTTTATGCCCAAGTCCACGGATATTGCGGCCCGCTTGGGACTGTCGCGCTCACTCACTCCTATCTTCTCAGCTTTTTGTAATATTTCTTGAGAGAAAATGCTCTAGGATTCTTTGATAATATATGTTTTGTTCTTAATACGTGTTTGTTTTAAGTTTTTTTTATATAATACTATCTTTTATAAGTCTTTATTTAGAAGTGGTAAATCTGTAGTTATATGACAACTGTTTATAAGCCCAAAGCTGATTTTTGGGTTAATCAGCCGTTGACTATAAATCGCCGTTTAAAACATTAAGTCTTCTTGGATTACAGCATAAATTATACTTGATCCTTCCAATGAGAGTAGTATGTTGTTCAAAACCTCCAATCGAAAGCTATACCAAACCCCAGACAAATTGATTCTTATTTAGTCATTTGGTAGGATTGTTTCAAGTTTGTTATGTTGGGATGCCTGTGAAGGAGGTTAAACTAGCCAGTTTCATACGAATAAATAAGAAAACAAATATTATATATTATCTTTGTGGTTAGTTAGATACGTCTGTCACATCACCTAACAAATCAAACCAGATAAACTTATCTAAATTTGCTATACCTCTGCAGAAATAATCCGAAACTTATAAGTATTACGTATGTAACCCTTGAGGTTTTTTTTTTTTTTTTTTTTTTTTTTTTTTTTGTTAATATTGCAATGTTCTACCTTATCAACAAACACCGTAATCTATTAGATTAATTATTGTGATTGTTTTATATTAAAAGTATTATATATATATATATATATATATATATATATATATATATATATATATTATTGAAAAGAAAGAAAATATAAATCTATGAAGGAGAATATATCAGTGTGCAGTTCATTAAGTTTCCTTAACAAAATAACATTATCACTTGACTCAATGACTCAAAATTGGCTATTTTTTAATATTTATTATTAGCATTTTTTTTCCATTATCCAAAATTATATATCGCGTGTATCGATAACAGTGTCAGAGGCGCTCCTCAGTATCCAGATGTATGTTTAGACAGAATAGCACTTAACACAATATCGAAAGAAATCAAATTAAAAATATGTGTATATTTTTTTTAATTACACAAGATTGTCTTCGCGTGCACATACTTTTTTCTATTATACTTCCTTTCAAGTCGGATTCGATCTCTATTGAAACTCAAAATCTTAGGTCACAACTAGGTTACGCTCTTACCTTGGTATGCCATAAATAAAACAATAATTAAATACTGATCAAAACCCCACTGATTTAAATTAAATTGAAGATCTCATAATTCTATTTAAGAACAAACTGGAAATTTGCCATAAAATAGACAAATTCGATTTTTAAAAATGATTTGGGTATAATTTCGAAAATATATATATTTATATATTTTATAATGCTAGAAGTATTTCTTCGAAATTGTAACTGTCGGATGCGTTAATTGTACTACAATTAATACCGATAGTTAATTATTCCCTTATGGAACAAAAGCGAAATTTATAGATGTAGAATCAAGGTTAAAATATTATTTACGCTTTTCCACTAAAAATAAATTTAAAGGTATCATAGGAATACAGTCACTGGGTAGTTCCTCTACAGGTTTTAATCACGTAATTATTTTCATTGTATACCGCATATTTACTAAATGTGCTTTTAGTGCAGTTGTAAATTTCTGTTGATAAAAGAAAAAAAGAAAAAATAAATAAAGTATCATACACATATTGCCATGCATTTTAAAAGTGAAATAACTTAAAAACGTTCATTGAAAACAAATTTAAAATTCTTACAGTTGATTGAAATATCGATAATGTACCTGAATTATCTTTAAATCTCAACCTCACGTGAGATGTATCAGGTGGGATTTGAAGTTAATTCGATACATTTTTGAAAACATGATTTTTTTATTATAGTTATGAAAATGTTTTGTATTTATAACGCTACAGATCGCTTAATTTATAATATTATCGAAAGCCTATTTTCTTGTTCGTACCATTTCTAAAATATTCAACCACCGGTGAGTTTGCACCACGATTTCCACTTAGTTAAATTGATTTTATTTAAAAAAATATATTGGATGACTTGTACATTTTAATAGGTATTGTTTCAAAAATCGTAAAACCACATTTTTTTCAAAATATTTTGCAAAATCAATGATTCTTTCCTACGTATGTAATGTTGCTAGAAGAAAAAAAATATATAATAAAACGGCCACTTGTTTACATCCTCTGATTGATTCAAAATTAACAAGTTGTATTCCCCGGAGTTTGAAATTTTTGAGGACTTTATTCTCGTCGAATATCGATGTCCATGTGTTCTATGCTTTGCTAAACTCTTTACTAATATGAAGGTGACTAGGAACAGTCTTACAGAACAACTTACATCATGTTAATCTGTCATTAGCTATGCCACATGTGAAATAATTACTAATGATGTATAAGTATATACTTATATAATTTGTTCGGAAAGGAAAGACCGTCTGTAAAGCTACTACTTAAACTGCAAGTAGCGCTAAAGATTTATACTAAACCAGACTCCAGTGAGTCCGATTTCTTACTTGACGAATAGCAGGTTTTGCAGTCGAATTGATTTTCTTTTACTGACATAATTTTACTATGCATT
This sequence comes from Euschistus heros, assembly GCA_003667255.2. Taxonomy (NCBI): domain Eukaryota; kingdom Metazoa; phylum Arthropoda; class Insecta; order Hemiptera; family Pentatomidae; genus Euschistus; species Euschistus heros. Next base: position 1,724,758 of record RCWM02000027.1, read on the forward strand.
TATATTTTATGAAGTATTTAAAACTTACTTCCACCTCTCGTCTTCTCTTGAGGTCGATTCTTGACGACCAGTGACACCTTCGATCCACATTCTATCAATATAAAAGGATTAACTCCATAAGAGGGCGCATTGAAGACAATGATGAGTCAATGGGAAGAGAGACAATATTGAGCTATCGGCTGCGGGCCCCAAGTTTGCTGACCCCTGAAATTTGTTGGGGCCAGATAAGGGGCTCCCAATTTCTGTTGCCCCAGTTGCCATTGCCGGCTTATCGTTCACGTCAGTCCTGCGACAATTACAATTCTGCCAGGTCCTTCTTCCTTCTGTCTTATACCACCATCTTGGTTTGCTTCCTCCAATCTCTTTTTTTTTAATTCCTAAATTATTTGGAGGCATTATTTATCCATTTGTTTTTATAAAAACCGTAAATGGATACAGCACAGTAAATCAGTTAATTTGAAGTTAGTTTCAATAGTGAGGGAGGCGCCCTAGCTCTGTGGGCAAGGCACATGACTTCGACTTTAAGGTTGGGAGAAACCATGGAAGCAGATCCAGCTTCTATAAGATAAGTCTAAACATCAGAAAACACCTGGCGGTTATTTCGACCAAATCACTTCCTTCCACAACCGTTGGCTAAGTATCAGTACATCTTTGCCAAACTACTGAACCCAAGGCTCTTCATTTGTAGATATATTAATGTGTGCTACAATTGATTCAATCTTACAAACTTATTCTGATTTAATGGTAAGGAAATGATCAGGGATTTATTAAGGATGCCTGGTCTGGTTGATGAATTACACATCCAAGTTTTAAAAAAAACAACAACTTATATACAGACTTAAATTTCGGAGTCAAAACTTAAACTGCCTTGAAGCTCTTCGTCAGAGCTAATAACAACAATAAGATATTACCAAAATGAACAAAGCAAATTAAATTTTGATCACATCAAGTTTCTGTTACTTTTTAGCCCTTAGGAAGACATACAAGCAGGTTGGAACGTTGGCTGTCGGTATATATGTATACACACACACACATATATATAGATATATATTTTAACTGGAATGCGAAATTCATCAACCTGATTGCATCCCTGGCCATTTCTCAACTATTATAATAAACAGTCATTCATAGCGTTTTGATTTACTTTAATGGCTATTCGGATTTGTTGTGACCCTGACTATTATGAGACGGGATACTTAAAATTATGTTAGTACTAAGTAGATGAATTGAAATATAACATTAAATAGAACCACAAAAAAAAAAAAAAAAATATATTTATTGCAACAGTTATACTACGCATAGAGAAATGAGCATTTACTGATTCATAGAACAAATAAACTATGGTAAAGTCACAAAAGGATTAATTGTACATTTTTAACGTTTAATAATTTCTGTTATGTTCCATTAAAACATTGGATTCATCTCGCATCTAATCCTCGCAATTGTCACCAATAAACTTATCCATAAAGAACTTCTGTTCCACATGTTGCTGATTAAGCACAAACCAGATACCTGTCCTCTCTTTGTAAACTCAATAACCATTCAAATCCACTAGTCTCTCAACTTGCTTCCTATTCTATACCCTAAACCCCTCCGAGGTGTCTGAAAAGGAGATGGCCTCGAGACGTTATCATATAGAACTTTTATTTAAGTGCTACCAATAGGTAGTTATTATGAAATATTTTAATTGCCTTATTGAATCGAAGGACGAAGTTTAAAAAATAAAAGCAGTTGATAACATATTTGCTCAACTAACCAAGGAATATGGATTATTTTAATTGGGGGGGTTTCAAACCATAGGTTCCACTCTGAACATCAAGGAGAGAGCTCTAAGATTACTATAAGGATCCAGGTTGTGGTGTCAGTAACTGCCAAGCAACTAATAACACAAAACGACTAGACTACTCCGGTGACATAAGGACCCTTTGCAACACAGATCTGATGTGATCTGTCTCTATACGCAATGTCTTTGTGAAATAATATCATCCTGTCTATCAAGTTTCATTAAAATTATCAGTTGAACTAATGTCGGGGAAATTCTTCTATTTATATATCAATATAAGAATAGAAATGCCTTGTATGAACAATATTTGCGAGTTAAGCTGTTATTTTTTCTTATTTTTAAATATTTATATATATCAACATTATCAACAATTATGCTCAAACAATTCAGAAGTCTTTATTAATTAATGGAGCAGTCTGTTATTTATTATTATCCAGTAAAAATTTAAGTTTTTCATTATTGCAGAGTCATTATAATTTTTAAAAAAATATTATTATAAGTATTGTACAATTTATTTTAATAATCTACGAGTGGTTTACCATTATTACCACCTTTTTTTTCTTGAATAGGAAGCATAGTAAGCATTTTTTTGTTTATTTTTTTTTTTAATTTCTACTTTCTACCTGATTCATTTTGTTGTATTCCCATGAATTATTTAAAAAAAATTTATCATATTTATGAATTCTTTAATTTTAATGATTTTTTTTTTTCGAATCTAATTCGGAGATACAGCCTAAAAAATTAAATTGATGACAAATGGGTCATTCTTCTAATACATTTAAATTCACATCTAAATGAAATCTTAATCTTATATTTCTAATATGCTAATTGTATCTATTCCCTGATATTTACCAGTAGCATGATATTTAAGGTTTTTTTTTGTTTATGGTATCAATCATAGAACGATCCATGAGTACAAAAAAAAATGTATTATTTAAAACCAATATATATTGAATTCCGATCTATTTTTAATACGCTTTTGTTAACTTGACCTGTATGTAACGGAATCTTTCAACACAATTTTCACCGATTTCCAGCAATCCGATTAACTTGAAAATTTGCACACGTGTCAAGAACCAATAACATTGCAACAATTGCACAACTTTGTTCTAATGTTTTCACATAGTCTAGTAACATTGCCAATTAATTCAATTTAAATTTAAATTTAATTTAATTTGTTGTAAAAAAGCGTGGGTTGCTTGATATCAAATGTTAGAAAAAATTTATTGGCAGCTATCTATAAAAGTAGAGTTATTATGAAAATAATAATATTTAATAATAAAATCCAAATTGTGTCGGTCCATCCGTTCCTCCGTAACAAAAGTTTGCAGCACTTACTATCTATTGAATTATCTTGTTAATAACTCATGTTATTGTTTGCCTTTCTATCGCTATACCATATACTATTTACAAAATCAAAATTATAGTATTCTTTTTAGTTCGGTTTGCAATCGAAGCGTGTTATTTAAAAACTATAATTTATTTAAATTGTATTTTGTAAATAAATATTATACTTATGAATTGTCTAATTATACCGAATCCATAGCCTTTTTTTTTTTTTTTTTTTTTTTAGTTAATTTTTCCTCTGGTAAGTCGAAGATAAAAGATGAATAATTAAAATAATCGCAAACAATGCTTGAGTTAAATATATATATCCAAGAATTTTTATAATTCCTAAGTTCTCATATTTAATATCTTTACTAGAATTGTTGAATAGGAAAATTAATTTACAAATAACAGCATCCGGATATTTCTAATTCTAAACATACTTGTTTTTTTATATTATTTAATTTATAAGTAGTAAATAAATAAATATATATATATATATATATATATATATATATATATATATATATATATATATATATATATATACCTATTTATATTTTTATTCATGTTTGTATATACAACATATTAGGAATTAAGTAGATATTTTTCCCCTGCCTCCCTGATTGGTACATCTGGAAGAGGGAGTTGGGGGTTGCGTGAAGCCTTATCAGCCGAGAACCTAATACAGTTAACAACGGAAACGATCCCGAAATTGGTTCTGCGGCGGAACAGCTTTTTCGATTTGGCCAACTTCAAATGTTCCTAATCCGTGTAAAAATATCAGGTATTCTATCGCATTCCGTGTTTCTTTAGATGTGTTTACCTTTAATCATTTTATACTTTATCCTGAACCAACATTTTCTTCAATATTTACACTCCAAGAGGAAAGTATAGGCCAACTTTATTTTTTTTCAAACATTAATTATAATAAATGAAACTTTATAGAATATTTTATGTTACTATAACCATATGCCAGACATGAAAGACAATAAACTGCTCGTCTTTTCAAATTACTCCAAGATTTACCAGACAAGCTTTCAAAGCTCTCAAATTATTACGAAGTTGAGCTTTGGGGATCTACTAAACCTTCTAATTCTTCTCATATCCAAATCCTTATAATCCAAAATCCTTCGAAAAATCCTAAATGCCCCTTACTCACAATTAAAATTATCCATAAGGATCTTAAAGTTCCATATTTCGCTTATTTAGCCCAAACCAGATACCTATTCTTTCATAGTAAACTCCATACCCACTCGAATCCACTAGTCTCCCAACTTACATCATACTCAATTCCCGATAATCCTTCGAGGTATCTAAAAAGAAAATGACCCAGAGACCAAGTGCTACTAGTGAGTAGTCCTTTAAATGTTATTGATTGTCATTGTAATCATTTTCCTCAACTTTACTTACTATATATAGTGAATACAGTTGTAATTATTATAATATTGTTAATAATACTATAATTTTTTCTGTAGTTAAAAATAATATAGTTATTAAGACTTTGCAAATGACAAACGAAAACCGATATATTCATTACATAAACTTATTTTTTATTAAAAAAAAAGAAAGAAAAAATACAAATAACCACCGTTTCTCTCCAATACTTCTGCTATTGCTTTAAAAAATGATTTTGAATTTTTCTTTATATAATTTTGGCAAATATTGACTCAATTTTCTTCAATGCAAGTTTTGAGTTCTTTCACTGATTTAAAATATTTCCCTTCAGCATGAACTGCTCGAGAAAGTTCTCAGAAGTTCTCAATGATGTCCAGATCTGGCGATCGGTCAGCCTGGGCAACATGGAAATATTTTTGACTGCTACAGCAATTTTCACGATCCAAGGTGTGTCGAAAGGTGCATTGTCTTGCTAAAAGATGAACCATCTAACAGACAGCTCTTTTCATCTTTGAACACCAGGCTCCTAGGTGATGTCTATATAATTTTTTGCATTTCAACTTCCATAGTACCTTTTTCCAGCCCAAACCATGACACCTCTCTTGCCATTTTTTTTTTTTTTTTATGATTCAATCAATTAAGATATTAACGAATAATTTTCCAAATTATAATGTTTTAATTAGTACTTTTCACTCACTTACAACACTTAACTATGCTTAGTTAAATTTAATTAATTAAAAAAAAACGAAGGCTTATTGTTCTCTAATGCACTTTGAACGAGGTTTAGATAAAAACTGGCCTATAGTTTGGTCGTATTTAAATATTTACATTTAATATAATAAACGATAAGAATTAGAACTTAATAAAAACCTATTTTTCCGAGTACCTCAACTCTATTTCATTGATTTGGTTGAAGTATCACTTGTTTGAAAAATAATGACTGGCGAATTGTGGAGGAGGAAACCTATAATTTTGGCAGGTAGTGTACTCAAGATCTCATAGTGGTCAAAAACCACCATTTAAGAATAAAAAATCAATTTGATTTTCTTTCTCAGAGACAGAAACATTCGCAGCTCAATTTATTTGGACCATTGCCGCAGGCATTTAAACTGTAATTATTAACAAATATATTGACTCAATCAAGATTATTTAAAACACACCTTATAAATATCATTGCGATATACTACACCGTTTCCTGCAGAGGAGTAGCTTTTTAAATTACCCTCTCTGTTACGATATCTATCATTTTTTTGTTACTACTATAAGCAGAAATAATCTGTTAAACCGTCCTGCAGTTTCGGGAAACCATTGGAAAAGTATGGCATATGATTTGTACTATTTTCCAACCATTCAAAAGCTCAACACATGATAAACAGAATTTATAAAATAACCAACAATCCCTTTTGAGATTACAAGATGTACTCCCGAAACAAATTTCATATTATATTCTTTTTTTTTTTTTTTTTACAAGTGCAAAAAATCTACTTTTGTTCTTAAATGTCACTTCACCATACATGTAATAGTTAAAACACTTTATTCGCATACTAGAAAATTGACTAAAACATTTTTACAGTTAGATTCACCGACAGTTCAATATTTATTCTTTTCTAACAAAAGTTGATATTTAGACATGTATAAACGTAACTTAGCACGAATAAAGCTGCGTATTCCAGCTATTATATGTTTGTATGATGTTATTATTCTCATCACAAAACAAAGTAGAACTAATTAATATTTTTTTAATCACGTGATGCAAAATCATACAAAGTTTCGTTGTAAGTTGTAAACAACAGTAAAGATATGAAACAACAGAAATAAAAAAAATATTTGAATTGAGGATGTAAAATACTACTTTATATGCTATTTAATATTTTTGTAACAAAAAAAAATCATGTTTACCGAACTCATTGCCCTTGGGCTATAACTAATTGTAAATAAATGTGAAGGAAAGGGGCCTGTGTGTGAAGGGAATTATAAAAGCTTGCCCTAAGACCCTGAAATTGCTTTCTAGGATTTGCATACATTGCTGCTAGATGGTCTGAATCGATCCAAACTTTTTTCTATGACTAAATTATTTATTTTGATAAAATCTTATTGTCTCAATAGCTTTTGTATACAATGATAATTGCCAAGCAAACAATTTTATTTGAAATTAATTTATGTATTTCAATGCACTATATAATCGAAAATTGAATTTTTACACTAATAATTGTTTTTTATTTATTTCCAGGTATGTTCTTCTTGGTCAACTTGGTGGTCTAATTGGTGTTGGTTTCACTCATTATTTTTCACGACAATGGGTATGTTTTGATTTTGTTTTGTTTTCTATTATAATAACTACATGCACTAAATGACAACCCAGTTTTCGTAACATTCATGTTGGTTCCTGAATATGTAGTTTTATATATCATCATCATCATAATCTTTCCCTCTCTACCGCTGTGCAGTGTGGGGATTCCCTCTATAGAGCTTGACCCAAGTGTCCCTTTCTTGAACCAATTCTCTCCTCCTGCTCCAGTCCAGCCCTCGCTTCCTGAACGCCTCCCGCACGCCTTCCTCCCAGGTGATCCGTGGTCTTCCTCTTGGTCTTCTTCCTTCTACTCTCGTCTCATACGATATCCTGGCCGTTCTCTCCGTGCTCATCCTCAGGAGGTGCCCAAACCATCTTAATTTATTTTCTTCAAGAGTGGTTTCTACCGCCTGTACCTCGAGGTTCGCTCTTATTGTAGAGTTACGGATCCTATCTCTCCTGGTCTTTCCTTCAACCTTTCTTAGGTATCTCATTTCCATTGTCTGGATCTGCCCTTTGTGTTTTGAGGTAAGGGTCCATGATTCAGAGGAGTAAGATAGGATGGGCAGGAACGTAGACTTGTAGACGGATATCTTGGTCTTCTTCGTCACCTCCCTTCTGTTGAGAAAACCTTTCCGGATTGCGTTGAACAGTCTACCAGCTGCTCCCAGCCTTTGCGATACCTCTCCATCGATATAACCGCTTTCGTTGATCCAGGCACCTAGATATTTGAATTATTATTGATATATATATTATATATATTATTGAACTAGTATATATATATATATATATATATATATATATATATATATATATATATATTTTCTTCACTGATGATTATACATGACTTCTAATCAACCCGGAATAATAACGAAATTAAACTTATGCGATTTCATTTGTTTACTATTTTGAAGAGATTTTATATCTCTATTTGTAACTTTTATTCTCATCTAATTTATTTTTCTTATTTCTTTTTTTTCATATTATTTTTTTCAGATTGATTTTCTCATTAAATTTATTTTCTACTGGATGAAATTTTTTTATTTATAAATACCAGTCCAATGCATTAATTTAGAAAATTTTTGTAATTTTATCTAAAACTAGCTGAAAATGCCCGTGATCCGCTACGGTTTAATATCATTAGGGTTAAGGACAACTTAAATTAGTAAAAGTTAAGCTTAACGTTGATAATTATTATTACTTAAATAAACCTAAAGAAATCCATTCTTAGAATAATTTCAATAAGTAAATTTGACAATTTGTAAAAGTTAATTTTATATTATTTTAATAGTCCTCCAGTGAAGTACATAATAGTCCTGCAGTAGTACTATCTTACCCAGCTCTGATACCAGACCACCAGCTTTTCTTATGGCATACTTTAATTCTCAACTTCTCAACTTTTTTGAATAAAGTTTAGGCTTTCTGTTTTCATTTTTGCGTACATATGAAGCATAAGTTGGTTAAGGAAATTAAAGTAATAAGGTTCTTCTTCACCTCCTCGCTCTATCAACAGTTAGGCGTAAAAATCAGCTGCAGACACAGTTTTCTTAATTTGTGTATTGGTGTTTGGGTCACACTGAGAGATGTTAATACTGTACCCATCTTCATGGCAGAACATGAGACCACACTGAAGACAATCATACGCTTGATAGAACTCACTGATTCTTATTAGTTTTTTATCCCTGCTGTGGAGAACAATGTCTCATTTTTCAAACACCAATAATCAAGACAGGAACTTCGTTAGTGGTAGGAGTACTGTAACGTCCTCAGTGAGCATTTGAAGGCTTTTTTCAGCAATGCTGCAGCAGATGGCAGGACTCTCGTCCTTCCATTTTACAGCATAACACCAATTTCAAGTAGACCGTTGTCCAATATCGACTGTTTTGTCTTTTGCATATTTATGGAAGTTGAGACGAACGGCAGAAGTGAAAAGGCCGCTGTTAGAGTGTCACATTACAGACAACTAGCAATACCGTTATTGAGGAAACTGCGGAGCCTTGCGAGAAGAAAGTGGGCCGAGCTCCGAATGCCACTTTAGACCAAAAAGGGCAAAATAGCACCTCAATCTAGTCCCCAGGAGAGTAAAATATAGTTTCTACCAACAAACGATGGGGCCAAAGGCAAAAGGAAATGTGGTCAAACCGGTGGTTGGAAATCCTTAAGTTCCTTTAAACTGTAGGGGTCGACGGAGCAGGCGGGCAGTCGTTCGGAACCCAACCTCAACGCCGACCTTTTATACATGACCGAGAATCTAGGATATGCTTCCTTATTGATACAGGTGCTTCAATCTCAATAATGCCACGTAACCCACAGGATACACAACGAAACAAACAGGAAGTTCACACTGGTAGCAGCCAATTAATACGCTCAAATACCTACCTATGGGGAGACAGACTCTCAAACTTGATCTTGGACTGCGACGAATTCTTGCAGTATGGGACATTCTAGTTGGCACGGACCGTAAGTAGGGCAATAATCGGATGCCGATTTCTCTTCATCATGGCATTAATATCGACATTAGAAAGACAGCAGTTGATCGATCGGCAAGCCGGATTATCACGTTATCGGATACAGTGTCTAACGGGTCAATACACCGACCATACTTATATACCCCAGAATTGTGCGTAACGCCTAACCTCTTGAAAGCGAAATTTCCCAAGATTACTCGGACCATCACCGATCCGTGGATCCCGCTCGGAGTGGTCTATCGAGCACAACATCGAGACTAAAGGAAAACCCAGTGTTTAACCTGCAAGGGCAAGGAAGACTTCCGACCTGAGAGGTATGCAGCCCGGTGGAAGCAGGAGCTTCCAAACCAATGATTGAGGGAAGGTATTTTGCAGACCATCAAGACAGTGCATGGTCAAGTACATCTCAATGTAGTTCCCCAAAAAAATAGGACGGGGAAAAAAAAATCAGACGTCTGCGGCGATTAATGCTGAGATTCTGCAGTATGCTTAAAAACGGTAGACTGATAGGTACTGCAGTGCCCAATAAATAAATGGAATTTCCACCAACCAGTTAGATGGCGGCCAAGGTATTCTCGACTCTAGATTACTTGTAAAGTGCTTACCACCATATCGCCGTTGCTGAGGAAGACATTGGAACAGACAAGCTATCATCTACGCCTTTTGGCCGTGTTTGAATTTCTCAGGAGTGCCAGTTGCGGTTTGAAAAATGCAGCACAAACTTTTCAAGCGTTTCGTGGATAACCATGTTTGCGGAGATCTTGCCATACGTTTTTCCATAACCTGGGACGATTTCTTAGTTGCTTCGAAATCACACGGGGGAAACCATGAGCATCATCTACAAAAGAAACTTTCTTGCAGAGGCTCAAATGAATATGATCTTGCCCTCAATGTAAGCAAATTGGTTTTTGGAGACCTCAGGGCTCAGATTTCGGTGGGTCATACTGGTTGTAACGTTTTCATTGAACATCTTCCATCGTGTTTTGTTACAGCTACACGGTTAACATGAGCATTATTTCCTGAGTACTTTTTTTAAGACTCTATGGATTTCAGGATGGGTTTTCTTATACTTCTGTACAACCCCTTTAAGTATATTTGTGTGATTCTCAGAATGTGTGCATACAGCATATCTTTTAACTTCGGGTTGGCTCTCTTTATGCTTGTTAACCACTTTTCTGCTAATTTCAGGATGATTTGTCATGTATTTCTTAACAGCTTCCCTGTTGACCTCTACATGTGCTTAAATATATTTTGCTACCGAGTTCCTTAGTTATTTGTTGCGAACTGAATCTGTGAAGCATTTCCTACGTTGTTTACTTTTTGATTGATGAGTTTAGTTCAATGTTGCAATAGACTCATCTGAACTGAGAAAAAAGGTAGATTCTAGGTTCAAGGAATAACATTCAAAAAGGCTAGGTACAACTTGTCCAGATTCAAGAAATGCAACTTGGGCCTGGTTGAGAAAAGCCGATTTGAAAAGGGCTAATTGTAGTGCAGAACAATTATACGAACCTGGTTTCGTATTCGATCTTACTTTTGTTTGTTTACAACTAAAAGGAACTTAATTTGAGGTCAAAGTGTGCGGCTTAAGCATATAACCTATTTTTTAACTTAGCTTATCTCCAAATACCATATGACTATTAATCTATTATTATTCACCCAATAAAAATTGTAATCGCATCTTTCACGAATAGCTGCGATCCAGGCCGATTTTTTAAAATTCCTTTCTTAGCGAGCACCTAGGGCCCTAGAGGAAGCTACATATCGAATTTCATTCCAATCCGTTCGGTGGTTTTTGAGATTTCGTGTTAAATGAGTGAGTGGTATTTGACAAATATATAGTAGATAACTACCAATCTATTAATTAAAAATTAAACGGCACCGAAGTTCTGCATTTCCAAAATGTTAACATTATTCAAGATTATTTGATATTTTAAAAAAATAAAATGGTGTTTTCGCTGTTCTTTTATTTATCAAAGAAGATTGGAATCAATAAAAATTGAATTATTAGAAAAATAGTAACGGGAACCTCTTTTGAAAAGAAAATTACGAAGTTAATCAACAAGGAGCTCAAATTACAGACCATCATTGAAATTGCTACCGTGATTAAATTTTCAATCAAAATTACCGCTATCTGGAAACTTTTTCAACAAAATTATAGTAAGCTTCCCAACTTTGGCAGAAATATGTAAAAACGTGTGAAGACGTTTTAAGATTTTAATTTTAATTTTAGTTCTTAGGTTAAGCCTACTCAATGAAACATTCTACCCATCATATAATTACAAATAAATAAAAATTCAATTTTTTTTTTTCTTTTAAACATAAATCCCTTGAAATGTAACTGAGTAACAGAACAAGGGAAAAAAAATTAAAATATTAAATTATTAAATCTAACACAAATAAAATCGTATTTGTCTTAAATTGAAACCCACAGCCTTTTTATCGGTAATTTCTGATTACAGCTTCTGCATCTTGCTTGGAAAAGTAGTAGAGGTTGTAGTAGTAATCTAATCACCGACTAGTACAAAAGTTGTAAAAATCTATCACCAATTCACTAAGATGTTCCAATGGTTGGACTGCTAGAGGATTCGGGCCAGTAATAGTAGTCGAAGGATGAAAATTACATGGCATTAGCTTCTATGTTATCAATATCTTTCTCAAATTGTAGCAATGTAAACGGGAGAAGCAATGTACTACGTAACAGCATCGTAAAATGCAACGCCATAATGTCTAAATCAGATGAGTCTGCATAATCACCAACGAGTTTTAGTAATCTGTGATTCAAATGTTATAACAAAGATACTTAATTGAAGTTTCTAAAATTGGACAGTTCCCAAATTAGGCAAGTAATGAGTTTTTCATTTTGCATTCAAGACTGACTTTTCCTTAATCGTAAGGGACGATTAAAAGAACTGGCACAACGTTTCTTTTAAGCCTCAAATTTTTTTTTTTATAATAACATTTATTTATAAATTTTTCTTACTGAATGTCCTAGATTAAAATAAGATGAATATCCTATATAAAAAATTTTACCAACCGCGATAAAAATACCTGCCTAAAAATGTGCGGAAAATAGTCACAGTGCTACCAACATCACTTATAAATTTTATTAAAATGTCCTATAGTCGGAAAATTGTTTTATTTATTTAATTTGATATATTGCATGAATGGATTTATTGTCATCCTCATTATGCATTTCCTTTTGAAAGAAAGCTTGTACTATTTTTTTCAATAAAACAATTACTCAAAAAAATAAAATAAATACGAGTATTCACCTATGGGACTTATTTCTTTAAAGAAAAACTTTTATTAATTTTTTTTTCTTAAAAAATCGTCTTAGAACAACTCATAAATGAGTACAGTTGTATCACTTTTATTTTTAAATTTATTTATTGACATTAAAAATGAGATGTTATTTTTGGACTTTTTTTTTTTAATTAATTGCTTTTATTGAACAAATATCACAAGTTGCCTCTTAAAGAGCAATGAGTAATATGGATGAAAGTGAATCCATTCATACAATATGTAAAATTCAATTAAAAAAAAAAATACTATACAAGATATTAATATAAGATAAATGAGAAAACAAAAGTATAATCTATGTAAACAATAGTAATAATAAATGAGCAAAATAAAGTCGCTCAGGACTATTTTTGGACTAAAGCAATTAATATCTATATTTTAATAATCAAAAGTTTTTAATGACCACCATTTAAGTTTATCATTTAATATTGTTTGTATATAAACGATATCATGGTCAGAAAAGTAAATTTGATTAAATAAAATTATCAAGATATTTCAAAAGTGTCACACACATGCATCAAGAAAATGTAAACTTCTTAGTCATGTATAAAGTATTGAAAGTGTACCTGAGTTATCTTTTAATCCCAACAGCAAGTGAGATGATGTATCAGGTGGGATTTGAAGTTAAATTCATACATTTTTGACATTCCATAGGAGACTATCGGTCTTAACCATAATGATAAATCGAAAATATGGACTTTTGAATTGTGTAACGTTTGATGTACATGTGCGATATATTTTATAAGAGAACTGATATCTAGTATAAATAATAATTTTTTATCCACATTACTATTTTTTTTTTTTTATTGGATGTATATTTGTTTAGATATGTTTTTCGACAGTTACGATGATAATTCGTAATAAAATGGTGCTTACTCCAATATTTTACAAAACATTTTCCTCAATTTATATTTCCTTACTATCGCTAAATTCTGCTCATGCATAAATTGGCAGTGAGCTCAACTCCGTAAATTCTCCAGGGTAAATGTGATAAATAATTACCGAAAGGAAAATTAGTAGAACCCTCGGGAACGGCATATGTTCGGGAGGTACTGTAAATAACCGAGGGGGGAGCAACTAAATGGAAATTAAAAACAACTCTGTTAAATTATGTAATTAGTATCCAGGTAAATGGCTATAATATGGGTATGAAAAGTGTAGGCATAATATGCTAAATAATTTTTTTTTTTTTTTTTTTTTTAAACCGATTCACAGGCCATTCTAACAATAAAATAGGTAGATAAATAAATTTTTAAAAAAAGATACATATTTTATAAATAAAATTGAAATTTTGTTGGTATTCGTAATACTTATTGAGAAGTTAAATGAAATAATGTCGTAAAACTGAGTTAGTTATCAATAGTTTCGGAGTCTTTTCAGTTTCTCTCTGAGACCTTTCTTCAAATTTACTGACCTGGAAAAGAAGTTGATAGAACTAAAAGAGAAACCAGGTATTGGAAATTGAAGGGCGTACTTGGAATAAGGTTATCAGTGCCACTTAAGTCAGCAATTATCTGATACTTTATTTTTGATAATTTTAGAATTAAATAAAGAGTCAATAATTTATTATTAATTGCTCATGAAAAGTATTGTAATAATGATTAATTGAATTATTAATTACTACTTTTTTCAGTATGATCCAAAAATCGTTCAGTATTTCATTACTTATTTCATAATTTGTTGATAAAGGGTAAGTAGGTCTCCTCGTAAGGCACACCCAATCTTTATCAAGTACCTTAGCTTAAGAAAGAAACGGTAGGTGATGACCAAATCGGACCAAATGGGTTCTAGTACTACAGATTAGGTTTTTTCCTTTTGCAGGAATAAAATCATCAAGTTATTTTTTATATTTACCAACAAATATTGACATTGAAAATAATTTAAACATTACTATTATAAATATTAATAAAATAGTTTAATTTTAATAACTTTTAAATTAAAATCGACTAGTTGAACACAGTTCTAGTTTATTATACTATCTTTTTTACACACTGAAGTTATAGTTCAACGTTCATTTCATAATGCAAAATAGTAAGCACTGAATATATTAAATGCCTTGTCCGTTTTAAGGCTCAAAAGGCAACTAATCACAAATTTTATTTCTTATATATATTTTTTTTTTTTTACAATTTAAATTTTAAATGCTGTACCAAAAAATAAACCAGTCTCAAACTTATATAAAATACTATTAATCAACTTAAGTGTATCGTGATATAATTATAATTTATAATGAACATATATAGCATATATAGCATAAACATATATAGCATTTTTTTTTTTTTTTTTTTTTTTTTTTTTTTTTTTTTTACAATTCACAAAATTTTTTAGACATTTGTAAATCACTGGAATTCCATCACAATCTTTCCTTTAATCTTAACCCTCTCGCTCAATCTTTAACCAGTTCCTCACATCCTGTTAACCCCCCTCGCAGACTAAAGTGGCAGTGGCCCCGAGACCTTTTGTAAAAATGTATTTTGTAGGACTTCTGGCAATGGCCAGCTTCTGCACTCTTCTCTGTACGTGGCTTGCCTCTCCATAAGTGGAGAGACGGGTCTGGTCGAGGATCTCTAGGATGAATGTATATTGTAAATAAAATATAATTGTATTTTTATCCTTTAATTTAATTTTGTTGTTGTATTTTTAACCTTTAATTTAATTTCACTGTTACTACTATTGATTTTATTATTTATACATTTCTCTTATATGTATATTGTATATTTTATATCATTTATGTTTAACATAGTTCTTTTCTGTTCTCTCTTCTTTTTTTTTTATTGTACATAATGTGTGAATGTAATCATTATGACATCAATATTACTGCCAACCTTTGTGGCAACATTGTTTGTAATAACTACTCATTAAAAAAAAGGTAAATGACTGGATTATTCATATTATAACCACGAGTATTGATAAAAACTTTTGTGTCATAGTTAAAAATACGATATATAAATTATGATTAACTTTTCACTTATGATTAATACTCAAGCGGTTGTCAAACACTGTGATAGACCCAATTTTAGTCATGTTAACCAGTTGTTTGTAATCGGCAAGTAAAGTGATTGTCTAGTAAATGTTATAATAGTAAAACACATGATGTTTCTAATCGTTTTAGCCTCGCGAGTGGATTCCAAATAAAATATTTGTGAAGATATAGTCTTTAGTTACGGATCTGTATAACTAAAGTGTATAAAGGGTACAAGGGAATCGTTCTAATGTGACAATATATATATTTTTTTCATATTATTGTTTTGAAAGAAAGAAATTTTACTAATATTACAATGATTCGAGGAAATTATTTAGAAAATAAGGGAAGAATTACAATGTGTTTTTTAGATTAACGATAATTAGAAATCGTTAGGTAGGTTTAATTGCCGTATAAGCTGATTATTCACGTCCGCATTTCTCCTGTCGGTGTTATGTGCCACCACATCAGCACAGACCACTATTGCACAGTTCCCTGTCATTACACAAGTTGTAGAAGCGCCCTCCAAACCACAGGGCTCCGGCTAACGACTGATGTAGGCCAGTCCAGTATTTGCGACTCCAAGTCCCTTCCAGGTGTTGATACAGACAGAGGGTAATTTTTTGTTTTGGTCCCAGCAGTTCGATATTAGAATTACAAATTATTTTCATTGTTTGACTTGCATTTGAATTGCAAATCGTCTTCCTGTATTTATATGCGTAATAATATTTTATCAAAGTTGTCCCAGCTTTCCACCACCCCCAAAACCCCACCCCCTATTTGCCTAAAACTTTAAATTCAAATTCCCCTTTTCCAGGCTAATAAGCCCCTTATTTTGAACAATAATCAAAAGGAATTATAATCCTTAGAGATAAAGAAGCAAATAAAGGTTTTGTTATTTCGAAAAATTTTATACATCCCTGGCTGCCTTGAAAATCAATTCAAAAATTTTTTCATGTTAACAAATAAAGCTCCTAAACCGGAGGTTTAAATAGCATTCTTGAAAGTTTTCCTAAATTTAGTTGTGACTCTAAAAATACCATTTGCCCCATGGATACTTTAAGGCCTTATTAAGAATCGCAAGTTAACCAATTTTTTCATAACATTTATTAATTATTTCAAAAAATATTAGCACTCATTTTCTAGGTTATTTGACTTATTTACTTTTTCCCGACAGCCATCGATATAACATAAGAAATATAAATTTCCCAAATTTAGACCCTGGCATATAGGAAACAATTTTCCAAAATAAATGTCAAAACAACAGAGGTAAAATTCATATTTTTTGAACTTTCCAAAATAAATGTCAAAACAACAGAAGTAAAATTCATATTTTTTGAAAACTTGCTGGTAACAATCACCTAATTTAATGATGATTGAATCTTTTGATTGATTTATTATTCAACTAAATCATTCAATGGCTAAAAAATGAACTGGAAGATTTAATCATGATTAAATTAGGTGATTGATTTCAGTAAATTGTTCAGCACATAATTATAATTAATATTATATTAATTAAAATAATTTACCCTCTTTTCTTTAAGTAACGTAAAAACGTTAAATCCAAGTACTTAATAAAAAAATTAAAAAAATACTTTTCCCTGACTAGAAAAAATGAAATATCATAAAAATGTCTAAGATCTACTACTCTTTCAAATCGGGGAAAAAATGAATGTGCCAACGAACGGATGAACTAATGCAGTACAGAAGAAAAGGAAATAAATGAGTAATTAATTAATAAGAAATTAACAATTAATGATAATTTAAAATTTTAAAAAGCTTAGAGGAAATAGGGGTTTCGAAAGTGACTTTTTTCATGTAAACAAATAAAGCTCCTAAACCAGAGGTCTAAATAGTATTAACTAAATAGTTTACATATTATATAACAAAAATATTCTCTATTAAATTTATGATCAGGAAACTAACATCAAATTTCCGATCCGAGCAACATCAACAAAATGGTTAAAGTTGCTTTTAAAGTTGAAAAAAGTAACAAAAAAAAACTACAAACACCTAGCTAAAAAAACATATCCATGTCAAAATCAAATCAAATAAAACCAAACATATTTTACTGTATCTTTCAGGACAACTAGACATAATTAAATTTCAATATAAAGCAAATATCAACAGAAACTATATAAATTGGCAAAGAATGTTTTGGTTCTATTTATGTATTGTTTTTTTTATAATTGTATTCTAAAATTAATGTATAATTTAAATTCTCCCTTTCCTGATTTGAATTCCCTTAATTTAAAAAATAATTGGTCTTTCTACGTACCCACTGATAAGTACAAGTTATTTTAAAAATGAAAAACCCAACTTATTTTAATTACGATATTTATAAAATGAAATAGATAAATTTATGGGCTTGTGTTAAACTGTTAAGTCCACAAATTGCGAATATTATGTATTATTTTATGGAAGAGAGCATACCTTTTTTTCTTCCTTTTTTTTTTTTTTTTTTTTTTTGTCTTAAATAATATAACGAAATGAGACTTCCGATTAAATTAAAATAACACCCTACGAAATTTTGAATGTTTCTTCAATTTTAATAATAACTTTATCGGTAAAAAAATATTAATTGTTCTTCAAAACTGAATATTGCTGTTTGATTTGACCTCAATGCATCTGTTAGGAATGAATAATAATAAAAATAAGAATTATTGTAGTTTTTAAAAGTTTACAAAATATAACATTTTCCTGTTTCTTAGAAAAATCCCTACACTCCTATTTTCGAAACTACAGTTATTTTTAATAAATACTAAATTTATAACATACATGCAATACAAAGTTGAAAAAAAAGTAAATAAATTGATGCGAAGTATATTTTAAGAGTCAAAAGCTCCCTTTTAAAACGGGGAGGACTTATTTATTTTTTAGTAGAAATTTAAAAATTGTATCTGAGGAAGTTTAGAATTTCTCGCAGGAGACCGTGGGCTTACTGGCCAGTTTCAGGGTGCCAATCTTCTTATAGAGAGGATCCCATGAGATTCGTGGATCGAAACGTAAAATAATAAAGTAAAAATTTAAAAAACGATCAATTTTTTGTAAATCATTCTACATAAAAGACCTAATAATCGATTATATAAAAAATAGCTTCCGCCATTTGGCTCTATCCTGATAGAAAAATAGTATATATACATTACCATTTATATCAACTACTAAAAAATTGTATATAAAACCTGTGATATCTTTACAGGCAGTTAAACAAAAAGACCTTGGCGAAACATTAAAAGGAAAATAATTGGATTAAAGATTAATGCGCCTGGCTTAATAAAAATAAAAATGAAATGGGCAACTACAGCGTAATTCTTTTAGCCAGATAATAGTATAGGTAAGTAGTGGAGTTTATGGTAGCGGGCGGAATAAAAGAGCCGGGGTGGAAGTAAAAAAGAAGAAATAAATGAAGAAGAAAAGAAAAAATCAAACGTTAAAGAAGAAGAAGAGAGAGCCCTGAGAAAAAGAAGGCTCATTAAAACTCGAACCAATTAGGTTAAGTCCCTGGCTTAAAGGTTCCTTTGCTCCTTAGCGATTACTTAGTAAAAGCTGACTTAGTAAAGGCATTGTATTCACTCTGTTAACTAATTAATATATATTGAATTCCGATGTTAATTGTAACTGTGGGTTCATTCGGAGGGGGATATTACTTGGGGGCCATTGTGATGCGTCAGTGGGATGAAAACATCAGAATGTTAGATCTGGGCATAGTTATAAGCTTTTTGTTAGGAAGAAAATGTAAAATAAATATTTTAAGAGATCCAATTCATGCACAGCAATATTTTTTGGCATGATTGAAAGAGTTGACTTGAACTAACATTCAAATTAGAGATGGGTCGAATAGTCACTCAGCCAACGACTGATATTTATATATTTAAACTTAAAAATGTGTTAATGAAATGAAATATGCTCTTATTATTATGTTTTTATCTATTTGTATAATTTTTTTTAAATTTAGTTATATTTTAAGAAATTCATGAGTGATAATTTTAGATTTATAACGTTTTGGATTTCAATTAGGGGTTTATATTTTCTTTTTGTCGACTTAACCTAAGAACTATTTTTTTTTTTTAAACTATTTATTGATATTAACAACTGTGAACAATTTGCAACAAGTAAATTTAATCATAATCATAACAATGACATAATAATAACCTGCGAAGAACTACTCAATAGTAACGCTTCAATAAAAATTTTACAACTATTAAAAAAATAAATAAATAAAAACAAATCTAGTAAATGAGATGATAATGCTAATAATAACATGTAGATTGATCGGAAACCAACTACCCTTAGTAACACTTCAATAAGTTTTACATTAGAAGATCTGGAGGCCATCTTCTTTTCAGACGTCTCAGAGCTTTATCAGGAATGGAGTTTGAGGCATGCTGGAAGACAAGTGGATTTGAATGCTTATGGAGCTTACTATAAAAGGATAGGTATCTTGTTTGGGCTAAATATGTAACATATGGAACATTAAGAGATAAGTTTGTTTGTGTCAAAATAAGGAGCATTAATGATTTTTCGTAGCATTTTGGATTGCAAAGATTAAATATGGGATGAATTAGATTTAGTTGAGCCCCAAAGCTCAACTCCATATGTCCAAATAGGTCTGATAACTGTCTTGTAAATGAATCTTTTGCAGTAAATCGGAAGCTTTGAATGTTTTTCTGGTAAATGTTCAAGAAGTCGAAAACGACGAGCAGTTTCCTGTCGTTTTTCTCTTGGACTGGATTCCAAGTTAAACGAAGAACTAAAAGTAAAACTAAAAACTTAAATTTGCTTACATATTTTGTTCACTTATTTTTGTCAACGTTGAGGGACTGGACTTTTTTTAATTTTGTTGAACAAGTTATTCCTAGACATTGGTAATTTTTACGGAAAATATTAGTTTTAGGTTTATAATTTCTTTCGATGTCGTTAATTGAAGGTCATTTAATAATTTTGTCTGTATATTTTCGAATGCCGTTCCCTTTACTATTTTTTTAATAATTCTATTTTGGAATGATTCAAAATATTTAATCAGTCTTTGACAGGTGAAGGATAATCGATATACTATATGGATTGAATTCCTTTGGCTTATTGCGATTGAATCACGCTGATTGTAATATTCTTCTTATAAAAGTTATTTCTTTTCTCTAGATTTCTGAATCACTTGTTTTGACAAATATAACAACCTACTAAAAGCCTGCAGAGCTTGTACCGTAGTGTAATAATAAATCAAACATAAAAAATAACATGAAATTTAAATAGAATATGGATCACAATTAATCCACTCATACAATATGTATTGTAAAAACAGGTGAAAAAAAAACAACTAACTATACAGGATACAAACAATAACAAAAACAATATCTGTACCTCGGGGACATACAACACTATTTCACATTTTCGTGACTATACAAGAAACCAGTTTGAATCAGTTTCATTTTAAAATAGTTCATTACATCAGTTGTTCATTAAAGTTGTGGGTACGAAATGAATCTTGAACTTCCCACCCTGAGAATATAGGTAGTAACCTGTAGGTAAACCCTCCTTACTGCCCTATTTGGAGTATAATATAAGGGCGTTAAGCCCCCATAAAAAATAAAGAAATGTGTGTAACTTAACCAATATTAATTGGTCTAGGACATATAATCTAGATAAAGCGAAAAAAGGTATAAACCGTAATCATGTATTATTGCGAAAAAATTGATACAGAGTTAAATACTTCCGAGGCTCTGATAAATAATAAATTGCAATAAAATTTACACAAATGAATAAAATAAATTATAGGTAGAAAGCAAAATCAATACATAATAGAAACATTTCATATATCCTTGGAAAATCCTATCACTTATAGGAGGACAAACTAGGCTCATAGAGATCTCAGCGCTACTCTTTTAGCTGCGTAACTAGCGTCTAAATCCAGTGGAGACTGATTGAATGTAAATAATTAATAATGTTCTATAATTAGTAAAATTTTAATATTGAAATGTTTAAATGTGAATCGGAAACGCCTAATAATTTATTATTAATAAATGATCCATACAGTCGATGTGTTTTAATAAAGCAAGACTTCATCTTCGGACTTAATTAAAACCATGATATCAAAATATTACTCTCCTAAAGCGATACTTTGTTTCAACAGCAATGTTTGTATCCCGTTTTATAACTGAAACGTTGAATTCAGCGGGAGCAAATAGCACCACCATCCCTTACGCTAACAGAGTAAAATTAACAGACCACGTTTAACTTGTGGCAGGCTGTTCGGTGGATAAATGAATATTACAGGAACCCGACCGTTGAAGAAGAGGCTGTTTTGCTCACTCGAGCGTCAATTCTTCCGCGGCTATTGTGCTCTGCCTCCAAGCTCCAGAACAGTCTTCCATAAACAACACTAATTGTTCATGCTCGGGGGATCTTCTTAGGGAAATATAATCTAAAAATTATTCAAGGAGTACGACTCTTTAAGCCATTTTAAGAATTGTAGGGAAGGTGCTTTTTATCAATGGGGAAAAAATAAAAGAATAAACCGCTTTCAGAAAAAAACTACATAGGCCTCTACACGATTTTTTTTTTTTTTTTTTTTTTTCATAGGCATCCACAGTTACCTGCTTCCCAAACAAATTGTGGAATAGACATCGAAAAATACTATTTTCGAAGCAAAAAAATAAAAAATAGAAACATTATTTTCCTTTGTTTAATAATATTTATTGCTACGTTACTTTGTTTAATACTGCGGCCAATCCAAATTGGAGAGGAATTAGAAAAATTAAGTTTAATGATCATAAAAACAAAAAAGAACCATTTGAGGTACTCCTGGTAGAAAATAAGGATAAACACAAATTAGGATTGATCATTCATTTGCCACTTCAATTAGGAACATTTTATTTGAAAACTAATTTCAAATGTTAAACATTCATCATCAGTTCTAAAAACATACAAAATAAAAAAAAATCAGCACTTTGTTGCATTAATTATATCGTAATTTCCCTGGAATACTGTAACATCTCCGAAAAATTCGGTTTTAAGTTTTTTACAACAAATCATTCAAAATCTTTATTAGTCCAGTCAACGAGTCCTGAAATAAGGGGTGAAGAGTGCATGGAATATGCGATAATTTTTTGCATTATAGCATCGTTAGGATTAATTAAAAGATAAACATACTAGAAGTGATTTATATCATGTATATCATACATAGAAGAAGATTAAATTTCCCATAAAATTAGCCATAAACATATTCGTCGAAATTCCAACGGATTTCGAGATATACATAATCAATAATAGATAATTTTAGAAATGAAAAAAATGTTTACCTCACTTTTCTTTAAACATTTGCTTCAAATACGAAAAATGTAAAAATGAAATTAAAGTAAATTTGTTGCTCTACAATTTTAATCCTGATGTTTTTTCCGAGAAACGATTTTGGAAGGTACTAGAAGCACAAGTTTGACAAAAAGTGAGGTAACACCGATTTTCAGTAACGAATATCTCGTAAAAGGTTAGAATTACGACAAATTTATGCATAATTAATTTTATAGGAAATGTAATTACCTTTTATGTTTATTTGGAACATATTTTTCTAGAGTCAACCGTTATCGAGACATAATCGGAAAACTAAAAAAATGTAACTTCTCAATTTTCAATGTTGGCTCACCCTCCGGAGGCGGGGACTTTTAATATGTTTACCTTCTAGCTATTCCTAACGAAGCTATGAGGTCAAAAATTATCGGATATTCCATGCACTCTACAATGTGCTTATTGACTGGACTATATGTGATATAAACTGTAATAAGTTAGCTGTTGAGTTGGCCGGGGAGAGGTGGTAGTTCCAAATTAACAGAATCCTGAAACAAATCACACTCTATCAGAGCATTGGAAATATCTCTTAGGCTGCATCGGGATAAAAAAAAAAAAAAAAAAAAAAAATTTTTAAAAAAAACCTACGATGAGAAAAAACAATTACTAAGAAGTGCAAATTGAAAAATATGATGTTTGAACATCATTTTCCATAAGAGCCTGTGAAAATGAAAGAGTTGTAAGTCGAAAAATTAAAAAATTGAGATTATTCACTATTATTGCTCCTCTATCACTGCTCTATTAACTGATATTGTTAATTTTGTTAAACTCTTTACCTAAAACATGTTAAATCGTGTTAAAAACGGATATCTGTTGAGAATGAGAGTGATGTAAGTCAATAGGTGTAGTCTAGGCACTATGTGTGGTTGAGTATACAAAAATCACTCAACGATATTTCTTTTCTAATTATTGTTCTAGGGGTCCTACTTATCATGAAACTGCATGTTTCCACCCGGAAATATAGTAGGTTTTTACATGACTCATTTACATGACAGTTATTTGACCTTTTTGGACATACGGAGTTGAGCTTTGCTTTTCTACTAAACCGTTAAATTCATCTTATATCCAATCTTTACAATCCAAAATCCTTCGGAAAACCCTCAATGCTCCTTACTTCGTAGCAAACAGAAAATCCATAACATACTGTTAAGTGCTACCTGTGGAATGACTAATCAAACTGTCTTTTAATACAAAATACTAATTTATTGACAACTTAATGAATACAACCAGATTCTTAATCTATTATAAATTTACAATAAGAATTATTACTTAGGTCTAACTTACATCTATTTACACAAATCTGCACTCCATATAGGTAATGCTAATTCTAAATAATTTAATACTAGGCTTTACAAATACACATAGGATTCTCCAAATCTGTAAACTGCTATAAACAGAGACTGTGATGCTATTACTAGGTTCACTGACACAGGCTTTTCATAAGCTTACTCACTGACTGCATGATCACTGACTCATGAATGACTGACTCCAGACTGGGTTCTGGCCGATTTAAAGCCTCGCCGAACATTCCTGACTATTCAGGTTCCATCGGTCAGGAGGTCTAAGTCTATTGTTGAGGGACCTACCTGGTCTAGGTCCGCCTAGACAGCCTTTGGTAGTCCTCGACCCCGGTTACTTCTGACCGTAACAATACTTATCTTAGCCCAAACAAAATAGCTATCCTTTCACAGTAAATTCCATAACCATTCAAATCCACTAGCACCTTATAACTCACTATCCCATTCTATTACAGATAACCCTCTGAGACGTCTGAAAAGAAGATGGCCTCCATATCTTCTTATATAAAACTTATTGAAGTGTTACTAACGGGTTGTTGCTTTCTGATCAATCGACCTATTATTATGAATGAGCATTATCATCTCATTTACTAGATGTGTTTTTTATTTTTTATAAGTTGTAAATTTCTATAAATAGCTAAACGTAGAAAAATTAAAAATACCATGCAAAAACAGAATTAAATTCTAATGAACTATGAAATTAATTGAAACCTGAAGTATTTTTCCTATTTTGCAGTCTACAATTATATAGAATTTAATTTCTTTTATAATTAATTTAATTTAATTCATGTATCTATTTCTGGCTTCCCTCGTCTAATGGTTACCTATTTTTGAACAAAAGACATATTCGTCTGCGGAGGGTATATATGTACAACTCGTAGCTGCAGAAATAGCGACTCCATGAAATTCAGATGGCCAAGTCCGTTAGTGAGGACCCCGGACTATGAATATAATCCACATATCTTCCCTTTGAGCCGTTCTTGAAAGTTATTTGAAATTCTATCAGTACGAGGAACTTCTTGTTCCGTGGAGCATTCATCGGCTAGTCTTCCTCCTCCCTCAATATCTCGAGTTCAAATGGAATAAAACGAGATCTTTATACATCAATCTAAGTTTAAATATTAAACTTGGCAGATATGACAATATAAAATTATTGGAGGGCTTCCTCGACATCATTTCTTAATGTACGTTATACGTACTAAGCCACAATATTGGGAACAAATTTAGTTTGAATAAATAAAGCTACGATGGTAATGAGCATATTATATTCATAATACTAAGTACGTGCCTTACAATTCATGATTTTCAAAGACAACATACTACCCTAAAAACATTTTTTTTTTTTTTTTTACTATTAATACCTTTTTCTAATTTTAATAGATATTTTCGTAATCTGCGTGTTCTCTTTTTTGTTTTTATGTATATATATACACACATGTGAGGCGAGGAACTCAGCGGGTAAGGCGCTTGACTACTCATGCACTTCTGGCCCCGAGTTCGAGTCCGTCTGAAGGCAGAAAATTTATATTCTGTCATTTTGGCCGTGGATCGAATTCGAGGTCGAGAGACCCTCCTGGGGCACACCCAGCCTCTAAAATAGTGGGCACTCTTAATTGGGGAAAGAACCTGGTGGTTAAACATGAGTTCTGGCCACCTTCTTGCACACCCGTTGGTCAAGTAACAGTACAATCTTACGGAAGTACTAAACCCAAGACCAAGACCATTCATGGGTTGTTAGTGGTACAGGTTTTTTTTATTTATTTTTAACTTTTTTTATATATACGTACATACATACAAACGAAACCGGGGAAGACCAAATCGGTGAGGCTGTATGAGAGCGCAATACTTAATCGTCAATTAACTTTACTTATATGTTAAAAGTAAAAGGTTATAGATTAAGTCGTACTTAAAATAGATTTAGAGCCGGTCATGACAGATATACTTCAATAACAAGGATAGATGAAAATAGCAATTTTTTTTTATTTTGTACCTATTTATGGATTAATATTTTTACATTAATATATTTTTATGGTTTCTAATATTTTAAATTTATGGGCGCTATAGGTTGAGTGTTAGCTTGGACCATGATAACTATAAACTTTACTTAGGTCTTATTTTAAATAAGAAGAATAGAAATATTATTCTCACCGTGAATAATTTTATTGGAACCTATAAAATTTAAATAGAACTATATGTTAAAAGAATATCATAATTAAAAATAAAAGCATTAACGGGAAAAGCCATTGTCCGTATTTCACATAAGATATAAGATTTTCATATGAGATTTTCCGTAGTATTGAAATAATTTTTTATTTTATTTAAAAAAAAATTTTTTTTTTATTATTTAAGAAAACTCGGAGTCTCTTAGAAGTTTACTAAGAAAATGAGTCGGAAGAGCCGCTTAAAATAGATATAGAGCCGGCCATGAGAGATAAGCTTTAGTGACACCCGATAGGATCTAATGGCATCCAATCTCTTTGCTTTGCAATCTTCTATCTTTATTTTAAATATATTTATATATATATTATATATATATATATATATATATATATATATATATATATATATATATATATATATATATATATATATATATATATATATATATATATATATATATATATATATTTATTTATATAGATATATGTGTACATAATTATATTTATTATCTCTATTGATATATATAAATAAACATAGGAAAAACATGTCGTTTGTTTGTTGTAAACACGTGTAATCGGTTATTTATGGTATATACATATATTTTTATTTATTTATTTTAATACACTTTTATTAACTTCACCTGTATGTAACAGAATCTTTCATCTTAAATTTCACTAGTTTTCAGGAATCTGATTAACTTGAAAATTTGCACACGTTTCAAGGACCAATGGCAATACAATAATTTTCACAAAATGTTCTCACCTAGTCTAGTTAAATTACTCCAAAAAGTGGGGGTCTGCCTTGCAAAAGGTGTAGTAGGTTGTATGTTTTTATATGGATCAGATGTGTCCTGAGAATATAATATCAAAAATTAAACTAAATTTGATAAAAGAAAAATGTTTGGGGGGCAAAAAAACCCAAAAGTTTTGAAATTTTTCCAGATTTTTGAACAAAACATTTAGAAAAATGCTTTCAATCAAAAATGATATATTTACAAAACTAAATTTTATTTATTTTTGCATCTGAAGACATCGCTTAATCTGAATTTGATTTAGGCGTTCAACTACAATTGACTGTCAAACATCGACGAATTTAGCACACAAAAATTTAATTTTGGTCATGTTTAAGAGTCCATAACACAGAAATAGTAGATCCCATCAAAGTTGTAGATCATTTCATTTTCTACAAGATAGGTTATTTGAAGTAAAAATTTGGCCATTCTTACTCTGAGATATGTCAAAAAAATAAACATTGTTGGTTGGTTTTGGATAAACTGTTTTAAAATTTCAAACAAATCACGAATAATACAGGGAAATTAGCTTCGAACCTTGAACTCAAAAAATTAAAAGGTCTGACTGCTGCATTTTTTTTTTTTTTTTTTTTTTAATTGAATTGCTATACAGTTGACTATTTTTAATATTTAATTAAAAATATTGCTATCTCTTGTAGCAAATAAGTGCTAAATATGGTAAAGATATAAATTATTTTGTAATTCACAATATAACAGTCCTAACATCCTTGCTTTTTTCCGACAACTTATTGGCACTGTTCGGTTTAGAATGATATACTCAAAGGTCGAGTAAAGGTGAGCCCATTGAGTTAAAAGGAAAGAAAATCTATAAGGCTATTGAAGCCTAAGGAAAGGTGGCAGACTCGTCTGCAGGAATCGATCCTTTTCCAGAGCCTGAAGGAGGGAAGTCCTTGACGTTCCAGTGGAGAGTATCCAGGGCCTCGTCCTTCTCCAGGCTATCTCTGACCTGTTGACAATGCTGGAGTCAGGGGGTCTGTCTAAAGTGGCTTTTAATGTCCGCCTCCCTTCTGGGAACTTCCAGTCACTGGGGCTAATATAGGTTACCTCAGAGCACTTAATGAGAAATATTCGTTTTAGGCGTTTATTAATAAAACGAAATAGTTTTTTTTTTTTTTAGTAATCTATTAATTGCAAATTATAGATAAAAAATATATTTAGTAAATAAGCTAAAGTAGAAATCCAATAACATGACAAAAATTATAAAGGAACTATTCTGATATAAACCGAGCGCTCAAATGATACTTCCGAATCTTCTTTTCAAACTATTGAAGGTTTATTGAGGATCAAATTAGAAACAAGTTAAGATTGTAATCAGTTTGAGTATGCAATTTATTATTGTGCAAGGTAGGTATCGTATTAAAGCGAAATTAGAAACACTTGGGACTTGAAGCCTAACCCTTCAGTGGTCGCGCCTCCAAGTTCAACGTTTTCGTCTTTTTGAATGGTTTGTCTTTTAGTTTGGGGTTCTATTTTTAGCTACACCCTTTCTAAAGCATGACTAATTTTCTAGCTCTTCCATTTTTTCCCGTTCATTTTGGCGGTGATTTCAAAATGGATACATCTGTTTGTTGCACTCTACACACAACGCGCCTGGTCTATGTTGCTAAAAGAAATTATAAGCAGTTCCAATATTGCCAAAGGCCAATCAAATAAATATCCTGACAATTAAAAGGAAATTATCCTAATAATTTTGTTCAATGATATTTTTTCTATTACTTTTTTTTTTTTTTGGAACTATATATATATATATATATATATATATATATATATTGAATTCACCCGAAGATGCCAAAAATGTTATTTCACCTATTACAAAAGAAAAAAAAAATGGAATTAAATTTAAACGTAGAAAAAGAACTGGAACGGGAATAAGTCACTGCAGCACTGCACTGTCGGAGTCGGAAAGTAAATTATACTACGAAAAATACACCTTAAGACACGGCTCCGACAAAATATTCTTTTCGAGAAATGTCTTAATGTCTTATCGGAAACGTGCCGTGCCTTGCCGAAACCGATCCGATATATATATGCAGGGACTATAAAACTAACTATAATAATATTTGTCTTGTCTGAAACGTTACGGTCCGCTACGTGTCGTGCCGGATAATATAAAACAACCTTAAGGCGTTAAGATCTCTTTATGTTCATAGTATAGTATTTTTCCTGTTACAATTAATTATATATTCTCAACGTTTAATATTTGACTAAACTAAATATGTTTTTGAAAATAAATGTAATTCTGTAATAAAAACTAGTTCTTATTTATTTTAACTTTATTTGTAAATAAATTTATCAACATTTCATACTTTGTTATGAGTTGCAGTATTGTTATTGTCAATAAAAAATAAATTACAGCTATTACATGAATAATAAATAATAATCAAGATCGAAAGGGACGTTGCACTTTGTGTCTCCTGAAGGGTTAATCTTAATGACTATTTTTTGGATTAAACATCTCTCTAAAATAAATCATTAGATAAGAATGAATAATCTATTGTCTATAGTATTTTAATACTAAATATTGGCAAAAGATTGTTTTTGTTTTGTTTTTCCTCATTAACTTTTTCATTATTAGTTGACTAAATTTATCATTGAAAATATATAACGATGAAAAAGAATTTTTTTATTATTATTATTTTAAAATAATAATCTTAAATGGCCATTAACTATATATAAAAATAAAATTACTATAACAGGTATTCATGTACCTATTATCATTTTTTTATTTTTATATACTTTTTTTAATTATTACAATCAGCCACATAAAAGAAAAATACGTTATAGTGTTATAAAGAATACATTCACCAATTTCATATTCATCCATTTTAGTTAAATTAGAACGAGTTTTGATAGTCTTACGGTTTGGATCTTTGTTCGCATAACTTTTGATAACAAGTTAATTTAAAAATTTAATATACAACGAAATTCACCAAGGGAATGATTATCAGACATAGTAGAAACTAAATTTAGAAATTCTACTACCTCAACTGATCCGGGTTTAGCTCGAAAATTTAAATCCACGATGCTTCTATGACGATACCAACATGTATCAACAATACAACGGAGGAAATATACTTATTATATCAAAGTTAAAGACGACTTAATCTTTTTATTTAAAAAAAAAAAATAGTAAATATCCTTTTTCATGTTTATGTAGTTTTAATGATAAATTCAGTCAAGTAAAATGAGAAAGTTAATGAAAAAAAAAAAAACATTTTTCCGATGTTTGGTTAAAAAATAAAATAGACCGTATATTATTATTTATTATTTGTCTATATAATATCTTTATGCTTTATGATTGAATTAAAGGAAATATTAAATCTAACAAATAATTAATAATATTAATATTTAATTCTTGATTTTAAAAATCTAGTATGGATTAATTAACAACAACCTTTACCTCCCAAAAGTTACTAATTTGTCTTTAACCCGATACCTTTCTTTTCATTATATATATATATATTGGTGGAATTCATCCACGCATGGCAGTAATTTTAATGTGGTTAAAATTGCATTGATTAAGTGTTTGAAATGTACGTAAAAGCATAATTAGACATCCACTTTGGCAGAAATAATTTTATCGATCCATCTGGTTGGATTTTGATTTCTAACTATGAAAGTATTTGATAGTTTGACAAAACTCGTTTCTGGCACTCAACACTATACATTTTAATAATTATTATTGTAAAAATTATTTATTATAAACCTTTCTAGAACTACGAAGAGGTTGTACTTAACTTTTGTACAGTTGGGTTTAATAGTTTTACCATTGCAAATTCTGTTGCAGAATGGCAACATATCGCCCTATTTTTAAACTGATTTTTAATGATAATTCAATTGAAAATAAGTTATTTGTATCCTAAATTTATAGTTCTATATAACACTGTACCTTTGTCACCTCTCTCGAATAGTGGTGGCCACCATCGGTCGATTACCATACTTCCCTGCACACCACATATTTATCGTCTTTTTATGGCAATATAATTGAAAATCTTTAAATTTTATTACTGATAAACCTTCCTTTAACTATAAAGATGGTGTGGTTAAAATTTGGTTCAGTAGTTTTCGCGGTTCGTGATCACAAACGAAAAATGGCTTGTCATTTTATATAATTGTATGTATGTATATATATATATATATATATATATATATATATATATATATATATATATATAATGTATCATGTTTCTGTTAACATTATTCCTGGAATACAAAATTATTGCCTTAAAACGATGAACCCAAAGCAGCTGTTGGGTTGAGGCAGAACTGACGATTCAAATTCAGACAATGTCTGTTTCGATTTCCTGACCCAATCTAGATTATTGGAGTTGATGGCAACTGCTCCTTGCTTTGATGGTTCAGACAGTGCTATCAACCTCTCCTTTCCCCCTGTCATTGCCCTCACAAATGTTCACAGCCAGATACAATCTCATGGTTTATCAAATAAAGTTATACCATCTATTCAATATATATATTTTAATAGATATCTTATATAATATATTATCGCTCAAGTGGTAAGGTAAATAATAAAGAACATATCGTCATAAAAAAACAACAACATAATAATAAAACTATATTGACTAGTTAAATTATATCAGAACCGGACTGTCCAATAATAGTATAGAAATATATTTTAAAAAAATAAATTCTCGTTTTTATATCAAATTATTTAGAACCACTGGCTATATTTTTAATAAAGCCTGCATGTTCGAGAAAGCACGTAGAATGTATACAAGATCAAAATAACATAGAGAATAGCAATAGTTTTCTCATTGGTGCTGAATAAATTATTTTATTTTTTTAAACCTATTTCTTAAAATTACCAACATTATAAAAATAATCTAATTACGATAGAATTATTAATTGCCACTTCTATTAGAATTATATTATTACGATTGATGAATTAATTGCCAGTTCTATTGGAGTTATTTTATCAGAATACTAGGTTCAAGTGCTAAACATTCATCTTCCGATCAGAGAAGAACTGAAGATGAATGTTTAGCATTCGAAACTGGTATTCTGATAAAATAATTCCAATAGAAGTGGCAATTAATTCATAAATACTAATTGTATTGATCCTTCTATACCATCACGCGTACCTCAAGGAATTATATTAATTTTGAACTAGTTTCGAATGATAAAAATTCATTATCAGTATAAACTAAAACATACAACATCTTTAAAACAACAGCAACATTTGTTACATAGATTATATATATATATATATATATATATATATATATATATATATATATATATATATATATATATATAATATATATATATATATATATATTAAAAATTTTTAAGCATAATTAATTCAATTTTGTAATTTATATTCGTGAACTATGCCAATAGCCAATTAAATATAATTTATTTTGAACCCCAATACATAAAAAAATAAGAAAGTGATTCTAATTTTCTAATCCTTAACCCCACAAGAAAAAAAAAAATACCCCGAAAGAATACATGTTGTTCTTACATTTCTGCCCAATATCCAACAAAGTCGAAAAAGGTAAAATAAATAAACTGCATTTAAAATAAATAAATCATTGTCATATTATTTCCCTTTACTTTAAGACGAAATAGTAAGCACTTTCCAAAAAAGCTGTGTATATGTACCAAAACACTGTGACTGTAAAGCTAAATAAGCTGGAAAAATTGAACGACAAGTAAATCAAAGATTAAAACAATATATGAAAGCATACAATAATGAGATCTAGAATTCCAACTTCACTATCCGTTTATACCATAAATTAAATACATACTCGGAAGTAGAACTAACACATCAAGTAAAAAATAGCCGAAAATTAAATATTTATGAAAGATTATAAACAATAAAGTCGTTCAAAACTAATCCAGATTTTTGTTTAAACTTTTTAAACCATCATGCGTCAAGTAAAAAATGTATTTATTTAAATATTTATTTGGGTTTGCCTCTACAATTTTGAGTCATTGGCATAAAAACAAAACAAAAACAAAAAACACAATTATATCAGTCTGAAGAATAACAAGAAGTGTTATTTTGATTACACGGCAATGATATATTAATAATTTGCAGATTAGTTGTAATGATAGTGCGTTACAAAAAAGAAATGAGAATACTTAGAGAAAATTGCTATATCGGCTAAAAATATAACTATTTCTTTTCTTGTTTTCTTGTTCAGAGTAATTGGTCAATTTGAATTCATACATTCATAAATCATTTAATGATAAAATTATATAAATTATTTAATGAATTAATTAATGTGTTGTATACTTGATCTTTAGTAACGGTACATGACAGCGATCTGTTCTACATTTCCTAATCAATATCATTGTGTATTACCATTAGTGCATCCAGCTACTGCAGCGGTATTGGTCAATACTGATGTCAATTATGTATCGTGCTCCGTGTTTCAACTAGTGGAGTAACCGTGTACTTGCAAACTACTGTAGCACCGACAAAGTTACACCAGACCCAAATGAGTACATTACTGTTGAATCGTTCCAATACTGATTGCAAGTGGAGATATTCGCTTTAATATAGCAAACACCCTTTGTGGTTTAGATCTACTTTGAATCAGATCCTCATACGATTACATAAAACACATTGAAAG
This sequence comes from Euschistus heros, assembly GCA_003667255.2. Classification (NCBI taxonomy): domain Eukaryota; kingdom Metazoa; phylum Arthropoda; class Insecta; order Hemiptera; family Pentatomidae; genus Euschistus; species Euschistus heros. Next base: position 1,758,494 of record RCWM02000027.1, read on the forward strand.
CTACGTGTTCTCCAAAAGCTATAATGGACGTTTTAATGAGGATCTATGATTTTTATATATATATTTTTTAATTTGTTGTTTCCATATTAAAAAGTCAATTTATTTTTCTACTAGTCTAATTACTATCCTACGGAGCTTCGAATCGAAAATTTCACATCGAATCCAACGATACCAATAAGTCATCATCTTATAATTCATAAGTTACTGATTTTATTCTTGGCAGAGTAGCTTAGGGGTAGACCAAGATAATAGAATCATTATTAAGCATTATTATTCACCATAGCTCAATTTTTTTTATTTTATTTTGAATTTAGTGGAATATGGAAACAACGTATTACACGTACAAGCAAATCACTAAGTTCTTATTTATCCGGACGATTTGCTGGTTTGGACGACTTCATGTCAACAATTCGTCCAATTGTATATGTCATCCCAGAATTATGTTGTGCTATATCCCAAAACCCTTGTTTTGGGAAATGAGATCTGAAGTTTATTTCTTAAAGTACTTTATTTTGGGATAATATGTAAATGCATTTGCAGCTAAATATTCCCAGTACATTAGATAATATTTTACTACATCAAACGTACATCCTGATTGCATTGATTTAAAACTAAAACGGTTTTATTAATTTGCATATAGAACAAAAATGGCTATTTTTGCATAACCTTTAAAGAAATACGGGATATAGAACATTTTTAGATGAATAAATTGTTCTATATCCCTTTGAACTAATTTCTTTTCAATAATTTCTTTTTAATAATTGGTGTATTGTAATAAAAGCTCTTTTATTTTAAATAAATTTTATTATTACAAAAAAAGTAATAAAGAAGTAAAAAAAAAAATAAGCAAATGTAAATAAAGTGTAAGTATATAATTTATTTTATCTCTTTCGGTTTTGCCTTCCTTGACTTTGGAGTTGTTTCTGCTTTATTTTATGGATATAGAACAAAATAAACGGTCTATAGAACACTATAATTCATCAAGCTATCAATAAAACAAGATAATTCTTTAAAGACACAAAACTTGGGTTATAGAACATTTATTTACTAAATACTCGATTATGGGTTAAGATAATACTGTTATTTAAATTGATATACTTCTATATACCCTAAAAATGAGTTTAGAACAAGATAATTCTGGGATGATGATATATAGATAGATAGAGAGATAGATAGATATATACAAATAGTATTAAGTAAGAATGTTTATAATGGGCGATTGTCTTCTGTTTGGCCCCTGATATTTTCCATACGAATGCCACTATGGACCAACATACTGGGACGAATTCAGAAATCAAAGCTAAATCCGATTTAGGAAGCAATATTCTTGTACTCACTGCCTATTGTCAGGCTTTCTCTTTCATCTTTCTTTTAGCACATAATTTTAAACGTTTTTTTTTTTTAATACTTAAAGAATCGTGATATGAATTATATACGTTCAATAAAATACATACATGTACATCTTTCAATTCCTTTAATACAAATATTTTAATAACCTGTTTTACAATACAAAAACTCATATACATATACACTCACTTACGCACACAGAAACAAACTTCATTAATTATTATCACACAGCTTGAATTAATTGATTAATACAAACATAGTATACACATTATTGTGTGGATAGTGAACGAATCCTTTAAAAGTTAATGAACATAACAAAATATACCACTTCATGGTTCACCAATCATTACTATTATTATTAACTCGTGTTCTCTATTGAAAGTTTTTTATTAATTTACTGGAGATAAATTTATGAATAATTAATTGCTGTCACTCTATGAACGGATAATTATCGATAGCTCATTCGATGCACACATTATGCTATCAATAAACTTTTTATTTACAGACTTACAACATTCATCATTTATATAATAATTAGATGTTCACAATTATATCGAAGCTAATAAAAATATTAAATACATTTTTTATAACATCTTCATTTTATTATTATAGAATTTTATTATATAGAATCTGTGTGCCTATTTTGTGATAGACTCGTGTTTCCTTACCTTTATATTTAAAAAACTCTTATTAAAATTTTATTAAGAGGTGAATGCATTAATTTTCTTGAAAAATGATCCAGAATTAGATATTTACTTCATTTATTTATACAAAAAGTATAATTATTGTAAACCTTTTTTAAAAAAATTTAACTTAGTTGCTTTCTTTATTAATCACCCTATTAAGCCCTTTTTTAGGTATTATTTACATTTTCTCGTTTTGGATCCAAAGCGTTTTGGATTTTAAGGTAACCTGTCTTTCTCAAGATACAGTGGATCTTTTAATATATCAAGCCTTGGTCATAATCTCTGTTAGCTCTTAAAATAAATTTGAAACAGTAATTTTTTTGTTTACCTCAAGTATGTTTTTAGAAAAATTAAGAAACTTATTATTTTACACTTTTTTTTTTTTTTTTTTTTTTTTCATGTGTTTATTTTTTCCTCATCTTTAATAAATTTCAGGTTTTTTTCATTTCTGCATCTACTATACAGCTAATATTCCCATGTTTTCATTCTCCTTACACCAGCGTTATTGAGTTTATTGTTTTTGGTGTACCATATCATAGTATAAAAATATATCTATATAAAATATGATGAATGTTAATTTCTTTGCCAAGACTTTTTCTTATACATTAATTTTAATTCATTATTATAAAAACATTAATAGACCTCATTACTATATTAGAGTGTAAATTGGTACATTAAATAAACATCTTTCATATGATGTTATCTTCACCACTCGTTTGTATCGACAAACTGAATTCATTACTAAGGACATAAATTCGATAGAATGTCTTGTGGCCCACTCGCAAAACAAAAGCGTCTCATTTTACTCCTAAACCAAATGGACGTACGACACAGAGATATACTGTATTGCGAAAAATGTGCATCTTAAAAGATATAAATATTTCATTAAAAAACTTAAACAACGAAACCTGTTTAGCATATCAAAAATAACACATTTTAGTCAGATTTGCATGTAACCGCATTACATAACCTTAAGAAACAACTTAATGGCAGACTACATGGCCGAAACTATCATCAAACTATCAAACTATTAAATACTCTCAAAACGCTAAAAAGAAGCTGGATGAAAGATCTTTGCAAATAATTATTTTTTTTTTATATTTATTTTGATCTACGAGGTGTGATCAAAAAGTTCCAGGACTTTTTATATACTATGGAAATGCAATGTCTCACAGCGATGCGGTTGGCAGCATTGTATTGCCTGACTCAACAGGAACACAGCTGTGTTTGCAGATCAATCATAACATCACTGAAAGTAACATTAGCACAGTTTGTTTGAGGTTAGTTTTATAGAGTTTGGCTATTTTATGAAAATGAATGTGAAAGAAGAGCAACGTGTTTGTGTGAAGTTTTGTGTGAAACTGAACAAAACGTTTTCTGAAACCTTTTTGATGTTACAAGAGGCTTTTGGTGAAGAATGTCTAAGCCGATCATGCTGCCATCAGTGGTTCAAGAGGTTTAAAGATGGCCTTTTTGTGTATAAAAAACGCAATGACTGTCATTTCTCAGCCCTCCTACTCACCTGACCTGGCTCCAGCCGACTTTTTTCTTTTCCCGAAGCTCAAGAGACACCTGAAAGGACGAAGATTTCAAACAGTTGACGAAATTGAAGAAAAAAAAAACAGCGGAGCTGCTAAACACCTTTACAAAAGAAGAGTTTTCTGGGGTCGTTGATCAGTGGAAACACCGGTGGGAAAAGTGTGTAGCTTCCCAAGGGGAGTACTTCGAAGGAGACAAATTTTAATAACCTGTATGTTGTATGAATAAATGTATAAAAATTCAGTCCTGGAACTTTTTGATCACACCTCGTATGCTAGGAGGACGAACTATTGTGTGTTACTCTGTCTATGTCGATTAGTTTTGTATAGTCAACAAAGTCATTAATTGTTATATTTATAACAGGTGAAAATAAAAAAATAAAAATAAATAAATGTAATCTAGCAAAGTGTTGGTGTTTTGAGATTTTCTGCATGTTTTTAACCGATGATGAATATAATTTTAACATTCGAAAATAGGGGAAAACTGACCCTGACTGGGAAAACTAAAAGATCATGGCTATCGTCTATATATAATCTGATAAAGAAGCTGTCGTCAAACCTTCTAACTGAGCAACACCAAAAGAGCTGGAGCTTGTCAAAAAATATCTAACACTTAGAAAATGTTGGCGAACCGTTACTTTATTTATCCGAACCAATTTAGTTCCTAAATGGTAGATCCTAAAGACAAATCCTATATAGCAAGAAATATTCTCTATTAAATAACTGACTTGGAATTCTCGTCAAATTCTTGATCCGAGCAACACCAACAGAGATACGTCGTGTCGAAAAGTGACATTTTTGAGGGTGAAAAATACGTTACTAAACTCTGGTTGCCAAGACGATGCTTTATGTTACAAAAAAAAAAGTTCTTCTTGTGCTAGTGTACTCCTTATTTTTAATTATTTTATTCATCCATATGAACGTTTAAATTAATATTTTTTTTTTCCATTTTAATTTATAAGTAGCGTGCGTAGACAATTTTATAGTGATCATAGATCAAACACTATATTCAATCAAAACGGTATGTGTAGTTAACTGATATAAACAGGGCAAAACTATTAATGTATTAACTAACGCTTTGTAGCACTTGTATTCTAATTCTTTGATATTATTTCCCGAAATGAGATCCAATATTATGCAGGTTCATGAGGGCCAGCAGGTGCTGACCACACCGAAGGAGCCGCCTGTACGCTGAATCCAGATTCCATTACCAGCTGTGGTACTGGAGTTCGATTTAGTTCTCCAGACGTGAGCCACATACTCCAGGGGCTCAACATATTCCAGGCCATTGTCGTATAAGAAACGGCCCTTGGGATTTGGAAATATCCCTTCCTTGAAGATCCCGTTGTATCCCATTCCTATGGAAATTCATTATTCTATTAATTCTTTATCGCTCTGTATTTGTTTGGTTATTGAACATTTCTCAATTATAATGATTATACGTTAATAAATATTACTGAATTTGCAATCCAGCTAAATACATTTTTTAATTATTTATTAATTTGTTCATTTAGAGACACAGACAATTGTTTTAGAAGTATTTTCTATCAACTATAGTGATTTTATATTATTTTTAAATGAATATATGGAAAATTAACTTTATTTTGAAACTAATTAGCCCCTCAGAATGTTACAGAAGCACAATGACATTTTGCTGTTGTCTGGCTACATAAAATTTGAGCAGATATAACAACAATTATAATAACATAGTGTATAATTTTTTTTAAATCTTTTATTAACAGAAATTTACAACTGTATTAAAACAAATACATATAGTAAATAAGCGGAATACAATGGAAAAAAAATAAAAAAAAAAAAAAAAATGACATGCTAAAAACGTGTAGAGGAAACTAAGGACTAAGGACATATTTACAAAAGAAGAAGAACTCGAGGCCATCTTCTTTTCAGACGTCTCGGAGGATTGCCAGGAATGGAATGGGCAGCAAGTTGTACAACAAGTGGATTTGAATGAGCAGTGAGTTTATTATGAAAGGAAAAGTATCTGGTTTGTGCTAAATCGGCGACATATGGGATATTAAGGTCATTGTGGGTCAGTTCATTTGTGACAAAGTAAGGAGCATCTAGATTTTTTGAAGGATTTTGATTGGAGTGATTGGATACGGTAAGAATTCGATGGTTTGGTGGAATCCTATAACTCTATACCGTAAGTCCAAACAGGTCTAATAATCGTCATATAGATAAGTTTTTTGTAGTGAATTGGGAGATTTGAACGTTGGTCAAGTAGGTGTTGTAGTAGTCGAAATCGACATGCAGTTTCTCGTCTTTTCAATCTTTTATGAGGGTTTTAGGTTAGTCTCTTGTCCAGATAAAATCCAAGGTATCTTATCAGTTCTACATTATTTAATGGTACTCCATTAAAGGATACAGGAGGACAGGATAAGGTAGGTTTTCGATGGAGGGTAAAAGTGCTGGGATTTATCTTAACTCTCCACCATTCCACTCCACTCCACATGGCACCATTCCACACCACTCCAGGCACCATAGTGACTGGGTGTAAAAATAATAACATTAAAACAGACTTTGATGTAGAGAAACATTAAAAAAAAAAAAAAAAAAAAAAAAATCTATCTTAATTTTGTTGTATTTACATATATTTTTAAGAGAAAAAAACAATATTTGGTCTTCCGATATTTTATTTTCACGAACTCAGGTTTATTTTTGTTTCTCAAAAATTTAAATTCTAGGCATAGGAGAAAAGTGGGCTTATTATGTGTATAACTATATACATATATAATTTCCTGATTAAATTAGATGGTTATTTTATATAAATTTTATTATTATTAATCTAACTCGAATAATAGTTTTGGCACTACAATATTTTAATAAGTACTATTTCGATGTTGAATGTTCCATTCAGTTACTCAAAGTGAAGAAGAATACTTAGACTTTCTAATTTTGCGGCTTATCAACAGAACCAGGAGCAAAGAGACGAAGCCGGAGAGGGTTAAGTTAGATAAGCTGAAAAAGAAAGGGAGTTAATTAAGTAACAATAACAGTTAACACTTGTTAAGAGGCTGCTTAATTAACACTAATTAACAATGAGGGCTGTTAGCTCAGTAACGTCACCGAAGACTTCTGTCTCAGGGCCCTAAGTACGTCTGTCGAGTTGGAATTGTCTCCTCCACTAACAGCTATTTCTAAATTAAACAACTGTACAAAATCCAATTATTTTATGATAATTTACAATAACGTCGCTTATGTAAATTTTTATTGCTGATAAAACTCAGTAGATAAAAGAATTCTGCATCAAATCGTTTTAAGAAGCAACAAAAAAGGAATTTAACTATTCTTAACATAAATGGTCTTACTGTTCTTAATTATACTCGTTTGAAGTAATCAAATCGTTAAGAAAAAATTTCTTCCTGAATGGGAAAAATAATAGTTTATCTATTATGTTTTATTATTACCTATAAACTGTTTTTGATGAGGAAACTGTTGACTAATTTTCGATCCGAGCGTCATCCACAGAGTTAGATCGTGTCGAAAAAGCCACAACACAAAAAATGTAGGCAACATATAACTTTTTTTCATTTAAATCAACTTAACCCCTAAACAAAAGCTCATAGCGAAAAATGTTACATAACAAAAATACTCTACATTAAATTTCTAGTATGGAAATAGTCGTCAAATTTTCAATCCGAGCAACAGCAATAGAGCTAATAGCGTGTCAAAATGGTACTTTTTCGAGTGCGAAAAAATGTTACATATCTTGAGTGTAGAAAAAACGTTACATTTAAAAAACATAGATCCCCAGTCAAAAGACATATCCATATCAAAAAATGAAAAGAAAAAATTATTTTTAATTCTGGGAAACCTTGTCTTCTTAGAATAACATATAAGTACTGTTACGGGCCACTGGGGGTATGACTAATCAAATCACAACTTAAATACTAAACACTAATTTATTTACAACTTAATAAATACAAATAAGTCCCATACGCTTCTTAATCTAATAACAATTATACTTAGGTCTAATTACACTAATATGTATATTACACAATACTTATCTTTAATATCTTAATACTAGATGTCACAATTATACATAAGAATCTATTACACTGACACACAGAGACTGTCACTACATTCACTGACACTGTTAATCACTGTCACTAACTCACTGACTGAACTGTCACTGACACTTGACTGATTGATCGTTACTTGATCACTGACACTTGGATACTGCCTCAGGATATCACAGACTCCTGACTGACACTTGCTCGACCGATCACTCACTGACCACTGTCACCTCAAGACTGGCTCACTAGGCTGGAAGTCGGCATATTTATAGCTACGCCAAACATTCTAGATCTGGCCAGATTACAGATCTAGGGCCTTCTGGCCCGCCTTGACCCTTCCAGGCCATTTGCCGCCCTTTTCGGCTACCGGCTCGCCCATGCCCACGGCACCACCAAGTCTAGGCCACCCTGGCGGCCTTTCCAGCTACCTGCCCCCGGGCCGCCCAGGGTTCCCTCAACCTCACCAGACCGTAACAGTACTATAAAACAGGTATTATTGTTTAGCTGTAAACATTTTAGAGAGTGGTTTCTGTATATTATAAATTAGATACTTATAAATATATATAGTAGAAATCAAAATTAAAGACCATCGACTTAATATACAAAATGTTTCCAAGCAGTACCTACCTTGAGGGAAGTCAGAGTAAAATTTATGGGAAAACCGTTCCTTAATGAAGCTGAGGCTTTTTAAATAATAAATGTTGGCTATATTTATCAAAGTATTGTCTAGTAGCAAGGAAGTACCGTTTAAGTCCATGAATTTAATCAAATTTGTTCTAAAAAATGTAAAAAATGTTAATAACTAAATGTTATTTCCAATTTCTGTTTTGTTTTTAATGATTTATATTCCATTTAAGTTTTCTCTATTCATTAATATCATATACTTCAAAAGTATAGCCATAAAGGTCAAACTCCTCTCAAAGACTCCTCTGATGGCAAATGCCAAGAGTAGTCTTTATTGTTCTAGTAATACAGAAGCATGTACATGTATGTGTATATTGTATTGTTCAATAAAGACATTATTATTATTATTACAATATATTCTTATACTCATACTCGTATATTATTACGTAACATCGGAAAATCGATAGTTTATATGTATGAATAAACGGTGTTTACAGAAAGGAAGAGAGTGAATTTAAATGGGTAGGGAAATCCAAAATAAGGCTGCACGATTATTAAAGATTTTTTCAAAGGAGGAAGTTTGATAAGAAGTAATATACAAACAAGGGCCTGAGATCAGGTATTTAAAAGGTGATTGGAGGACGAATGGCAATGTATGCAGGTTTATTTTTGGATTTTAAAAAATAGAATTAAAAGGTGCCAAGGAAATATCGTTATCGAAAACTTGGATAAAGCCACCTAAACTCGGAATACCAGAAAGAGCGACTAAGAATCCCAAAAATGCATATTTTAAAATAATACATTAATCTCTTCAACCTCATTTTAAGCTTACAAGACAATCCTCCATATACCAAGCATCCATAATCGAGGTAGGGAATAATGAGGAGGGACAGTTGGTGGGTGTAGCGTGGGAAAGATTCACGGAATTTTAGGGGCTGTTAAGGATTGAGATAGTTTTGCAGTTAGGTTGGAAAGAATGGTTATTCTAGGATAGATGCTGATCGAAAACTATTGCGAGGTTTTTGATAGAGCTTAAAAGTGGTGAACTAAATAGGATGGTGGTTGAAATAATATTAATATTAAGAGAGAGGTATTATCCAAGGATCATAGAAAAATAGAACAAAAAAAAAATTACTGTTTAGGATTTTTGTAGTTATTTATTGAGCTGTAACGGAGCAATAAAGTTGTTTAAATAGATCTTTTTATGGTTTTATTAAATATCTACTTTAACAAAAGTTAATTTTAAAAAAATAAATAAATAACAGTTTTAAATTTGTTTTGTTTTATCTGTTTATATAACTAGTAGTTTAGATAGTAGTTTTAGCCAGGGTTTTATATGGATAGAAGATAGGCACTTCATAGAAGATTTATCCAATAAATCTTCAAGTTTATTATTGGATTTTGAATTTTACAACTGACTATGTATATAATAAAAAATATAAAATATTTTACTATCTAAATTTTCGTATTTAAAGTGTGTTTGCTTAATTTGATGGTTCGTCAGTTATTCAACAAAAACTTCCAAACCACTCCCTCTTTATTACCTCTCCTCTCCAATGGTAGAAACTTTTGATGCACTGACAACTTCACCAAAATTCAGGATCATAGATGTTAATTTTTAATTATGAATTTATTAATATTTATATTTACTGCCACATATCTGTGGCTCTTGTGAATAGTCGGTTAAATGCAGTATTTGTGTTAAGTTGTTTTGTGAATTTTGGATTACACGTATGAACAGAAAGCTAATTTCTTCTCTTCATTTGAGTCTAATAGACTTATATATGAGGCTACTACAGAGACGACTACTAATTTGATAAACATTGCGTACATAATTTCGTTTTTCCTAAAATACGATATTTGCATTTAACCGACTATTCACAATTAGCTCAGACGTATCGACTGACTAATATACACGTTTCAGATTATATTAATAAATCTATAAAAATTGCTTTGTATTTCTTTTTGTATTATGACATGATGCCATTTAATGATGCCAACAAAAATTGAGATGGGAGGTTGATTGAATTGAGGTGGTAGTGATACTGGCCCGTAATCAAAACAATTTTCTGTCAATGTGTTTGATTTGGTTTTTCATCACTGATCTAATTTATATTTCGGTGATCTAATATTCAAACATGTCCAGTTATTTATAAGAAAACAACGGTACTATAATGATAGTAAATTAAAATACTTAGCCAAAAACCATGGGAAGACTCAATCTACTTTGTCTGCGATTCGTGATATATATATATATATATATATATATATATATATATATATATATATATATATATATATATATATATATATATATATATATATATATATATATATACAGCTCGGAATAAAATGTTTAAAAGGATAAGTTTTTCTAAATGTACAATTTTTGTACTGTCACGGAATCGATAGCTTATCTTAGTGAGTCGACCAGCGAGTTAGTGTAGCATAAAATGCTTTGGTTTTCAACCTAAGAGAGACTAAAGGAAGATGACCTCTCTCAGGAAAAATGTTCTTTAGTAAACTTATTAAAAGGAAATTCAATTACAGAAGAATTTATTATACTTATTAATACGTCAACAGTATCTTAAAGATAATCTTTTATTTTTTGGTTATACTACTGCTGCAAATTAAGCAATATGTGAGTGGTAAAAAGTGACCGGGGACGGTTTGACGCTATTTACGAACTCATAACTACCTTCAAGGTTTAAAATTATACTTTGCAATTCATATACTCATTAATATATTAATGATACTCAGCAATTAAAAATTTCGACTTGCATAGCAAGCTTTCTTCAGGGCTAGAAGAAATAAAATTGATTATAGATTCCTCTATATTATTATGCTTGTATATAACCATATATGTCAATGTATGTTTTATTATTCCGATCTTTATTTCATTGTTGAAATGTTTTGAGAGTAATTTAGCCATTGCATTGTTACTCATGCAGAATAATGGCCCGTATCATTGAGGCAGAACAGTGCGTCTAATGCTGCAAAGTAAACATCAAGACCCTCAACTCCTTGTGATCCTCCAAGTACGGCTAAAGATCAAAGGAACATTGCACTAAGGGTTACCGGAGGCTGACCCCGGAGGACATTATACCGAAGAGGACTTAGGATCCAGGTAGCAGTGATATATAGCCGGGTATAGGAAGTGACGTGATTGGAAGAGGCTACTGTCCGCCCGAATCAAAGAAAACATGGCGTCAGCTATTTCCTATCTGGTTGTTTGTCTTCCTTGGTGTTTAGCTTCCGCTCCAGCAACTCCTTCATCACTAGTGACTTCCGCTTGGCCGGTTCTGATGTCCTCTCTTGTGTTTGTCCTTTACCTGTTTTCGGAACTCTCCAGATATCAGTATCTCTCAATAACTGATTCCTTTTAAGCTGTTGGTTCTATCAATAACATTCATTTTCTGATGCGTTGTTCTGTTGATATTTTTTTATTTATTTGTTTTGTATATGTATAAATATTTATATTAATTTTATGGTGTATTTAAAATAAATTTAAAATAAATTTAATAATATATGCTAATAAAAATTTCCAATGCGATCATGAATGATTATCTAGAATAGATGGGGTTAAAAATTGGCCACATTAAGAGTATACTATAAAAAAATAAATCTTTTATATTTTAGGAGATGAAGTGATTATTATGAATTTATCATGATTTTATTTGGGATTCTATATGATACATTAAGGATTTTGTCGGTGGATTAAAGATTATGAAAATCAAGCTTGAGAGGAATTAGTTGGATTTTTGAAGATCTAATGTTCTAATCCGTCCAGTTAATTCTAATAAAACAACGGTACTAAAATGATGGTTAGTCAATTGAAATACTTGATGCTCCCAGGCCCGAGTTTAAGTCCGACTGAAGAAAAAAAATTTATGTTTTGTCATTTCAGTCGTGGGTCGAATTCAAAATCGAGAGAACCTCCTGGGGCACCCCTAGTCTCTAAGGATCCTTAATCGGGGGAAAATCCTGGCGGGCGACTGTGAATTCTGGGCAAATCTCCTCCTTTCACAACCGTTGCCTCACTAACAGTACATTCTTGCCGAATTACTGATACTCAAGATCATTTATGGGTTGTTGGGGTATAGGTATATAATGGTAATAAATAATAAAACTTATTTTTTTAGCAATTTTATTGTTATTAAATAACATTTTTATCTGATTAAAAGATCTTTTTTATTTTCATTTTAGTTGTAATATTATTTTCACACTTTCGTATATTTTTACTGATAGTATATATAATTGCCGTTTAATTATTTATAATTTTTATCCCTTTAGTTATCATTTGATTTCATTTTTATATTACTTACCTTATTTATCATTGTTTAACGTACCTACATCTATGAAATGTTTGTATGTCAACATAAGTACTAATATTTGTATCCTTCTAATTTCAGCATAATTACCATTCCTGTATGATTTTCTAATTTGTATTAGATTATATTTCTTTTCATAAATCCTGATGGTTTATGGTTTATCCTGTATCTGAAATGTCTTTTTGATGGTCATCAAAGTAATAGCCGAAAACTTGGCAAAATAAAATAATATTTTGTTATTTTTATATCGACGACTTTGTCATTAAAATTCAACAAAATACCTCTTTAATGCATTGTTAATAAAGAGTTTAATGTGATTTTATACATAGCATCCAATAATTTAGTGAAAATACTCATCACCTGGTATTTAACATATCGTACTTGTAGGTTTCATAGTCGGCAAACAAACAACCTACTAATTGCGAGTGCTTGATCTCCGTAAGATAATTTTAACCTGCATTTAACCTTAAATGAAATATCAACATTAAATGACATCTATTGTAATTTTTTTAATGTTGCGATTAATCCGATTTATTTTCCTGGAATTTAATATAACAGTAGACATATCTAAGGAAATGTCATACATGGAGAATCTTTAGGGGGTTGCGTTTGATTTTAATTGGGAATATTTAAAATTTACTCTTCTATGCTTCTTCCGATTACAGTTGTAATTTATCTCGAATTTTTCTACGTCTGGATTATTGCTCTTTTTTATATTTTTTTTTTTTTTAATTCTGTTAATTTTTTTGTTTTCAACCACAATGCCGAACTGAAACCGCACCCTTGATCTCCATCCATTTTTCTAGATCAGAAACAGCCACCAATGCTTACAGGAACTGGCCAAAACAACTGACGTCTCATATTTTGCTGTTAATTTATTGGATCGGCAATTCGTCCGTTCCTTCCTCGATATATTTCAGGGCGTGCGAATTAACGAAAGGTCGTAAATCACGATACTTCAGCTATTTTTGGATACCCTTCCGATTATGAATACACTTGAGTCCGTCGCGAGAGCTTCCGAGTGCCGTTACATGCAAATTTATGAACCGAAAAATCAATGAATTTAATTATTTGAAAAAAAAAAAATAATACAGTCGAATTGAGAACCATTCCTTTTTGAAGTCGGTTAAAAAGACTTTAAAGACTTGATAAAGCATTGTAATCTGCCTCAAACAGGGCAATAAGTAATAAGAATGGCTTTAGAGATCCATTCACACAACATAAAACCTTACTAATATTCAGTGAGTTAAATAAATTTAATCCTGTTTTCTGGGTATTTAAATAATTTTATATAAAAGGAGGTGATAAAATAATAGAACGCTTGTTTTCTATTACTATTTCATAAAGGACTTTTAGATTGTTTTAGATCAAACAAAACCTGCAAAAGGGACTGTTTGACTTGTAATTGACAGATTTGAATACCGATTTCTGTGTGGGAAGTAGGGATCTAAAGTTAAGAACAATACTCGCACAAGCTCTAGTATACGCGGATAATATTGTTCTTATAGTAAAATCAGCAGAAGCGTTGCAGCAAGCCATCATAGCAAGGGAAGCTGAACTAGAAAGAAAGGGGATGCTGATAAATGAGGAAAAAAACAAAGCTATGCAGATAGGGCGAGTAGCTGAAAACATGAATATAAACTGTAAGGGTAAGATCCTAGAAATGGTCGACGAATATGTGTACCTTGGAACAGTTGTGGGAAAAAACGGAAAGATAGACCACGAAATATCGAATAGAATCCAAAAAGCTAACGGGGTCTACTATCAAATATGTAACACGGTTATAGGGAAACGAGAGGTGGAAAACACGACAAAAATTACTATTTATAACACGTTATACTTCCCAACCCTTCTGTACGGAAACGAAAGCTGGGTCCTTCTTGATAAGCATAAAAGCAGACTGACCGCATCCGAAATGGAATACCTAAGGAGAGTAGCTGGCCGAACCAGAAGGGATACCGTAACAAACGGATTAAAGAAGAATGAAAGGCGACACCAGTATTGGAAACTTTAGGAAGCAAATGGTAAGGATGAACGAGGAAAGGGAGCCTCGGAAATTTTTCGAGGCAAGACTGACGGATAAGAGACCAAGGGGTCGACCTCGGAAGACGTGGTCGGACGAGATCACCAAGGTGGGAGAAAAGAGAGGCAAGGACCTGGGTGCTATGAGGACGCTGGCAAAGGTCCGCGATGGCTGGCAAAAATGGATTGACGAGGCCTCTCTACGCTGAAAGGCACTAAGGAGAAAGAAGAAGAAGTAGGAATCTATGATAGTGCAAACTAGTGCCATAGCCGCCCGCCCTAGTGAAAAAAAAAATATGAAAATCACGTTTTATTTATTTTTTCTCAGCTCTCATTCAAGATAGATTCAGTCAAGATCTAAGTGATTCTTTCACTTGAAGTTGTATTTTTGTATGCTATTTGGATCAAAAATACTTAAGTTATGCTAAAAAATCTACCCGGTTTCAGGGTGCTCAAAAGCTCCAAAAAAATGACAAAATTAAAATGAAATCCGCTGCAAATCAGTGGGAAATTTTTTTTTAGTAATGACATTAGTTTTGCACTATTATAGATCCCTAATACCTACACAAAAATCTGCAATTTGTTAATAACAAGTCAAAACGTCCCCTTGTAAGATACTTTCAAAAATTACATTTTATGCATATTGGAGATAAAATTCCTTTATTGACGTTTAATTTGATTTTTTTGCATAAATACATCCCACTTCCAATAACATAAGGATAGTATATGGTACTTTTGAGTAATTGGTTAAATGTATTTTTCTGTATTAAGAGTGTTTGTGAATTTTTGGTTATGTGTATCATCAGAAAGCTATTTTTTATCTTTGTTTGTATCTAATACACACAGTCATGAGGCTATTACATTGTTGAATACTAATTTTTGAACGATCTATTAAAATATTGGGTTTTCCTAAAATACCATTTTTACACTTAACTATAACTACATTCATAAATGCCACATAATGGAGAATATGGCCGATCTAGTAGAATGAAATTCTGATTAGGTGTAGAAACCTATAAGTAAAAAATATAATCTTTATAATGTGGAAGATAGGATTACGAATTTATTTCGAACTCAGTAATTCAGTTTCACCTGGAGAGATTTCTGTGGGTGCCTATAGATAAGAAGGCAAAAAAAATATATCAAACTTTGCGGTTACAAAGAAAAAGGAAGATTGCATGGTTTTGAGCTGGGAATTCTGTATTGTATAGAGAGCGTCTATTGACTTTCTATAGTGTTAAGAGGGTTCAAAGATATAAGAAGGGCATTGTGTGGTATAGGAGTTTGCTATAGGAAGGACCTAGGAAACGGGCCTGTGGATAGAAAAAAAAAAAAAAAAAAACCTCCACCTTCGTTTCTAGTGACCGATGAAATAAAATTATTCGGCAGATGTGTTGTAAAATAGTATTTATCACACTTAGAGCTAATCATCAATCGAAGATATGAGAAAAAAAAAAAAAGAAACGTACTCTTGCTGTCAAGTTTGACGATAGGAATAGTATAGGAACTGATAAAATGTAGCAAAACTATGATTGGAAATTAAGAAGAAATTATCTAAGTATACACATACACACACACACACACACACACACACACACACACACACACACATATATATATGCTGAATAATTTATCAATGGTGGAGGTAAATTATTCTGAATGAATACATTATTAACCAAAACCAAAATACGGATAAGTTAGAGTTACAGTCCAACATTGTTTATGAAATTCCGTGTGAAGATAGTTGTGGCGTCTTATTTTGGTACATCGGAACAATATCTTAAACGACGAGTGTATCAACATAAATACAGTTGCACATCTATAAATAAAAACCCGAACAAACCTGACCAAACAGCTCTCACCACACATTACAGGCAAACAAAACATTCTTTTAAATTTGTTCCCTCAAAATTATTCACCATGAACAAAATGATTTTAAAAGAAATATTAAAGAAATGATAACCATAGAAAAATTTAAAAATGGCGCAATAAACAAATATCAGACGTTCTAAATCTTAACACTTGTTATTCCAACTTACTACATTCAGTCCAACAATATACATTTACATTTATATACATCATATAAATCATTCTTCCATTTATTAGTATATTACACTGAAATATTTGTGTACCTGCATCTTTGGGAATACCATCCCAGTCCTTTTAACTTAATTTTTAAGAAACAGGGATTTCCCCACAACCTTTGTAACTGTCTGTTCAAAATTCCCCTAGGTTAGTTGTGTACAAGAATTGTCTTCATACTCCACTATATTTTGTAACTATATATATTTTTATTATTCTAACACATGTTGTTATATACTTGTACTGTAGCTAACTTTATGTTTTGAAATAACTTGTATAACTTATATAATTTTATTGTAACCTGTTTTTCACTGTAGGGCATGATTATGAGAATAATGTACGAGAAATACGAATCGATACTAAATTTGTTTTAAACCACATAAAGAGTTTCAGAATAATGTTTTTTTTTCTTTTTATTATAATAACTAGTCTGTTTGTTTTACTACCTTCCTTTGGAATATTTTGCAGAAAATTCAGTCCTTTAAAGAAACTTTTAAAACCACTTTATTTTTTTATTCTTTTATTTTTTTTTAATTTGAAAGAGGTATAAATTATTGAAAAGTAATCATAAAAAACATTCTGGTTATATAATTATTTTTCAACGGTTATTTTAATAGAAGATAACAGATTCCATGTTTTCGAATTAATCTTATTAGATTCATTACCTTGTTTTCCTTCTATTAATATTTTTTTTTTATTTATGCTTATTGTAATATACATTTCCTTATATAATGGATAACCAAATTTCGGCTCTCTTATTATTGCACGTATAGTTTTACGAAAGGAATTCAAAGTTTTTACATTTTGTCGTCGTTAAATACTGATGGCTTATGTACAGCGAAGCAGTCAGCGAAAGGGGTTGGTGTTTTTCAGGAAAATTATTCTGTTGAAACGAGAGCTTTCCCTTTATGAAAAGAGCTCTGCTAGCGGCCACCGCCACCCCAATAACTCATACTCTAATATTTTTTCCAGACATATTTCACGGCAGACGTTTCGAAAAATTAGTATTCTAGTATATGTTTGTTACATGTTTTTTTTTTTTTTTTTTATAGTCGATTGAGTTAACTCATATTTATAGAAGTGATGGGTCCTTAGTAAAAGTTATAGATTTCTGATAATCGGTACTGATACCCAAACATTGATTCTTGGTCGCATAGAATAAAATTACAGTGAAACATAATCAATGTTAAGGCATCTATATATATATAAATTAATTATAATGCAGACAATCATAATCACAATCCATGGTAAAAGGAGGTATTGTTGAGTGTTTCATGTCAATACTGCCTGCTTAATCACACTTTCACTAAGTTGTTATTGCTTATCGGTACCTTGATAAGGATTTCAGTAAAACATAAAAAATTTAAATTTTATCCTGTTTTGACCCAAAATTCATTTTTTCATTGTCCGTTATATATTTTGTCATTGTTTATAGAACAAATTGTAAGTGACAACATTGTCAGTATTGTATTCTAATAAACTTAAGCCGATGTAATTACCAATACCCACCTCACATTCATATTATCCATTCATTCATTTCTAATAGATCCTTTCAAATCACAATCGGCAATACCAAAACTCCTAAACAATCCATATTACCTGGTCTTCCCCAAGGATCCTGCCTTTCTCCTACTCTCCATTATCTATACGTATCCGACCCACCTTCTCTTCTTTCAGTTGAAAGATCATTTTATGCAGATGGCACAGCCATTTACACTACTTCCTACAGGATAAATAGAATAGAAAACATATTAAAATCATTATACTTCCAATTCAACGAATATTACAAGAAATGGAAAATATAAATAAATGAACACAAAACCGCAGCAATAATAGCAAAAAGAAGGCCTATTATAGCCGATTATGTCATCCTTAATAAAATTCGTATCCCTCGAGGATTAACTGTCACCTACCTAGGTCTCGAATTAGATATATTAGAATTAGATTAATAAGAAATGCTGCGAAGCCAAAAATCTTATCAGTACAATGGCACCATATTTTATAGAAAATCTCCGCTATCAACTCGCAATAAAATTATTTTATATAAATCAGTTATTCGACCGTACCTGACAGACGCCTCTCCGGTATGGAACTACACATGTCACTCCAAAAAAAAATAAATACGATTCAAAACCTATGCTTGAGAATCATTAGTGACAACCAAAGGTACAGAAAAATAACTGACATATTACACGCCCTAGATTTGCAGACAGTTAAAAAATTTATTTACATCCAGACACAGACATTTTTTAACTCAACAAAAAACTCAGGAAATCCCATAATACAAGCAATAGCTAATTATAACTATGGTAGCTAACGTTAAGAAGAAACAAACTCAAACGTACTAGACACATATCACTTGAATAAAATTACTTAATAAGAATTCTTAGAATTTATTAGTTTTAGTTTAATTTTAATGCACAAAAATTTTGCTTATTTTGTAATTTTTCTTTCTTTCTTTTTTTTTTTTTTTTTTTTTTTTTTTTTTTTTTTGTATGTTTTTCCTCCAGTTAAAAATGCATTCTAAGTTTAATTTATTATACTGAATCAAACTTGTAGTATAAATTGTTTTATTACTGAAACGTGTATTATTCGATTATGTTGCAAAATTTTAAATTATTAATTTCCTTGAAATAAAACTCTTTTTATATATATATATATATATATATATATATATATATATATATATATATATATATATATATATATATATATATATATATATATATGTATAAAAGCCATTCCAAGAAAAAAAAGTAACAATAACAGACTAAGGCTAACCCGATGGAAATATTTTCGGAGAAAGTGGAGCAAAGGGATTCTAATGAGAGCAGCCGACAGATCCGAGGTCCTGCTAGGGCAGTAGTCATTATTGTCGGCTCCCTGGTCCAATTTCGCCCTTTGTCTAGCCTCTTGTATTTACAGCAGAAATGGAAGCCGCCCGAAAATTGAATACAAAGGACTTCTTTAGGTCTCCAACACTCTTGGGATTTTTTTCTTTTCATTTTTGTATAAATAATAATAAAAAAAAAAAAATACCGTTTAGTTTTCTTGTTATCACCAAGGATCTTTCCACTTTTTTATAAAATGATACTTTACTGATGTTCCTACGATATATAGCAATGTCATTTTGGGATGATAAAATCACGTTTTATTTATTTTTTTCTTAGCTCTCATTCAAGATAGATTCAGTCAAGATCTAAGTGATTCTTTCACTTGAAGTTGTATTTTTGTATGCTATTTGGATCAAAAATACTTAAGTTATGCTAAAAAATCTACCCGGTTTCAGGGTGCTCAAAAGCTCCAAAAAAAAATTACAAAATTAAAATGAAATCCTCTGCAAATCAGTGGGAAATTTTTTTTTTAGTAATGACACTAGTTTTGCACTATTATAGATCCCTAATACCTACACAAAAATCGGCATTTTATTAATAACAAGTCAAAACGTCCCCTTGTAAGATACTTTCAAAAATTACATTTTATGCATATTGGAGATAAAATTCCTTTATTGACGTTTAATTTGATTTTTTTTTTGCATAAATACATCCCACTTCCAATAACATAAGGATAGTATATGGTACTTTTGAGTAATTGGTTAAATGTATTTTTCTGTATTAAGAGTGTTTGTGAATTTTTGGTTATGTGTATCATCAGAAAGCTATTTTTATCTTTGTTTGTATCTAATACACACAGTCATGAGGCTATTACATTGTTGAATACTAATTTTTGAACGATCTATTAAAATATTGGGTTTTCCTAAAATACCATTTTTACACTTAACTATAACTACATTCATAAATGCCACATAATGGAGAATATGGCCGATCTAGTAGAATGAAATTCTGATTAGGTGTAGAAACCTATAAGTAAAAAAATATAATCTTTATAATGTGGAAGATAGGATTACGAATTTATTTCGAACTCAGTAATTCAGTTTCACCTGGAGAGATTTCTGTGGGTGCCTATAAATCAGAAGGCAAAAAAAAAAAATATATCAAACTTTGCGGTTACAAAGAAAAAGGAAGATTGCATGGTTTTGAGCTGGGAATTCTGTATTGTATAGAGAGCGTCTATTGACTTTCTATAGTGTT
Organism: Euschistus heros; assembly: GCA_003667255.2. Classification (NCBI taxonomy): domain Eukaryota; kingdom Metazoa; phylum Arthropoda; class Insecta; order Hemiptera; family Pentatomidae; genus Euschistus; species Euschistus heros. The sequence continues at coordinate 1,779,252 of RCWM02000027.1, forward strand.
AAGAGGGTTCAAAGATATAAGAAGGGCATTGTGTGGTATAGGAGTTTGCTATAGGAAGGACCTAGGAAACGGGCCTGTGGATAGAAAAAAAAAACCTCCACCTTCGTTTCTAGTGACCGATGAAATAAAATTATTCGGCAGATGTGTTGTAAAATAGTATTTATCACACTTAGAGCTAATCATCAATCGAAGATATGAGAAAAAGAAACGTACTCTTGCTGTCAAGTTTGACGATAGGAATAGTATAGGAACTGATAAAATGTAGCAAAACTATGATTGGAAATTAAGAAGAAATTATCTAAGTATATGTATACACATACACACACACACACATGCATATATATGCTGAATAATTTATCAATGGTGGAGGTAAATTATTCTGAATGAATACATTATTAACCAAAACCAAAATACGGATAAGTTAGAGTTACAGTCCAACATTGTTTATGAAATTCCGTGTGAAGATAGTTGTGGCGTCTTATTTTGGTACATCGGAACAATATCTTAAACTACGAGTGTATCAACATAAATACAGTTGCACGTCTATAAATAAAAACCCGAACAAACCTGACCAAAACAGCTCTCACCACACATTACAGGCAAACAAAACATTCTTTTAAATTTGATTTCCCCAAAATTATTCACCATGAACAAAATAATTTTAAAAGAAATATTAAAGAAATGATAACCATAGAAAAATTTAAAAATGGCGCAATAAACAAATATCAGACGTTCTAAATCTTAACACTTGTTATTCCAACTTACTACATTCAGTCCAACAATATACATTTACATTTATATACATCATATAAATCATTCTTCCATTTATTAGTATATTACACTGAAATATTTGTGTACCTGCATCTTTGGGAATACCATCCCAGTCCTTTTAACTTAATTTTTAAGAAACAGGGATTTCCCCACAACCTTTGTGACTGTCTGTTCAAAATTCCCCTAGGTTAGTTTTTGTACAAGAATTGTTAGTCTATTCCATATCCACTAGTAACATTGTAAGTAGCTTCATACTCCTCTATATTTTATAACTATATATATTTTTATTATTCTAAACACATGTTGTTATATACTTGTACTGTAGCTAACTTTATGTTTTGAAATAACTGTATATATAATTTTATTGTAACCTGTTTTTCACTGTAGGGCATGATTATGAGAATAATGTACGAGAAATACGAATCGATACTAAATTTGTTTTAAACCACATAAAGAGTTTCAGAATAATGTTTTTTTCTTTTTATTATAATAACTAGCCTGTTGTTTGTTACCTTCCTTTGGAATATTTTGCAGAAAATTCAGTCCTTTAAAGAAACTTTTAAAACCACTTTATTTTTTATTCATTTATTTTTTTTTAATTTGAAAGAGGTATAAATTATTGAAAAGTAATCATAAAAAACATTCTGGTTATATAATTATTTTTCAACGGTTATTTTAATAGAAGATAACAGATTCCATGTTTTCGAATTAATCTTATTAGATTCATTACCTTGTTTTCCTTCTATTAATATTTTTTTTTTATTTATGCTTATTGTAATATACATTTCCTTATATAATGGATAACCAAATTTCGGCTCTCTTATTATTGCACGTATAGTTTTACGAAAGGAATTCAAAGTTTTTACATTTTGTCGTCGTTAAATACTGATGGCTTATGTACAGCGAAGCAGTCAGCGAAAGGGGTTGGTGTTTTTCAGGAAAATTATTCTGTTGAAACGAGAGCTTTCCCTTTATGAAAAGAGCTCTGCTAGCGGCCACCGCCACCCCAATAACTCATACTCTAATATTTTTTCCAGACATATTTCACGGCAGACGTTTCGAAAAATTAGTATTCTAGTATATGTTTGTTACATTTTTTTTTTTTTTTTTTTATAGTCGATTGAGTTAACTCATATTTATAGAAGTGATGGGTCCTTAGTAAAAGTTATAGATTTCTGATAATCGGTTGCAGATACTGATATAGAATAAAATTACAGTGAAACATAATCAATGTTAAGGCATCTATATATATATAAATTAATTATAATGCAGACAATCATAATCACAATCCATGGTAAAAGGAGGTATTGTTGAGTGTTTCATGTCAATACTGCCTGCTTAATCACACTTTCACTAAGTTGTTATTGCTTATCGGTACCTTGATAAGGATTTCAGTAAAACATAAAAAATTTAAATTTTATCCTGTTTTGACCCAAAATTCATTTTTTCATTGTCCGTTATATATTTTGTCATTGTTTATAGAACAAATTGTAAGTGACAACATTGTCAGTATTGTATTCTAATAAACTTAAGCCGATGTAATTACCAATACCCACCTCACATTCATATTATCCATTCATTCATTTCTAATAGATCCTTTCAAATCACAATCGGCAATACCAAAACTCCTAAACAATCCATATTACCTGGTCTTCCCCAAGGATCCTGCCTTTCTCCTACTCTCCATTATCTATACGTATCCGACCCACCTTCTCTTCTTTCAGTTGAAAGATCATTTTATGCAGATGGCACAGCCATTTACACTACTTCCTACAGGATAAATAGAATAGAAAACATATTAAAATCATTATACTTCCAATTCAACGAATATTACAAGAAATGGAAAATATAAATAAATGAACACAAAACCGCAGCAATAATAGCAAAAAGAAGGCCTATTATAGCCGATTATGTCATCCTTAATAAAATTCGTATCCCTCGAGGATTAACTGTCACCTACCTAGGTCTCGAATTAGATATATTAGAATTAGATTAATAAGAAATGCTGCGAAGCCAAAAATCTTATCAGTACAATGGCACCATATTTTATAGAAAATCTCCGCTATCAACTCGCAATAAAATTATTTTTATATAAATCAGTTATTCGACCGTACCTGACAGACGCCTCTCCGGTATGGAACTACACATGTCACTCCCAAAAAAAAAATAAATACGATTCAAAACCTATGCTTGAGAATCATTAGTGACAACCAAAGGTACAGAAAAATAACTGACATATTACACGCCCTAGATTTGCAGACAGTTAAAAAATTTATTTACATCCAGACACAGACATTTTTTAACTCAACAAAAAACTCAGGAAATCCCATAATACAAGCAATAGCTAATTATAACTATGGTAGCTAACGTTAAGAAGAAACAAACTCAAACGTACTAGACACATATCACTTGAATAAAATTACTTAATAAGAATTCTTAGAATTTATTAGTTTTAGTTTAATTTTAATGCACAAAAATTTTGCTTATTTTGTAATTTTTCTTTCTTTCTTTTTTTTTTAGGTTTTTTTTTTTTTTTTTTTTTGTATGTTTTTCCTCCAGTTAAAAATGCATTCTAAGTTTAATTTATTATACTGAATCAAACTTGTAGTATAAATTGTTTTATTACTGAAACGTGTATTATTCGATTATGTTGCAAAATTTTAAATTATTAATTTCCTTGAAATAAAACTCTTTTTATATATATATATATATATGTATAAAAGCCATTCCAAGAAAAAAAAAGTAACAATAACAGACTAAGGCTAACCCGATGGAAATATTTTCGGAGAAAGTGGAGCAAAGGGATTCTAATGAGAGCAGCCGACAGATCCGAGGTCCTGCTAGGGCAGTAGTCATTATTGTCGGCTCCCTGGTCCAATTTCGCCCTTTGTCTAGCCTCTTGTATTTACAGCAGAAATGGAAGCCGCCCGAAAATTGAATACAAAGGACTTCTTTAGGTCTCCAACACTCTTGGGATTTTTTTTCTTTTCAATTTTGTATAAATAATAATAATAATAAAAAAAAAAAAATACCGTTTAGTTTTCTTGTTATCACCAAGGATCTTTCCACTTTTTTATAAAGTGATACTTTACTGATGTTCTTACGATATATAGCAATGTCATTTTGGGATGGATCGCATATATGTCTTAATAGATCGTAGGCCTAATATAATTAAAGCCTAAACTTTATTGTCAAATTTATTAAATTGTGGTCGCTTCCGCTTACGGACGGGAGTGGTCACTGTCTTATTCTTTTATTCCTTAAGGGTTTGTTGAATGGTTTTCCTCTACTAATATAGATGTTCCAAGCAACATAACAGCATCTACCTATTAATGTCTAATCAATATGATTGATTGGGTTATTCCTATGTAACCGTGAAACCAATTCTACCCTAATTAGCGGCAATTAGATGATGGTTTGTTAATAATGTTTGTAAATATATACCCTGGTGTCGTTAAGAAATAAATAAGTCATAATTGTGCACTTTTCAGTTGGTTATTTTGATAACTTTTTCATCAAGTCTAAAAATATATATATATTATTTTTTTAATAGTAACTTTAAAGCCTTATTAAATTAAATCTTTTTATTTGATCAATTACATGCTGCCTCACTCAAGGGCAATGAGTAATATTGATGACAGTGACAAAGCCTTATTAAGAAGCAAAAATCAATTTTACACAACATAGATATTAAAAATCCTCCATTGAAGACTGATAGCTAACTCGTTTTAAAATTAATTTTACTTCTTCACGGCAACCGCCGATATATGATTTATATTATGGTATAAATGGTATAAATGGTATAAATGGTATCAATTTAAATGAAAGAACCTATAGATGATTTCATCAGTGCTCAGCTCATGGACCAGCATTCTAAATCCATTCCTGAATATTTACTATTTATGGTTACTCGTTTAATTGTTGCATTTTGAGGTTGGGCTGCTTCAACCACATACTCTGTCCATGGTTTTCTATATCTCCTCTCTTGCCTCTTGGTCCTTTGGCATACTTTCCTTCAAGTACCTTTAATTATAAGACCTCTTTTTCTTCAACCGACTTCAAAAAAGAGGAAGTTCTTACTCTGTCTGTATGTTGATTAGAAATCGATTTTGATGTTTTATATATATGTATATATATATATATATATATATATATATATGTATATATATATATATTGCATTTTAGTTCGTTTGAAAATGTAGATTTGATCTGGAAGTCGGTTTCTGTTTTTTTTTTCTAGTTTTTTTTTCGAGTCCATTTTAAATAGGAGCATACCTCTATTTAATCTTTGAACGCCTTTTCTTTAATTTTGTATCCGTTTTCTGCTTAATTTCTTCAATGGTGGTCTATGTACCTTGCCGACAAGCTTGCCAGAAAATGACAAAGTACGTCAGCACTTATTTTAATTATTGATTCCGTGTCAGCTAAATACACTGTGTTATATGTACAAAGTTAATGACTTATAGTAAATCATCTGCTAGAACATCTTTGGTTTTAGAGGTGTCCGTATAATGTTCCAATCGTTGGATCTGTAATGGCAGAAACCTATTTCGAAACCCCTCCAATGCTTGTAGAAGTATTTCACGTTAGAAACAAACCGAAGAGAAGTTTGGAGCTTGGATCACATTAATTTCTGTTTTGCCGCCAAGTTGGCCGAACTGGAACTCAATAGGCGGGTTAATTAAACCTATCGACGTCTCGATAGTTGGGGCATATCGATTAGAAGGTATCGCCTGTCTTCTGTTCCCGTTCCAAAGGCCACCAGTTCTTCTTCTTCGGTACTGATGGTTCCTTCGACGAAGTACGCTGATTATCTGGATTACTGATAGTTGTTTTCGTAAATCTATAATTTTCTTGTGAAAATTTTTTTTTCCTTATTCTTACAGCAAGTAAGAAATATCGAAAAAATTGTTTTGATGATAATTGTTTTTCTTGTAATATAAAATTACTTTTACGTCAATACAAGGAGGTAGAACGATTTTTCTGTTTAAATAAAACAAATCCACATACAAGACTAAAACGACAAGAAGCTGCCCGTCGTTACAGACTACTTCAACATTTACTAGACAAATGTTCAAAGCTCCCAATTAATTGCAAAAGACTAATATACATGACTGTGATAAAACCTATCTGGACGTACAAAGTTGAGCTTTGGGGCTCCACTAAATCATCCAATTCATCTCGTATCCAATCCTTACAATCCAAAATACTTCGAAAAATCCTCGCAAAAATCGCACCTACCTTTATCACCAATAAACTTATCCATAAAGATCTTAATGTTCCATATGTTGCAGATTTAGCCCAAACCAGATATCTATCCGTTCATAGTAAGCTCCATAACCAGTCAAATCCCCTAATTTCTCAACTTGCTTCCCACACCATTCCTGATAATCCTCCGAGGCGTCTGAAAAGAAGATTGCCCAGAGACCTTCTAGTGTAGAATTTTTATTAAAGTGCTACTGATGAGTAGTTCTTCTTAAGTTTTGTCACGTTATTGTAATAGTTAACAGCACATTTACTTAATGTATAAATTTTGTACAGTTGTAAATTTCAATAAATTGTTATTAAAAAAAAAAAATGAAACAAATTATTTACTGGTTATTAAGAGATAGAACAGCGTACAAATAAATTGGAAATATGAAGTGTGGGAGGGTAGAGACATTAGCCTAGCTTAAGTTGTCAGAGCGGTTACTCTACGCTTTGATGTAAATGTAGTTATCAATAAATTAATTAATTACTAGTGATTTATATAAATAAAAGATATGTAGCATAATCTCTGTATAATGCATTTTTTTTTTTTATAAAGAGCGAAATTTCTGCGCTATGCGATATCTTCAACTCCTATTCACATTGCCTTAGCATAAACACTGGAATGATTTATATTTCGCGGGTATAATTGACAACTTCTTAATTATTCATAGGATAAGTGGAAATATTTAAAGTTCCATGCCTCCTTTGGAGGCAAGGCACGGTCTTTTGGTAAAAATATATTGTATCATATATCATCTAATACAAATTAAATAACCCCTCTACCTTACAAATTAGAGCACCTCTCTTATTTTTTCTTTTTCTATCTCCAGCATATATTATTATCGCTTATCCAGGTAGCTATAAATATGATTCATTTTATAATATTTTTAGCATAGCTTTCTTATCGCAGATTACGCACAGAACGCTGGATCAAAAAAAAGACAGCAAACGAACGAACGGAACATATTATACATTATTTGACACGCTGTGTTGCTCGGATCGAAAATTTTACGGTATCCTACTTGTCAAAATTTTAATGGAAAATATTTTCTATTAAGTAACATGTGTCACCAGGATCTACCGTTTGGGACCTATATTGGTTAAATGAAAAAAGTCCCGTTTGAAATCTTTATTTTTAAGTGTAGGGGCTTTTTTGACACGCTTAAGCGTGTATCAGAAATTAAATGGAAAATGTTTTTTGTTAAATCACATATCACTAGGACCTACCGTTTCTGAGCTATTTTGGTTGAATGAAACCGCTGTTTTTTCACAACTTCGTTTCTTTCGGATAATCATTATTTGTTAATTTCATTTAAGTATTTTAAAGTTATTCAGGCAAGCAGATGAAAATGAAGAACATAAATGCATAGATGGTCAGCAGGATTAATACCATCGTGATCTTACTTATTATTTTATATTTATAATTTATATTAATAAATTTTCATCATTTTCATTTCAATTTTCATAAAAAAAAATCAATTTAATACATATTAAAATTAAAAAAAAAAAAATGTTCTTTTTAAAGATAATTTAAATAATGTTATCTATGTTTATTTGTTTTAACAATGTTCAGCATTAATAACATTTTATTACATAACGTTTGTTTGGTCAAATCGTACTTCAGAGCTTTAAGAATAAAACTCTCGGTCATTCTCGGGGTATCGCGCTGTTTGTTTTTGTTTGTAACTCTGACATATAATCATGATACATCCAGACGAGATTTCGATTTTTAAAAATATCGCATAACTCAGATGATCAGGATATCCTGCTCGTTACAAACAAGTTCTTATGTTACATAATTTACTATATTTTTATAATTAATTGTTCCTACAATATATATTTTAATTAATTTTTTTCTTTTTTGTTGTTGCAGAGCTCGGCGGAGAGGAGATGAAGAGAAGGGAGTGAGGGACGGGGCCATGGGGTCCCCGCAGCCCCGGCCCGTCCGCCAGCAGCCCTCCTGTACATAGGCCCCCTACCGTACTATATTATAATATATAACGCTATAATAATAATACATAATAATATAATATTGTAATATATATAGAATATACTTTAAGAACATTTTATGTTCCTTCGTTTGGCCTCAGCGGTCGTTTTTAGTTGTTTCTTTAAGTCCTTCAGTGCAGAGGGCCTCGGTCAAAACGGGTACACAATTAGTCAGAATAAAGTCGTAGGAACGAAACCGACTTTTTTCTAAAAAAAAAAATAATAAAAATTATATATGTATATGTTATAAATATTTTAAAAAAGAATAATATAGTTGTTAATAAACTTGTATAAATAATATTTTCCTGGTACATTAAGTACTAGTAAGAGCCAAGAAATTCTAAATTTGTTGACAATTGCCTTTGTTTGTTACAATAAGCTGTGCGTGACGTGTGAAGTGGAGTTATTTTTTATACCGGAGACTATCGAGACTGGGGAGGGCTGAGGGGTGAGAGTTAGGAGCAGCGGATGGTGGTATGGAGCTGTCCCCACTCTACTCGCTGGACGACTCAGCGGCCAACAGGACTCTCTTGTTTTCCCTCGACGACGACTATGTCATCTTCGTACCCTCTGACCAGGGCAATTATAGCGAACTCAGCAGTAACTACTCTACCAACTCCTCCTTCGATCTCAACGACACCTACATCATCTTCCGAGGAGACACCCTCTACCCGAGTGGCTACTCCCTCTGGCACATCATCCTGGCCTCCATCATTGTTACCCTCTTGATGATCGTAGTGGTAGTGGGTAACATGCTCGTTATCATCGCCATCGTCACAGAAAAGGCCCTCAAGAACATTCAGAACTGGTTCATCGCCTCTCTGGCTGTGGCTGATTTTTTTCTCGGCCTTGTCATCATGCCTTTTTCGCTGGCTAACGAACTGATGGGGTATTGGATATTCGGTTCTATCTGGTGCGACATCCATTCGGCCATGGATGTACTCCTCTGTACCGCTTCCATTATGAACCTCTGCCTCATCTCCTTAGACCGATATTGGTCTATAACACAGGCTGTCGAGTACCTCAAGAAACGGACCCCCGGGCGTGCGGTTGTCATGATAACCCTAGTCTGGATCATGTCTGGAGTCATCTGCATTCCACCGCTGTTAGGATGGAAGGTCGAGCGACCAGAGGAGGAGTTCCCGAAATGTGTGGTAAGTACCTTATCAAATTTACTAACTTAATATCTATTATTATTGTTATATCAACCTACTCATATTGTAAAACATATCGTCCTAGCTTATGTTTTAATATTATGTTAAACATTCTCCTTCAGTTTCTAGAAACAAATTCAAAATATCAACTATTTGCTACTTGGATTATATTATCATTACTATTATTATTAGACACGATTTTAACCTAAGAAAGATCACGTGAAGCTCTTGTGGTTCTTCTCTCCTTACGACGTGCCCAAATGATCCTCATCTTCTTTTCATGTTCTTTCTTCCAATCGTCGACCAAGTTCTTCTAGTTTTCTTGATTCCGTTGCCCGAAAGACTTCTTGATCAAGTCTTCTTGATCCCGTTCCACACGGGACTCAGATTGTATATATCATTATTATTTTTTAATTTTATTTTTTATATTTTATGTAAGACAGAGAAGTATCAACGTAGCAAAGTGTGAGATGTCTCTAGCATAGTGTGTTACGTAGCAAAGTGTTATTCTTTTGTTTGATTTTAGAACTGATGATTAATGAATATTTAACATTTGAAACTAATCTTTGTTTGATTTTGGCATCAAATGAACTAAATATTTAAAATTACCTTTGTAATGGAATATTATAAACTTTAGGTTATACGTTTATTAATAAAATATAAGTTACCTTTAAAGAGGGTATAGATTATTGTAATGATTCTTAATTTTCGCTGCTTCGGTTTGTAATTTTGTTTTGTTTTTAATTTAATCTTTTGATTTATTTTTTAATACTGTATTTTACTTGTTTTTGTTAAAAATTCTGTGATGCGACTTAATGATCGTTTTGTTGACCGCAAGATAATTGTTATTTACCATATAAATAATTGCTTGCATGCTGGTTTAATGGGCTTCTGATGGATTAGTTGGAAGCGGGATTAACTGTACTCATTAAATCAAGGGAAACGCAAGCATGCCAAATGTGAGGTGGCAAGGCTAAGCTGGCAGTCTGTCATGTTAATGCAGAATATATTTTGTTATCTAATATTGGATTTATATAATATATTTGTTTTATAATACTGAACATAGATTATCATTCAATATTAATTTCTTTATCATTTTTTTTTTACTTTCTATTGAATAAAAATATTTATAAATGACATTCCTTCTTAGATAATTAACCGTTTCATTACTTATAATATACATAATATAAAATATGACATTTTTTCTAAAACAGGAGATTTATACATAGTAAAATGTCAAACTAAAATTAAAAAGAATAATCAATTAGTTTTATAGAATATAAAGATTTTTTGTTTGTGTTGTAATCAATGGATTATTAAAAATATTTTAAAAAACGAAAATAAATAAAAAAATATTTCTCTTAAGTTCTGTAGTGATAACTCGTAACAAATATATAAGATTAATATGTGCCAGGTGCTTTGTTCTTAGACTAATTGTAAGCAAAATTACTTAGATTTTAATAAAATCTGTTTTTGTCTGCTATAACTAAAAAGGAAATTCATAATGTTGTGATAGCTACAAAAATAATTATTATATCAGGACTATTAACAAAAACATTTATCTGGAAGCTTATCAGAGAATTTTAAAGTTATTATTTGCTGTGAAACACAGTCATTTGTTTGTAATTTTGATATTTTATTCACTCATTTTTCACTTCAAAAAAAAAAAATGAATAAATTGAATTCAGACGAATACAGTTCAGTAAAATACTGAGAAAATATTTGTTAAAAACTAAAGATATTAATAAATAAATAAACCTAAATACAATATGGCGAAACAGACAAAAAAACAGAAAGAAAAAAACATTAAAAATATTGCATTTATCGATATAGACTGTCACTCTTTCCATGCTAAATAAATCAGTTTTTTTCAGCTTTATTAATATCGGTTTTTTTTTTTTTTTTTTTTTTTTTTTTTTTTTGGTGAATTGCTGTCTTGGTAGCAGGTGATAATATGAATTCGTTTAAGAAATACAAATATTTATACACAGACTCGGTTTCCTGCTATCAGAATGACACAAGTGTGAAGGGACTAGATTATAAAAAATGCCTATATTATTCTTACAGTTTTGACTTATTAAATTTTTTTATTTACTTTATTTTTGTATCATTAATTTTTGCATCCGTTCATCAAGTGATAATCATCGAATGAGATCATATGATAGTATAATTAGTATATCAGGAATGAAGGAGGTCACAATGACCTCATAAGTTAACTATGAAAACATATTCATTAAGATGCCCCAACTTCTTTTTCTAAGCCTTCTTTTAATCTTTTGTGGTAGGTTTTATATATTTTAAAATTTCAATACAGTTTTTTTGTGCTAAACTTATCATGTTATATATGTTTTAACGTTATTAGAATATTTAGTAAAAATTCTGAATGCGGTCATATAACATGGATATATGTAAGTTAATAAGAAATATTTTGTATAACAGGATGATATAGAAATAGGTCAAAAGAAATGGGATTAATATTTCTTCGCTACTTCCATTGAAAGTTTTTATTATGAATTAAACGGCTGTGAAACTATATACAAAGGAAGATCCATAAATAAAAAGAAGCAGAATTCCAACTTCATTATACATTTAAATGATAATAACCATAAATTCAACAGACACTCGGGAATGGAAATAATAGTAAGTATAGTAGGAAAGTACCTAGAAAACGTTCTAAAATTAAATATTTTTAAATCATTGAGGATAATAAAACCCACTATATTATTGTTGAAACGACAGGATAGATATTTACAATGGTTCCATTTTAAATTTAGATTTTTGACTGGTCATAAAGAAAACCTGAGAGATTTGAAATTTACCTGACTATTTAGAATACCCCACTCTCCTTCCTGCCTATTGCATCCTAGTTTACTCCACGGCGAAAATTTAATATTTATACCAAATATATTTACTAACCGAAAATTTATTATTCGAATAAATATTTTAATTTTTAGAAAATTATTCTGAATTCATCCGCTAATGGTTAATATTTTTGTATTTTCATGAGCCGATGTCACAGTTCTCCATTGACCCCGCGATTTCCTATGATCTAGAATTCCGTCAACAAGCGCCGGGAACAATCGCTTTTGTCCCTCGTGCGAAACATTGCGCCATCAGGAAGCAGTAAGCCGGCGCTAAAGAGCAATTCATCGCCTGGGGCGGCAGCGCGACCGATCCATACATCCACCATTCAACCACTTTTGAAGAAATAAACAGTTGATGGTCATCCCGACTGAATGGAATTGCAAATTGACACCGAGCTGCATGCCCCTTTATGGGGCTTTTATGGAAAGCAGAAAATGGGTGCGAATTCACAAGTATACCCTTCAAACTGATAGCATCACACTAGCAGCAATAAACATACATATTTATAGAAGCTCTAGGTGCTAATGGTACAAAAGCATTTTTCTAGCATTAGCATCTCTCTACAGCTCAATATTTTCAGCAGTAATATTCCAGAAATCTCTGGCAGGAAAATACTATTCTATCCCGCCTTATTTTTCATTGAATTTATTTTGCTAATACCGATGAAATACTTTCACTGTTTGATATATTCAAAATGTAATAACCCTACTGGAGTGGATATATTTTTACACGTTCTATCTTACGAACTGATAGAAAATTAAAATAGCATTTTATAAAATTATTGTTCCAGAAAATAAAAAATACCAAAAAGAGAAAATGAAAAACATCCAAATAATTCCACGTAAATATTTTTTTTTTTATAATTAAATGAATGAAATATAATGAAATAAAATGAGACAGTAAGTATGTAATTGAATTATGTTCACATAATTTTGTGCAATACTTAAAATAAAGTGCTATGTTGTTGATTGGATAAATTAATTGAATTAAGTGGGATCAGTCATAGAAAATTAGGTAATGATCGATAATTAACAGACTATTTTATTTTTTGCCGACGTTTCGGCCACGTCATTGATGGTCATCGTCAGGACTAAAAAAAACAATATTCGAAACAGAAATAAAAAAAAATTGGAAAAGAAAAAATATGTTAAAAGATAAATAAAAAATATTAGGGTAAACAATTTAAAATTACATAAAAAAATGTAGATAAATTATACAATGATAAAGAAAATAAAATGAAATATAATTGGTTTAATAAAGAATAGGAATTGTTTTATGTAAAGAATTTAAATTATTAAAGTACCTACAGAAAGTTAAAAAATAAAATAAATAAATAAAACACTAGATGACATATTAATTTATCTTTTTTAGTTGTTTTTTATCCGATTTTCCAACTAGTATTTTTTTTTGTTACTTTATGCTCTTATTTACACTTTTGTTCAACCTTTACTGTATTGATCATCCTATATCCTATTTATCTAACTTACCTTATTTAAGGGCTTTAGCCCTGACCATGGCCTTCGATGATATGACCGAAACGTCGGCAAAAAATATGATATATTTGTTATTTATCATACATTAAATTACTAAATTAAATTTTGACGAAACTTGCAATTGTTACGTATAATCCTCCATACCTATAACATTTCTTTTTATTTACTTTGTAATTCATTTTTTTTTCATGTCCAAAATAATAAATATTTTTATTGAATATAGACAAAATAAAAATAATATTGTTCAAATTACTATAATATTACGAGACTAAAGCAACAAGTAATTGTTCCTCGTTTAGGACTAAATTATTTACTAGGCAAGCGTGAAAGGCTCCTAACTAATTATAAATGACTAATTTACACGACGGTAATTAGACCAATTTGAACATTCACAGTTCAGCTTTGAGACTGCATTAAACTTTTCAATTCTCTTAGTATCCAATCCTTACTTTACAAACTCCTCCGTGAAATCTTCAATGCTCCTTTTTAAGTCACAAATAAATTGATCCATAGTGATGTAAATTTCCCATATATTGCAGATTTGGCCTAAACAAGATACCTTTTCTTCCATGACAAGCTAGGTACGTATTACAAAGATTTAATACAAAGCAACATCTTCCATATTGAAAGATTGTGATATAAATATTGTTTAATTAAACCCATGAACATTGTATAACTAACTAAAATATTGGTTACATGTACACTGAAAACTCATAATTTCGTCATTCGATAATTCGTCAGTTTTTTTGTTTTGTTTTTTAAATTGGTAACTATAAATAACAAAATTAAATACGTATTTAATTCATTTTCCCCCTTAATAATTATTTAATCTTTAAACTGCCTCACTAATGTCACTAAATGTCTATATTTATACATTTTGTAAATCATTTGATTGAAAAAAAAAAAAATCAGAACAAGCACGGAGTCGATCCCTCCATAGATTGTAGTAAGAGATGAAAGGAAGTATGAGTGCAGTTGACGAATTCCCGAAATCAGTTAAGACCCTTAAAAGAAAACCTCTTCTGTGAAAAAGCCTCTTCCTCTGAATTTTATTTCATCTAATTCAGGAACAAATTCAAATGAATTTTGGAAATGATACACAATTAAACATGCCATTTTCAATGTAGCTGATGCGTAGAACAATGTATGTATTAAATAAATATGATAAGTATGTCTCTTCTTTTATTTTTTTTATTTTATACGTATATGTACGTTTTTGTATATGACTTCATTTTTAAAAATGAAGTTTTTTTGTCATTGTCACTCAAGTCCAATGTTTATAATGTCCATACGGTCGTTTTTACATTCAATAAATTGCAAAAAAAAAAAAAATTACAATTATATAGCTTAAAATGCTTTTTTGTTACTTTAACAGCAAAATTCTGTAATTCTTCATTTCTGCTATTTCTTCAACCCCTCTCCCACTTATCACGAATTATCGAGTTTCTACAGCAGTTTGTTTATAATTCGAATTAGGTATAGTTGTGTATTAAAAAAAAGCAAAAACCGGAGTTTATATGTAATTGATCAAAACAGTTACATGTTTATTTTATTTGTTTAAATAAATATAACTTTAAAGCAAAATTAAATTAAAATTTTAAAAATTTAATATTCCTAATTCTGATAATTAATATTTTATTATATAATTTTGTTTAAAAAGAGGAAGAATTTACTAAAATTTTTATTTTATTAAAGAAATGGAATTTCATTCGTTTGAAATTAATAATTTTATTTTCGAAAATTATTTAAATAGGCAGTGCTATAGTTAAGATATTTCAATGGTTTTTTTAAAATTATTAACTGGTTAAATAACAAATGCTGAACATATCCTACTTCTGTTTTAACAAAATTTCAATACATGTTTTTTTTTTAATTTGTTGTAAAATTAAAATATGTAACTTTCAACCTGTAATGGAAAGAATCAAAGTATATTTTAAATGATTATGCAGTTGATTAAAAATAAGTTGTGATTTGAAAAGAGGTGCTCATCAAAAAGACTGTGATGAGAAGGCGATAAAGGAGGAGATGGCACTTGGAGTTTAAGATCCGGTCGAAGAACATCTCTTGGGCCCGATGCAGCGTTAAGAAAGAAACTTATGAAAATTAATATTAAAGCTAACTACAACTGTGAATGTATGGCAGAGTGGAAAATGGCTGATAATTGAAAAGAAGAAAAATAGAAAATTGTAGATGTTGTGTACTTTTTTTTAATTCATGATAATAAATTAAAGGAAAATAGTATACTGGGTTAAAAAAAAACGTACAATTATTAAGCGAGTGTCCAATTTTTAATTATAATTATATGTCGAATTTAAATATTTACTGTGATTGTAAAACCATTTATTTTTTATATAACATTGGATTCATTTGTAAAATGGAATAATTTTGAAATATTATTTTTTAACTCAGGATACACACGTTTTTATTTATTTTCTGTCTATGTAATAGTTCAATAAACATCCCTCAGATATTTCTAACACCAACAAAAAAATAATATTTTTTTAGATATTCTATGTAATTATTACTCACCATTTAATGTTTAAACTTTTAATATAAAATGAAACAATCGCAATATCTAATTATTTGTACGATTTATCTTCGAAGGAACCTGCTGAAGATCTAATTTACTAGTTGAAGAGCCTTTTATTCTCTTCTTTTTTTTTCTTTTCTTTTTTTTTTTTTTTTTTTTTTTTTTTTTTGAGCTAACTTCAATTTCAGTCTGGGAAGTTTCAAAATTTAATTCAGACGAACACTTGATTCCCGATCAGAATCTAAATGATCCTTCATGCCTCTCTTCTATAAAGAAATCATTCAAAGAATTAATGACATTTTTTTTATTATTGGATATCTTGATGTTTATTTTACATTTTAAAACTATCAATTTCTACACTTAAGCGCTTTTAGGTTCCTCGTTATTCTTTGTTGTGGCTTAACGTACTTATGTACTTCAGATGGTCGGGTAATCCATGGAAGCCAAATTAAAAAGTAATAGGGTGTGACGTTATGATTATTTAAAAACCTTAAATAAATAAAAATAAGCAGTATTTAAAAAAAAAAATTGAAATTACGTAATTTTTAATAAATATAATTTATTACAGTCTGGAATTACTTAAGACTCCTCAAGAATTTATTCTAAATCACATCAGACTTATGCCCAATTGAATTCAAGACATAATGAGGGTACAATTTGTACCTTATTAATTAGAAAATTCGTTAATTAAAAAAATTGCTTGGTATTTTACAGTACAGCTTGTTTTAATAATTGTATGAATATGAAATAACAAAAATATTTGAACAAAAAAGGCCATTGTCACCAGAACACATAAGAGAAAACAGTAATTGAAAAAATTGTCACCATTTGGAGTTGGTATTCAATAAATTTGCTTGTTTTAAAATTAAAATTAAAACACATTGTTATAAAAATTATCGCAATACATCAAAATATTTTCAGCACTAAAATAATGTAAAATAAAGGTTTTTATAATGTAAATAACACAATTTCTGTTTGGTTTATGACCTTACTGATAAGGTCATTTTTGTAAAAGAATGTAAATACGTTTCATGTGATATCGTTAAAGCATATGAGGACGTAAACCCCTAAAAAAATATAACCTTTTGTAGAGAAAATTAAAACATCAATTAAATAGAATTTTTTGCCTATTAGTGAATATTCCGAAATCAAATATTTTGTTACTTTAGAAGAAATTTATTATAATCAATAGATTTTATATTAATAACTACATTGCTATATTATTGATTGATAAAATATAGTGATATTATTTCTGCTCAAGGCAAATCCTCATAATTAATATTAAACCAAGGACTATAAATTTTAAAGTTTATTTAAAAAATACATTTATAAAAATTAAAAAAAAGACCAAGTGTTTTGAAAAATATTTGTCTGTTCAAATAACTCCTAAATGAAGATAGACTAGAGCTTCAATATCTAAACAGCGGATTACAATTAATACTTCTTTTGTCTGTTAAAAATTTCTCTTGAAGGATGAGGTAATGCATTTAGCCGTGACTGACAGTTTGAAAGGTTACATTTGTATATAAATTAATCATAAAGTTATTACAATATTAAGTACATACTTAACCATAGGCTATTAAGTATTATCGACAATTAAGTTGACTATTAACAAAATAAGAAATAAAGCATGCATCAATTCTTATAACTCTTTTCATTGAAATTCCGCATTTATTTATTGATGAAAATCTTTAAAATGGATATAATTTCTTTCTTAAATAGCTTGTAGTCTATTAAAATCATTTACCCTCCTCACTCAGCTCATCAACCAACCCATGTTACAGGACATTTTCACAACAGAAAATCATCAAAACTCTCGAAGTAGACTCAAAGGGATTTGGATGAGAGACTTATTGTAGCTTTTTTTCAACCCCCTATTCATCAGTAAAAATATCAAGCCAAGGGGAACTCTCACTTCGGAGACACCACTCTCTAATGCCTTTCAGGCGACATTTTGTGTTCCTGCTGTTTGTTGTGTCTTACGCTTTTATATTTAATAATGAAAACATAACCTTATTATTTTTATTTTTGATTACATAATAGTTATAATAAAAATTGTCTTCAATTCAGTTCTACAGACCAGTTAATCTTCTTTCTATTAAAAAAAAATAAATATGTATGTTATGAATTCCCCACCTATACAAATAAGTGACAAAAGATTATACTGCCCTTGTTTCATAACGAAAGAGGTCCTAACAACGTAATGATGAAAACATAAATAAGTTGTGCTAGCATCTATTTTGCTACTACAAACATATATTTAAGGCTTTTAACTTGCACGAAAATGTTGAACAGAATTTCATACTTAGCCCTCGGTTTATAGATGCCCAAGAAATGTCACCAAAAAGAATTTATGGGACTCCCAAACTATAAAACAAGAGCCTTCGATAAAAAATGAATAAAATATACAGGGTGAGTACTTCTTAGTTTAAAAACAAAATTGAGTGAAACTAGATCAAAAATGTAAAAAAATGCCGCAGATCTCACCTTTCTATTCCAATCCGTTGCAGATATACGATGAATAAAGACTTTTTTGAGGAAACCACGTTTTTTTTTTCCATAAAAACTGTAATATCTCCAAATTTTGGCCACATTTTTGGATTAAGCATTAGATTATCTATAATGGCAGAGTACCGTAATCTTGATATGTAAAAAACAGCTTGATCTTCACCTTATTTGGGTCTTATATTACTTCAACGCTCACCGTTTTCCGAAAATACTATTCACAAAACGTTACATCTCACAAAAACTTGCAAATTTAATCAGCTTTCGCTTGATATGTTAAACGTAATCATTTTGTTTCAATTTCATGGAGAAATTCACTTTTAAAACCGAAAAAAAACATGGTGTTCTCATTTGGCATACAAATCAGTTACTTGTGTAAATAAAACAATTTAACAGTCCCTTAATGAAAATGTGCATTTTAAACATAATAAACTCTTCATTGGAATTAAACGTAAAGAAAAAAATTATGGTTCAATAGAAAATAAAGGAAAACTGTCAAAAAAACGACACCAGATCAGAGGATTGTATGTTATTACATTTATTTATTTATTACTATAATTTAGGATTTAATTTATTAGATTTTCAATGTAATGTTTAATATTATGATCATTAATTATAATGATTAATCTAAAAATGTGGTCAAAAATCGAAAAATATTTTTTAAAAATGGAGATATTACAGCTTTTATGGGAAAAAACGTGATTACCTCAAAAAAGTCTTTGATCTCGTATAACTGCAACGGATTGGAATAGAAAGGTGAGATCTGTGGCATTTTGTTACATTTTTGATCTAGTTTCACCTATTTTTTTTACACAAGAGATACTCATCCTGTATAAAGACCTAAATAAAAAAACATTGAAAGGCATAAATTCTTAATAAAGATTTTGGTCTTAATAAAGTAAAGGTATACATTTTGGTGGATGGTTTTTAAACCAACATGTGAAAGGATATTAACAAGATTCTTAGAGATCCTAAGGCGCCTCTCTCTAGATTTGTCAAAGAATAGAATTATTAATATTGTTTAATTTACTTGATAAAATCACAGAGTAAACAAACATAAAATATAGTTGTAAACCATAAATGTAACTTTTTCCACTGTTTCAAAAATGTTTCTGTTCACTAAATTATTACTTCATAGTTCAGTTTCTGATTAATAGCTTTTTTGTTACTGTAATTAAATAACTTGAAATATATTTTATTATTATTATTGGTGTATGAACACTTATTTGAGGCAGTGTAATTCTATGAATAGGGTATTTATTCCTGACATTTATTATATATATATTTATATATATAGGATTTTGGATATGGATTTCGCCTCTCATATTCCAATGCTGTCATTGGGTAGTATTCCAATACTACGGTAATATTCCACCGAAATTTTCCACATACTCCCGATGAGTATAACTTTGTTATCGAGCTACAAGTTTCTATTGACACAGCTGGAAGACAATCGGAGAGCTGGCTGGCCCTAGGCTATCGTTCAACCTCGGTCTACTGGCCAAACAGCTACGGGTTTTGATTGGCGGGCCCGTCGGCCAAGTTCACAATTTCCTCCAGTCTGATTCATTATGACAGGCATTGTGACAAGGATTCTGATGTTATATTGTGATTATTGATTTGTAGTTTGGCATGGATAAGTTTAGGAGGGTTTAGAAATAAACGTAAGTGGAAAAAAATTATGAATTTTTTGGCACCTCTATTGGAATATTTTTTCATCCGAAGAATAGTTTTAAAATCATAAAACGTAATTCAAACTACAATCACTCTGCAACCCAGACTATATATATTAATTTTCAATGAAGGGAGGTTTCTATGTAAACCTTCTTCCTGAAAATAACTATACCTTATAGGGCAGTCTACTAGACTATGTTTAATTGTTAGTTATATATTGCACGATATGCACTTTGGTGGATTGTCCTTCGTTACAAGATATCCGTGAGTGAGACGTGTATGGCTGATCCTAATTATAACAATTTGTTTTTTTCTATTGTTACAGTTAGAGATTTTACACATTTTTGTATATTTTTTTAACAGATTTCAGTTGTTTTTTTTTCTTCTATGTTTTCCCAAAGGTGGGCCCAGGACATTTTGACTCGGTATTTTAAACCTGCTATTGTCAGATGTGTAAATATTTGTACTTACTTACTTCTGCAGCTCGGGTGGACCTTAGCTTTTCCAACCATACTACACCACTCCTCTCTACGCAATGCTCTCAATTTCCAGTTCCTTGCACCAAGGGTCCGGAGGTCTCCTTCAACATCTTGCAGCCATCTTCTTCCTGGGCGTCCTCTCTTCCTGGTACCAAATATTGTCCCCAGTAGTAGCTTTTTTGGAGCTCTGCTATTTTTCATTCTCAAAACATGCCCCAACCATTCAATTATTATCGCTTTTATAAACTGAACCATGTCACAAGAACCGTACATTTCATATAACTCTCTGCTTTTCCGAATCCTCCACTCACTCTCAACCATCACAGTTCCATATATTTTCCTAAGAATTTTTCTTTCGCATTTATTGTGGAGGTACACAAGGTCCATGTTTCAGCAAAATATGTCACGATAGGCCTTATTAAGGTTTTATATAACCTTACCGTCGTTGTCCGTGACAAGAGTGATGATCGGAAAAGCTTGATGTTCGCGAAATAGGCTCGGTTACCTGCCATAATCCGTTTTTCCACCTCTGTCGATATCTTATTTTCACAGTTGAGCTCAGCACCAAGATAGGTAAATGTTTTCACATTTTTAAAGGATTATCAGTCTGCGATTAGAATTTCTCTAATTCTTGAATTATTGTTTGGACTTACGTACATATATTGGGTTTTAGCCTCACTTATTTTCAAACCAACTACCTCGCCTTCAGCCTTCAACAAACCAAACACGCCTAGCAAGGCTTGCTTGCTCCTCGATACCAAACAAGTATCATGTGCATATGCACAAAGTTGATTAGACGTTTACAGTATATCTCTATTGATATTAGGCTTTTTTACAACAGCGCAACATTAAATAATGTAGCAGATAACGCACACCCTTGTCTAACTCCAGCTGTAATTGGAAAACTGCGACTGAGGTGGCCATTAATATACACTTTAGCATTGCTACCTTTCATAGATATTTGTCTGAGAAGAACTACTGACTAATACGAACTACTGACTAACTGTAGGACATTTTATGCAAATCCATTAAGTCTACTAACCAATATATTGGAAAATATTTTATATGCAACTCCTAAAAGTGAGAACCTCTATAATTTTCATAGAGCAGTTTATCTCCTTTTTTATGTATAGGATATATCAGACTCGTTTTCCATTCTGTTGGCATGTACTCCTTGCACCAGATATCCTCTATTAGTAGATACTTAGATAATTCCGCAATCAACATGTCTTCTCCGGGTGATTTATTACTCTTCAACTTATCGATTGATTATGCTACCTCCTCGATGAACAGTAAAAATATTTGTACTATTGACGATATTGCTGCTTCCTTAGCTGCCCGATCTGATGCTTCATTTCCTTTGATTCCCACGTAAAACGGAGTCCAAACCAGCAATACTGTTTATCATTAATGTATACCCATTTTTGTTTCTCTTTGTATATGACTAGATTAATATTTTGAATAGTCTTATTTTAAATTTTTTTCTAGTAGGAACAGAAAAATCGACCAATCATAGGGAAAACCTATTAAATTTAGCGATCAAAATATATTTACCTTCTTACCCAACTCAGGGTACTCTAGGTCGTTATATATTTTAGAAGCCCTTCCGTTTTGCCTAGGTGATAACAACATATTTAATCTTTTCAATTTCGGTATATATAATTTGAGTGGCAAAGTGCTGATATTATACAATTTTTGTATATTTTTAGAACTGATGATGAATGTTTAACATTTAAAACTGGTCATCGATTGAAAAATTCCGATGCAAGTAATTCATCAATCCTAATTGTATCCTTTTGTACTATCACGCGTGCCTCAAGTGATTAAGAGGAAACAATGCTCAATGGGCCATAGGTGAGGGAATCTAACTACCTGAAAAATGGATGTTCTAATTGGAGGATATGATCGATTTAGCTGGACATATTCAGAAACCGTCCTATCAAACTAGAAATAATACACACCAATCACACGTATATTTAAAATTAGAAAACGATTTAAAGCCATATTGGAATATTTTCAAAAACTGTCCACGCACTAACGATATCAAACCTTTTTTTCTATCAATGTTGACTGCCAATTTCTTAAAAAGTATTCTCACAGTATTTTCACATAACACACCTTTATCAATTATGAATGCTGTAATATTTTGTTTTTTAATTATTTCTTTGATAAAATATCTGGCACTTTCCATGACCACCAAACCGATGACGTCCGTTCGTTGAATAAGGAACTCCTCAAAATGGTGACTCTATTTTAAGGCACTTAACGGTAACAGTATCGATTAAATTTTTTTAAAAAGATTCCAAACGGTGTCCAGTTGTAATTTCACGAAGAATTTCATTGTAATGAATCCTTTATGAACTACATATGCATATAACTGATATAAATAAATATTTTAAAATAGATGATTTATTTTGTACGTCAGTTCTTTAATGACAAATATTAATGTAATAAAAAAAAATAATGCTATAAATGATCTAATCACACTTCAAGAGAAGAAGAAATTTCAAAAATCATATTTTATGTTATATATAGAATCCGAATTGACATAAAGGTTGATATTTGTCCACGTTTTTCCCTCTTGGTACAATTCTCTCTTTCGCAAATACAGATTTATTTCAAAACATCTGGCTTTTAGATTTAGTCGGACTTTTATCCGAGTAAATTGGCCATATTTCACTTTGTATTGTAAAATTTCGTAGTCAATTAATCATTAAGTAACGATTCAGTCAGTTGGTTGACATCCATTGTTTCTTTGACTCGTTTGAAACTCATAAAAAAAATAAAAATAAATAAAGTATAATTTTAATTTTGTGTAAACCATGATTTAGCTTTTTTTTTTTATTTTTATTTATATCAATTTATTGTAATTTACAACTATACAATTATATACATTAAGTAAATGAGCAGATAACGATTACAATAACAAAATAAAAGAACTACTTATCAGTAGCACTTTAATAAAAATTCTACACTACAAGATCTCTAGGTCATTTTCTTTTCAGCCACCTCGGAGGTTTTCGGGAATGGAGTGGGAAGCAAGTTGATAAACTATTGGATTTGAGTGGTTATGGAGCTTACTATGAAAGGATAGGTATCTGGCTCAACAACATATGGAACATTAATGTCTTTATGGATAAGTTTATTGGTGACGAAGTAAGGGGCAGTTAGGATTTTTCGAAGGATTTTAGATTGTAAGGATTGGATACGAGACGAACTGGATGGTTTAGTAAAGCCCTAAAGCTCAACTCCGTACGTCCAAATAGGTCTAATTAGTTATGTAAATAAGTATTTTGTAATTAATTGGGAGTTGTGAACGTTTGTCTAGTAAATGTTGAAGTAGACTGTAACGACGAGCAGTTTCTTGTCGCTTTAGTGTTAGTTAGTTTTTTAAAAAACTAATTCATAAGATTTCATTTTTTCCTATATAATCTTCTAAATTTCTAAATTTAAGTGCACCTGAATCATTTCTAGTTCTATTAGATTTTTTTCCATTGACTAGTTTCGAATGTTGAACATTTATCTTCAGTTTTAAGGGAGCACGTTATCAGTTCATTTATGTTGATGCATTTTATGTAAGTTCTTAAAATTATTAACGATCTAACGTAAACAGTTTAGACGAATTCTTTCTTCTCTGCAAAGCTACTCAGTATCTCGTATTTCATAGTTAAAAGATGCAATTTGTTGAGCGACCTCCCCAGAATCCACTGTGTGCATTTGATAATAATTATTCGTCTCCTTTATCCATATAAAACGTTTAAAAACTCATTTTTGCAACAGTTCAAATATACAGCTTGTAAGTGAAATGGGCCGATAGTTTTATAGAAATAGTTTATTTTTTTATTAAAAAAATAGGGCTTTCCTTCGGTTATTAATAGTTTTTTTTTTCACTCGTTATCATACGGGGGGAATGGTTGTATCGGTGTTTGTACTAGTTAATCATCGTACACTATTTAACTAACATCAAACTATTTAACTAACTTTTAA
Organism: Euschistus heros; assembly: GCA_003667255.2. Taxonomy (NCBI): domain Eukaryota; kingdom Metazoa; phylum Arthropoda; class Insecta; order Hemiptera; family Pentatomidae; genus Euschistus; species Euschistus heros. The sequence goes on from RCWM02000027.1 coordinate 1,803,949, forward strand.
AATTAGTTAAAAAAACAATAATATCACTGGAAAAATTAAAGTAATTTAATAAACATTATTTAAAAATTAAATAATCCGTTACATAAAAAAATGACAAACTATATATTTTTTAATTTTATATCTGTCACAATTGGTCCCCCAAGTCTCTGGATCTCTCCAAGCGCCTACTCGGCCTTTGCTGTTGTTCTCTAGTTTCGGGTGTTAAATGACGCTTAAGTCCAACGAGGCACTGCCCAACCACCGAACCTTTGGTCTTCCAATTTGTCTAGTTCAATGAAACAGTTCTGTGATCGCATTGTCATTATAGAAGCGCCCTTCGATTCTCATTAAAAAAATAACACAAAAAATCAAAATATTTAACTCAATCTCATCGGTCATAAACGAATCTTTAAAGAATTGGAGATCAGTTTCTGTGTTATACACTCCAGTTTTGTATTTTATAAATATATTTTCAGTGTCTTTTGTCTCCTTGTACAATTATATTTCATATCAGTGGAATATTTATTTCTTAAAAATTGTGTTTTCTTACAAAAATTGGGAAAATGTTAATGGGTGTGCCATCCAGACTAAGGTTACTAGAATTGATATTTTTGTTGTTAGTTTCAACCGTTGTTTCAATAAATTATAGTTTAAAAAATTTGTAAATTTTTAATTTTAATTTTATTCGGATGCTAATTTTATTCAAAAATATATATATTTTTTTAATTTAAAAGTATAGATAAAAGATCGTTTTTAGGTCTTCAATACTCCTAAAAAAACAGTCCCTAAAGTACTCTAAAAGTACTTTTTCCACCTTCTTTCTAAGGTTTAAAAGAGGTTATCGGGAAAGGAGTGTGAAGCTTTGGGGGCGAGTGGATTCGTGTGGTATGAAGCTTACCATAGAAGTTTGTGGCATTTAAATCATTATTAATAAGTTGATAATAAGTAAGTAGAAAAAAATGTTTCAAATAAAAATTAAAGCTAAATAAATTTCCTATAAAATTAATTCCACAAATACTTTCGAGATATACGTTATTGAAAATTAAAAACTTTCGCAAAAAATTAAAAAAAATTACCTCACTGTTTATCAAACATTTGCTTTCAGTGCCTTCGAGGATCGTTTCTTAAAAAAAGTTTCAAAATCAAAGTTGTAGAACATTAAATTTACTTTGATTTCATAACATTTGGCACTTGAAGCAAATGTTTGACAAAAAAAAAGGTAATCATTATAGTTTTTTTCTCGAAAATAATCGATTTTTAATAACGAATATCTCGAAAACCGTTGAAATTTCGACAAATATGCATAGAAACAATTTTACAGGATATTTAATTAGCTTTAATTTTGATCATAACATATTTTTCAAAACTTTACCGTTTTCGAAATATGATCGAAGAACCCGAAAATGGGATCTTCCCCCCCCCCACACCGTGAGCTCTCCCTCCGGGGCCGGGCTTATTTTGCATTGTGTACCGCATATTTACTAGGTGTAGCATATTATTAGTACTTTGTAGCAGTTGTAAATTTTCGTTAATAAGAGAACTAAAAAAATTAAAAATACGTTACTGAAATATATTCATTACTTATTAATCTATTCTTATCCTGTCACTTCTTTACATTCTACGAAATCCTCTCTTATAATCACTCAAATTTTTTTTTTCTTTTTGAAATATCCTATGTGGAAGTATATGAAAGAAATGATCTATCATAGATGTGTAGTTGAGTAGATCTTATTTCGTTAGCGAGCCCTCCAAACGGAAGAGATATTACCAGACGAATACCGGATGTCATCGGGACATTAATCGCTACCGACACACAATGTATTATTTTGTTTCCTTGTAAGGCTCACCTTGAGGCCTGGACACACAAGTACATTTGTCGTGTTGAGTGCAACATACATCTTCTTCTAGGGCACAGCATCTCTTCCGATCCTCGGACAAGGGATTGACGCCCGTCCCCTCCGTTCTTGAACGTCACCTGGGCACTAACTTGGGTGATGAATAGCTTTGGGAGAAAATTTAGTTTTCTATGTCATGCTTTCAGTAGTACAATTTATAAGCTTACTTCGTACCGGTAGACACCTTCTAAGTACGAGTAAGTGAAATCTTTTTAAATACATAATCTGAATAATTTATTGTAGTAAAAACTGCATTAAATTATTAGCATCTTAGCATAAAAATAGTCTGAACGGTAACCCTATATCTGATATACTCTGGTATATACCAGTAATATTAAATATTATAAATTTAATATTAGGTGATAAAAGTATGGTTGACTGGTACGATGAATGGAGAAGAAGATTATCAGGGATGCAGTCAAAGTAACACCACGTTTATGAAGGAATTCTTTAATACGTGCCAACGTTTCGACCTGCGTTGCAGGTCTTCTTCAGGGCTATAATGAACAAAATACCAGATGTGACAAAAATAACAGACCGATAAACAGATGACAAATGGAATACCGAATTGCATAGATAAAAAACAATATACAAAAATCGAATAGAAAAGATCAGATACATAAATAACTAAGAATACAAAGCAGCAAGGTAAGAATAAGGACAAGACAGGAAAGAAAAAGGAAAAAAAAAAATAATAAAAAAGAACGTATTAAAGAATTCCTTCTTAAACGTGGTGTTACTTTGACTGCATCCCTGATAATCTTCTTCTTCTTTAATATTAGGTTTATTTTGTTATTTTGTTTTGACATATAAAAATGAAAAGAACCTATCGACTCGAAAATCGTATTTCAATAAACCTCTTTTGAATATTACTTTTTTTAGATATCCAAAAAAAAATGTTTTAATTTTTTTTTTTTTAACCACATCTGTATAACAATAAACTTGCAACCAGTGGGTGGTAAGGTCCTTATAAAATAATAAAAAGAAAGAATATTACTCAGTGGTAACTCTTACGGGCTTTGTGTTTTATTTTTTAAAATTACGAGAGAAGAGTTCTCATCCACTTCCGTTTCAATTTCCTTCGTGTGTTTTCAGTCATACATCTTGCGGCCATTGTTTCTATCTGTGTACTGTGCCCTAGTAGTCTGTCGTTAAATCGTTTATATTGAGAATTAATGTACTCGCTGTTTGTATACTTAAGTCATATCTGAAGGTGTTTTTAGTTTATTGGGGCTTAATATACATATAAAGTCTAACTAGGGAAGGAAGGAGGTTATTCTAGGTTAAATGGAAGGTCAAGATTCATTTCGTGGGTCTGCAACAAAATAAATTTCAACCTGCCCAAGTAGGATTCGAACCCATGATCTGCTGTATCGAGCGCATAGACACCCCCACTCGAACTTGCTCGGTCATCGATTCCACCTTATTATTGGCAACAAACGTGTTTTTCTTTGGGGGGGGGGGGATTCGAAGGATTTTGGAATGAAAATTCTGAAGTTCTATGCGTGTCGTTTTTGCTATACCAAAAATCTGAGAAACCTTAGCCCAAACTGGTTAACTAAAAGTTAAATAAATAAGTATAATTAGCAAGCTTGTTAAAGTTTTAATTTTGATTTTTTATGTAGAGGACATATTCATTTAACGTTAGGCGTTTTTCGTTAGTTTGTGGGTACCACGTCATTCTCCCATCATACCTTGCAAAGTTTCAAGCGAGCTTGCCTTCAGTTCTTGGGGAGACGTGTCATTCTTTCTGGCTTTAAGACTGAGCAAGTCTGTTCGGGCAGAAGGTAAGGAGGTAATGACTGACACGCAACTTTGAATAGGCGCAGGATCGCCTAGGTTAAGATTTTACTTTTCTTCTAGTGCTCAAGCATGTATTATTTGCGTCATCAAGCGTCCTGACGCTAGCTTATAATTATTCCAAAGTTTTCCGTCTACCCTTTTTTAAATTCCAGTGGTTCTATCCCTGCTTGAAGTTGCATAGCAGTGATAGGGGTTGATTTCGCTCCTCCTGTTATGATTCTTAGAGCGTTGTTTTGTACTACATCATATTTTGTTAGATTGCCTCTGTTGTTTGAGGTGAAAACCAAAGTAATATTAAAATAAATATAAATTTAAAAGTAGTTTTTCGGGGAGGGGGTGTGCCTGCCCAAACTTATATAGATCGCGTTTAATAGAACTGTGCTATGAATAAAAAAAATATTAATTTACCAACATTTTATGGTTTATTATGAGGTTTGTTTTTAGGACTTCAAGCATTTTCTAGCTCAATTAAACCAAAATAAGAGTACATTGTTTTTTTCAAATCTATATTTACTGAGTATCTGAGGTAGAAACGTTTTATTATATTCGTAAATATCTAATTATTTTACGTTTGAAAACTGATATGTTGCGATTATTTTTTATTTATTTTCTCTTTTTCTTTGATTTAAACAACAAACTATTTAACGTTAACAGCATTTAAAAAAGAAGAAAAGATGGATGAGAATGGAGCTACGAATTTAAACTAATCAATGTTATTAGAAAACAACAGTTATAATTGGTTGTGGTCTGCAAAGTTCGTTATGAGAAGATATAGATTAATGGGTTTTATTTTTATCTCTCAGAAATTCTATGTTTCTGAATACTAAAAATTAGCAACAGCAATATTCCCTTCAGCGTTTTTTTCCTGAATACTCAGGCTGCTATCCAGCATAATCAATAGCTGCTATAGATGGCAGTTCATGGATACATGCAATATAGGCATAATATTATAAATATTTATACTAATTAATATAAATATATATATAAGAAACTTAAGATTAATGGAATAGAGAATATAATACAGTATGATTAGGAAGTTGCACATGGACTGCAATAGTTCCACGTGCAATTCTTGAACCGAATTCAAGAATTGATTACATCACTGATTGTAACGGCCTGTTAATGGAAAAAACTTCCTTTTAACGAAACGAAACTACCTTTAAAGAAGAAAGAAGTTGGCAGTCAATGATAAAAAACTACATCCGAACGAAAAGAAAATTAGTAAAGAAATCTGTAGTGAATATAAAGAAATAATCTCTAAAAAGAAAATATTCAATAACGGTAGAATTTATTGCCTGATAATGAAAGGGTTATCAATTGTTGGTTATTTTATACTCCAGGACTTGAAATTACCTTCGTAAACATAGTCTTATTTTTTTTTTTCTAAATTTTAAGTTTTAATATGATATTAATTTACACAACAGAACAGACAAGTACTAAGTCCAATGAATCCTGAAAAGACCAATCTACATATACTGCCTTTAAATTAGAGCTGTAAACTCCTTCATCTGCAGGCCCCCCAGTTGGGATGCCTACTGCTTGAACAATCTCGTTACAAACCGTGCCCCAGTTAATTCCACATACTGGAACGTTCCATGGATTGATGACCGTCGTGCTATTTACCAGCTTCCACCCCCTACCCCTCCCTCCCCGGGCGATTAAGCTCTCCCTTATCCAGGACTATCCGAGTAATCCGCCTTAACTGCGCTACGATCCTCCTCTTTACGGCGCCATTGCCTCGCTCCGGCGAAGCGAAACAATTAGAGCCGGTTGATATTGTCTCTAAGGTAAACGGTGGAACTGAAGGAGGCAGCTTACTGGAAAGGTGGATATGGAATCACTGGAAGCCTTTGTACCAATGCTCTCTTGATCTCAATAACAGGCCAGTTCCTGTTACACGGGGAGTCCCGTTTACACAAAGGCTTGCGTTCCGATGGAAGGTTATTTCTATCTGACAGTACCACCCTTTTGATACTTATCGGCTTTCTATTAAAGAAAAATTGAATCACGTACTTCCAATGTCTTTCGAGAAAAGTGGAAACATCATTGGATTAAGGTTAAGAAGATTCGCTTATAATTAGAATGAAAAGAAGCACGGGCAAAAAAAGTTATAATACATATACATTTATTCGTTCGATAGAAAATAGCATAACGTACCTTGGTAATTTCAGTTTATAATAATTCATTTATAATAGAAAGAATTTAAAACATAAATAAATTTTTAGAAATAATAAAATTAAAATATATATAAACTATGTAGCAAATTGGAGATATTTTGAATTTTTTTTTTTACTGATGATCGTTTAATATTCGATTTTATTTTAATGTTTATTTTTATTTTTTTCTAGCCTTGGTATAAAAAAATAAATAAATTTCTCCCTGACTGGGAAAAACAATACATCATGATGGATATGTCTATCTATAATCTTATGCTTTTCCGAAATTACATTTTAGGTTTAATGACTTTAATTAATAATTAAATAAAATTAATCACCATTGATAATTAAAAAAATGAATGAAAACAGCGATTTCAAGCATAACTTTTTTCCATTCAAACCAATATAGCTCCTATACGGTAGGTCCTCATAGTGAACTGTCAGATCCGAGCAACACTAAAAGAGGTTGTAAAAATGTTACATTCCATGTACCATGTATTGCTGATTTGGCCCAAACCACTTATCTATCCTTTTGTAGTAATGTCCATATAACCATTTGAATCCACTAGTCTCTCAATTCCCGATAATCCTCCGAAGGAATTTGCCCAAGAGACCTTGTGCTACTAGTAAGTAGTTCATTAAATGTTATTGACGTGTCAGTGAAATCTGTGTTTTCCTACTGATAAAATGGTAATGGTATAACATGCCTAATGATTTTATCAATACTATTATACAGCGTGTCCCGAATTTAAATGGCAAAACTCCTTTGGCAAAGTCCTTTAGAGATTTGCTCGTTTTTGCTTAGTTTTAGAGAAAATCGCAAAAAAAAAGAAACAAAACAAAAATGTTACAGGTAGCGATTATCACCTTTCAAAGTTCGTCAGGATAGGAAGTGAGATATGTAAACATTAATGTTATCCTTTACATTGTTTTATTTGTTTAAATTTTGGCTTCCTTCTAGGATTATAATTCCTAAATCAGTCTTCAGTCAGTTACTCAGATATTTTTGTGTGAATAGCATCAGCCACAATGCCGCTTACATATTCTAATGTTGAATACGCTGATTCGATATTATTGTATGGTTTCTGTAACGGTAATGCTTTAGAATCGGTGCGGGAGTATGCGCGTCGATTTCCAAATAGAAGAGTCCCTAATTGACGAGTCTTTTCGCTAACTTTTAGTAGACTACAAGAGACTGGGTCATTCTTAATACTTAAGAAGACGACCAATTCCGGGCAGCAATAAGAGCAGATTATCGGAGAAGAAATTGTGTCCAACGCCACTTCGATAACAATCCTGAGACTAGCATCCGAAGAGCATCTGCTGCATTAGCAATATCGCGGCAAGCAATATGGCGAACTTTGAAAGGTGATAATCGCTACCCATACCATCTTCAAAAAGTTCAGAATTTATTACCTGGGAGATTGAATGGTATCACATTTACACATTTTTTGGAGAACGACTTTTCTAATTATTTAGATGACATTCTCTTACAGCAGCGGATTGAAATGTTCCAACTCGATGGTTGTCCAGCTCATTGTAGCAGAGTTGCTCGAGCTTGGCTGGATATAAATTATCCACAACGATGGATTGGACGTGAAAGAGTAGTACCTTGGCCACCCAGATCACCTGATATGACAACCATCGATTTCTTCGTATGGGGAACCTTAAAGCAGAAAGTTTATTCGTTGTCAATCAACTCAAGAGAGCAATTAAGAGACCGGATCATAGATGCAGTGCGCCAAATGTTTAGCTGCAATTTATCAAGTGAGTGCTAGATGTAATGCTTGCATTGGTGGAAGAGGACAACATTTTGAGCAATATTTACATTAAAAAGAACACAACATAAATATAAATGTAAATAAATAAGTATAAAAATGAAAACTTGTTTTGTTTTGTTTTTTGTTTTGTTTTTTGCGATTTTCTCTAAAACCAAGCAAAAACGAGCAAATCTCTAAAGGACTTTTTGTCTTAGTTTTTTGGTCCCCTATAACTTCCTGAAGTTTTGCCATTTAAATTCGGGACACCCTGTATAAAAGGACAAGCAATTTTTCGTTTGTGATCACTAACAGCAAAAACTATTTAGCCAATTTGTACCAAATTTTAACTACACCATCTTCATAGTTCATAGAAGGTATAGCAATAATAAAATTTAAATATTTTCAATTAAATTAAAAAAATAAATTAATATTTGTTGCACAGTGAAGTTTGAAAATAGGTAATGAGCGCCATTTAAGAGAGGTTACAAAGATAAGGTGTTATATCGAGCTAAGAATTAATAATTAAACACATTTGCTTAGTTTAATCAAATTGTTATTAAAAAAGAACTGTAAGTATGTCGTCTGCTTCAAGTGTGACGTGTGAATTCCAGTGGTGTTTAATAATCGGACTATATTTGGGTTACAAACTTATACATTTAAAATTAAAATTTGATGTCCAATTATGTTTTTAAGTTAACTTCAACCACCTAATCTGTACAATGGTACCAGGTTAAACATTGCTGCTATGGAAATATCATTTAAAAAATAATGCTCAATTGTAGATTTCAATACAAGATTTCTATCAATAAACAAATAAAACGATTTAGTTGTTCAGATTAAATTATTAGTTAAAATTATCTAATTGTAAGTTTTTACTTTAAGAAACGGGGTATGCTTGTATAAAATTTATATAAAACCGTTAGAAACATGTTTATCAGATGGGCAATCTGAACATATCGATTTTACCTTTTTTTAATTTGTATTTTTTATTAATGTCCTATTTAAAAGTTAATTTATTGACGGTGTGAATAGTTTTATTTACATTTAGTATACAACCATTGAATTGTTCTGAATTACATTGGATAAATTTTATTTTAATCAATTCATTCATCCAAGAAATTTAAAATAACAGAAATTGTTTCTATTTTGAATATTGCTAAAATTAACATATTTTTTATTGCATTTCCGATCATCTTTGAAATATTCCTTACGGTTATTTGATCTTTACTTTTACAGTAAATACTGTTGCAAAAAATATAACCAGAAGAAAATCATTTCATTCCCTTTGTTATAACTTCTTGAATATTTGCTGCCTCCTTTTGCCTTCCTACCCGATACAGTCGATAAATTAAACAGGAGAATACAGAAGCGCTTTGTCTTGAACACAAAGACAGGAAAGCAGGCTCCCGGATCAGAGATTTATCCAGAACCAAATCTTAAATTCATCTCCTTTATAAATTAAAAGCGAGAGCCTGGGTAAAGTATTGTATTCAGGTTTATTCCGGACAGGGCCTGTATTTCTTAGATATCAACTGATCGCCCCCTTCCCCCTGAATTTATTACGCCTTTTACATTTTCCACACCCGATAGGTTTTTCATTCTCTGACCGGATCTTGTCTGTAAAAGGCTTAGCTATGATATTCTATAGGCCCCTCGGTAGAATAGGATTTCGAAAAGATATTACACAATTTTCGCATTGTATTTTAGATATCTCTTTTGTTAACATAAAATGCAAATTGAAGAGGAACGGAGAAATGGAACTGCTGTTTTAAAATATATTTTCTCATCGAAATATTCTATAAATCTTACTGAATAAATTAATAGATTTTAACAATTATTTTAACTACTTTTGTTTTCTGCATTTTTTTTTATTTATATTTTAATTGAGTAATACACAAAAGCAGTTTTTGGAATACTAGAATAAAATGTTTATTATCATAGCATTCATACATATAGGCTATGTATATATATATATATATATATATATATATATATATATATATATATATATATATATATATTATTTGTATTTTTGGTGAATAAACATAACACCATATTAAAATTCATTTTAAATTTTAAAAAATATTTTGAGTATTTAATTATTTGTGATGTAAATTGTAATAAACTAAGGTTAAGTTAAAAGTTGTTTATATCAATTGATTATTTTCAAAATAAATAAATAAAGGATTAAAAATAAAGAGATTCAATTTTAGTATTAAATTATATATCAGAGTGAATTAAAAAAACAAATTTGATTATATCTTTTCGATCAGTGGACGAAAACTACAAATTGAAATTTGTTTTCACAATCTTATTTGTATTTCAGAATAATGAATCGAATTAAAGTAGTTATATAGATATATATATATTGTTAATTTTTATTACGATAAAAAACATAATAAACATAAAATAAAATATAATAATACATTCAGTATAAAATAAAATTAATTTAGTTTATTGCTTTCAGCATTTATAAATAAATAATATAAATCATAATTTTAGTTCTGAAACAAAATATTTGTGTTATTACTTGGTAAATTTAGTCCCAAGATTGTAATAAATAAAGATTACAAATACATATTATGTATATTTAATAAATAAATATATGTAAATAAATATATGTATATTAAATACATATTATGTTTGGTTTTATTAAGGAATATGAATCTTAATATAAATTTACGAAGTAAGTTTTGTTTTTTAAACAAATAAATTAATTTTATATTTTATTGAATTTTATTTTTATTAGCAGTATATTTTATTGCTTAAAAAAGTAGTTTTTATTTATTTATTTACTTTTAACATTGGTAACATTTGGTTAGAGGCACTATACTAAGGTTGAGAACTATAATTCCTTGTACAGGTTTGTTTGTTTCAAAAATTGAATAATGTGGTTGTGGAGATACGAGTTATTTTCAAGCAATGTTGAAATGTATTCCGTAATCTTTTTTTTGGTTTTGGTATTTTTGGCATTCAACAAGAATGTGTTCTATAGTCAGGTTTACCTGGGATTCGTTGCATTTATGGTAATATGGTGATCTGTGAACTAAAAAATATTATATAGTTTTAATTAAAAAATACATACTTGCTAATTTATGAAGATGTGACAAAAATATTCAACATATTTACATTTTCACATTTTATCTTATTTGCAAATAAAACCACCTAACAATTGGTAAACCTAGAATTTTAAGCCAAAATTGATGAATTTATATAAGTTTGATACCTTCGTAAAGAACCTATGGATTGAAAAACACAATCAAAAAAGATTAGGTCAATTTATTAATGTTTTGTTAAAAACATTCAAAACCGAATTTCTTGGAATCTGCATTATAGAAAAAATGTAAATTTAATAAAAGTGGTTAATTTTATATTTCTTATGTATATTCTTGTTTTACATGTAAAAGACATATTTTTGTCAACTTTAGCGTGTTTCTTTACTTTTTATGATTACCTAAATTACCTAAATATTTCTAAATAAAAAAATAAAGAAAGCAGTTCGTATTTTAAAGGAAAAAATACTTATCTAATCCTTTATTTTTCTTTTCTCATTAATCTACTTTTTCATTTAAAATTTCAAGGCAAGTAAAATTAAAAAAAAGTTGTTAGCCTAGAAAATAAAACTTGATTTTTAAAATTTTAAATCAGCTTTAGTTAAAAAAAAAAGCAAACTATATACATATACATATATTAAACATATAAATTTATCAAATTTGGCTCAGGGTGGGTAATACTAAAAGATTGTATATTATTTGTGAAAAAAAAAAAATTATGTTAACAAGACTTATTTAAACAGCATTATTAATCTTCATTTTTTGAAAAGGATGTTTCTATCCACTAAACGAAATAGACAGCCTCAAAAGAGTAGAGTAAATCAGATATAATTAATATCACACATTTAGTCTTTTGTAAATTATTATTCTCTTATTGTAAATGATTCTGATGTATTTTGTTTTAATTTTTACAGGTAAGTTTCCAAATTTATAACAATGACAACAAAAGATCTTACTTATTTATGTAAGTAAATATATTATTTAATTGTATTAGATAAGTTTATAGTTTCAAAACTTCTTAATATTCCTACATAGGTAGTTTTTATTACATTAAATCATGATACATTATTTTTGATGATATATATTAATTTAAATTTGGTTAAACTAATAAACTATTCATTATGCGGATTATCATTACTGTTTTTTTTAATATTGTTTCTAAATTTTGTGAGATATCAGTGTTAAATGGTAGAAACCTACTGACAGGCAAAAATTCCACATAATCGATTTTTCCTTTTTCTCGGCAAAAATTATATATTTTTTTAAGGTGTGTACGTCTCCATATACTTAAACAATATATTTACTTCTTTTTGTTTTAATTTGCGAAATTTTGAATTAATAAGGTTTATACCATCCACTATTGATTGCGTCTTGCATTCGGTGGGGTATTGTTCTAATGATATGTATAAATTCTAGATAGATATCTAATACAAAACGGTAATAAATAAAAAAATAATCAGTTGCGATAACACTCTAAAACCCTGAAGAAGGCGTGCATTGTAGGCCGAAACGTCCCACAGTGGGCCAAACGAACATAAAACTGTTTAAAATACATTTATTTCTAATTAAGTTCTTTCTTCCGGTAAATTAGTGACAAATATATGTCTACTACTAAAAAATGGGAAGCCTTCAGAGTAAAATATGGTAAAAAACAACAATATTTTTCGTGATTTTTTATCAAAAACCGTTATAATTTTATTTCGAAATTTCGATTTTGTTATTAAAATATTGTTTTCTATTATTTTGAACTTGGAGGGGGTATAAACCGAGAGATTACCAAAATCAACTATGCCTAATTTTGACTTTATACTTTCTAATTATTATACACCCTCAAAGTTTGTGCCTCTTGAATTCCAGGTTTAAACACTTCTTAGAGGTGTATAAAAACAAACTATGCATTAATTAGGTGCGTCGACTAGCGACCTTCTCTCCCAGAACTCGCTAACCCATATTTTACAACTGTCCGTGGTCAAAAGAGTGGATGCCTTATCGTATTCCAGACAAACTATGCAACTTAACGAGGCTTATTTCCAATGATTCTTATGACTATTACTGGACGTTTATTTTCTTAAGTGTTACTGATGAACGGCCATATTTTGATGCAATTAGCAATGAGAGTCAAATGATGTATTATTGACCTCATGATTAAATATTCATTTTTCATATTGTTCCTCTTTTTAAATTCAAAGTTAAATATTTTCTAGAAACATACTTTATTTTTGGAATTGGAATCTGATTTCTTAGTACAACAGCTCGTTAGCTTTGAACATAGTTAACATCAAACCTACCGACATTTGATTTATAGATATTTCTACCACAGTATTTTGGTAAAAGAAACAATAATAATAGAGGAGTGGATTGGAAAACTCTTTTGATATATTTTTAATTAAACGTAGTAATGTAAATAAGCAAAATAATGAATTTTGTTTCCAAGAAATCCCATTCCAAGAACCCCAATGTTAGATTTGATTTGGAATATTTTGTTTGTACAAAATATTTTGAAAAATTAGCAAATAATTAGAATTGAAAATTACTTTTTAACTTTTTTTTATGTAGGTGGGTACTAAGTGTTAAAAAACTAGTAGAAAGGTTAAGTTTTACAAACAAACTAAGCGTTAAAAAAAAAAAAAAATAATAAGCTTGTCTTGTTAACTAGAGCTATTTGGAAGATTAACTTATCATATACTGATTAAACACTAAACGGCCTAATTTCTTGGTACCTCATAGAATTCTACGTGAAAAACTACTAATTGAAGCTCACTTGGTTTTGAGAAAAACATATCAACATCGAAAACAAATTTTTGTAAAACCGATAAATTTCCTCAAAATATCTTTTTTGTTTTGTTTATCATGCCATTTAATTGGTTCGAAGGATGAGGCTATTAGACCTCTTCGCTGGTCTAAAAACTGTGTGAAATTTCAAGTTTATTTTTTTTTTTCACGAGTTATTGAATTTTAAACACTTTTTATTGCATTTTTGGCTATGTGCGAAGCAAAGTAGGGCACGTTAGGGCAAAACGTCTAAAAAGCGGAATGTTTAGTCCTATCGAGACGCAAATAGTCTCATTCGATTCAGAATAAAAACATACATTAGAATAGTATCTAATTTGAAAAATTATACCTCTTTATTCTTTTATAATGTTGACAACGCATGTGCAGGTGTTTTAAATTATTTTGTAAAATTTCATTTAACATAATTTTATTCTAATTTAGCTTCATTTCAATAAAATGTTGATTCCATTTTACGATTTTCACATTTTTATGTCTTTAGAATAAGCTGGTTCAGAATAGCCCAGAAGAATTCATTATATATCTATACAATGGAAAGAATTATGAAATGGCTCGCATTATTAATTGAATGGGTCCGCCGAAAAACGTTCTTTCAATGTTCAAAATTTCCGAAGTGGGGATTTTAAATTTATAATAAATAGTACGTCATAGTATGATATAGTACTCCATTATGCTATTATACATGTAAATATAACAAATTACAAGGTGGAAAAAAAATCTAACTTACAAAACTAACAATAACTTTAGATTATGATTTTCTTTCACTGATTACTCAGTGAAATCAAATTTTATCCGTAATTCAGTGATATACCGTTTTTTTATTCGTTTCTTTCCGGAATCTTTTATTGAGACAGTAGTTTTGATAGTTTTCCAACGCTGCGATTCTAGGATATAGCCCAGGTGAAAAATATATATTCCGTAAATCTAATTTTAGCATGATGTGAAAAAAATTCCCAATTTAACTGTTTCTTCTTTGCGAAACTTAAGTAAACTTATTCTTATTAAATTAAAACAAATTTTAACTTTTGTTTGTAAAGAAGAAAACACACTTATTAATTTTATGACTCATCAAAGCATTCGATACCAAAGAATATTTCCCGAAAGTAAAAACTAAAGTTTATAATGATCCATCACTAGAAATTACCTTAAATACATCGGAATATTTTTTTTTTTTTAATAGTCTCTATAATGAGAATATCCATGTTCATATTCATTGAAAAGAAAGCAGACTGATAATTATTTAATAAATGATAAATTAACATAGAGAACACTAACGTACAAATCCCAACTTTGTAAAGTTGTCAGTGAAATTCATAGTGGGATAAGGTAGTAATATAAGCTTTAAGAAAATTGTAAGTTTTTACCAGAGCTGAGAGGAGTTTTCTTTGTAGGACCACGCATGTTCAAAAATTCTGGTTACTTTTTCCCACAAGCTCTAGCATATTTTTGATAATATATTTCATACATTAGACCAATCTAATTTTTTTCCCACTATTGTTTATTACTTAAACTATAAATCTGTCAAGTTTCTTAGGTGTACCTAGGAATCCACTATGACCCAAATTGTAGTTTAATAGAAATAGACCATTTTCGTGTGGAGTAATTTTGTCTAACTTTAGAAGGCCTCAGATTCGCCACTAAAAATTAAATTGAAAAAAAGAAAATTAAAAGAAAAAAAGTTTGCACCAACTAATAATGAATAAAACAGCCCATTAAACACGACAAAAATAATAAAATCATTTTTAGAGTTTTTTCCACGTTTGCCCCTCTGTGCGTCGGCCATATTAATGAAAATTTATTTTGTAATTAAATGTGTATTTATGACTGCATATCTAAATAACCTACATGTCCATGTAATAATTATATTTTCATTCTAAATACTGTTTGCTTTTATTAATTAATATTTTTTGTAATCCTAATACAATATCCCCTGGTTACAACTTAGTACAGAAATAAATAAAGATTAGTTACATCTGGTCAGAGACATAATGAATAAATAAAATAGAATAAAAAAAGAAGAAATAATAATATAACAACGATAATGTATAGATAGATACTAATTAAATATATAAACAGGAAAATAAGAAAACATTCTTCAAATGATATAATAAGTTGATTATTTTGATAGAATACTTATTATATAACATAGAATAACCTAAATGTTGTAATCAGTGTGAGAAAAAATTATTTTGATTGGTATCTAACTTGAGCAAACAGTAACGAAGGTGTTTCAGAAAGAGTATATATAGTTAATATGGATATGTAAAACATTCAGCCAAGAAACAAAACAAAACATTGAGTGGAATTTTTGTGCCTGTCAGAAGATATTTTATTTAAATTCATCCCACCAAGTCCGTTCCTAAGATGCTAATACAATTCTATTAGAAGAAAGCGATTTATAACTTAAAAACCCGGACTTAGTTCTAGTTGCATAGTTACAGCAGTCCTAATACTTCCCGTCAAACTTACAAATAGGCGGCATTTGCTTAAAGTCTGAAACAAGGAATGCCAGTCGTAAAACAGTCTTGTTTACGAGGGGGTCCAGATTATAGATTAAGACAGATTATCTTTGGACGAGTAAACGGAAATAGCTTATTGGCTCTCGGGAAACGTTATTTATAGCCGTGGAGGGGGAGGAGACCGGCCAGTGTAAACAGATAGTCTCACAATAATACTCTTCCACCCCCCGAGGCTTTTAGAGGCTTCATAAAAAGATGTGAGGTGTTTAAAAGGAATCTAGAGGTTAGTGAATCGGTCTAATGGAAAAAAAAAAGTTTCAAACGGGAGTTATTTCTGAATTTTTGGAGTAAACTCCTCTCAGTCAAGGCCAACTAATAAAGGCTTTAACAATAGCCAATACCATAACACGATTAGAAGAATATTTATCTATTTAGTGGTACACAAAATCACTGGTCACCCAACTTGCTTCCCCCTCCGAGTCTTAATAACCATCCGAGTTTTTGAAAATAAGAGGGCCTAGAGAAATAACTAGAGTAATGTAAAACATTTATCTTAGTGCTGATAATAAAGGGTACAAGTTTGAAGTAAGTTCACTTAATATTATAAGAAAAAAATTTCTACCACCATTACACTCTTCCTGCGGGTTGACTAAGCAGAACTTTCGAAAAAATTTACTATTCTTTCGTCCAAAAACTTCTTAATTTTCTTCTTAGAATAAAATATCAGGACAGGAGGTGCAGCTGGGTTCTGCTCCCTCTCATGCCTTTTACGCAATGTACTTTCACACAATAGTTCATAATAGTTCATAATATTATTTAAAGAAAATAGCAAAATAATGGTCAAAAATATTATTAATTAATTTCGTTGGTGCCGAAGATTAAGTATTAAAATTTGAAGTAACTATCAACTAATACAATTTAAAAGAATATTTTAAATTTAGTTGTTTTGTAAACCAAGAAATTAATTTTACTAAACTAAATTCAAGATAAAAATTGTTTTGTATCTTATATGTCCTTACTAGCTTACCAGATGTGTAAATATTTTAATAAATTATTCAATACGGATGTTATAATAATGGAATTATATCACAATAAAAATATATTGACAAAATCTAAAATAAAAAAGTAACATAAAACGGATTGAGAAAATAAAAACATTAATTATAAGAATTATTATATGTTTTTGATTAAATATTATTTTTTTTTTTTTTAACTTTTATTTTTTCTATAAATAGAAAATATCTAGATTTCAATTTAGGTTGAAATATATTTTCGAAATACAGCTATTAAATCAAGATATATTAATAAGGAAAAGGAGACTAAATTTGTTTCGACATACAAAGAGATGGAATCAGAATAAGTTCTTCAGGCTAATATTTGATGAAGTAATAGGATTGAGGAACATCTAAGGAATAATAAAATAAAATAATAAGTTTAAAAAAAATTAGTATCAAAGAGAAAGACAAACAATATTGTGCAACATTAGGGGAAACAATGAAAAATATAAAAGTTCTTATAGTGGAGAAGAAGAAGCAGAAAAGTAAGAGGACGGGTAGAAGATCGACGGAAGAGCACGGGAGAGAAAATGAGAACAGTATGGGTAAAAAGGATAAACTTAATTTCTCCCGGACAATAGATCATAGATAATGCTATAATATCATATAGGTACTAATTACCCCATTTTATATGTAAGAATTAAAAGGGTCAAATTACATAAATTAATAATTGATTATTCGAAATTTACAAAATTAAGAGAAAATTGGGGTTTCAACGTGGCTTTTTGCATTCAAATCAATATAGTTACTAATGGGTTGGTCCTAGCAAAAAATGTTATTAAACATAGAATTGTCTCCATTATATTTCCATGGCTAGGAAACTGTCTTCAAATTTTTGATCCGAGCAACAAGGCGGGTACACACCTACAGGTGTTGGGCAGCAATAGTTTTAATTTTTGTAAAGTCAAATAAAAAATATCTTATTAATTTAATACGCTCTAAACATGGAATGTTACTAAACTCAGATTTCGTTTTTTTTTTTCCTTTATTTTTTTTTCTATTATTGAAGTATTTCTCTTTATAAAATATTATAATTGAGTTATTATTCTTTTATAATTGAAACTAGACCCCAAAATATGCTTTTATAGCTAATAAAGGAAGCTCTCAATAAATGCCTCTTTGATGTAGAGCATATTGTTACATATTAACAACTAAAAATAGAACCCGCTTGCTAAAATCTGCAACAGTTAAACTCTTTCTATTTTTACATCCTGGAACTAAAGCATGACTAAGTAGTTGTATATTTTAAGCTATGACTTACTAGGACAAATGTGTTTTGTGTAGACTACCCTGATCGAAGTGGCCACAATTAAATCATGTTTATGCGGTTGCCTGGACAAACATCTCCGAATCCTTGAGCTCTCTGTTTGTCCTCTATATTTAGCCACTGATCTAGCTATGATGGAGTCCTCTGTTATTGCAAATGGTCTTACTGAGTCAACTTATTTTATAGTTTGGTATCTGTTCCTGCTATGAGGCTACGAAAATAACTTAATTATATATGTATATATATCTTATTGTCTCGTGCATTAAAAATATGAATTACTTTTATCCGTGGCACTTGTGAATAGTCTGGTAAACGATGATTCACAAATTAGTTTTCATTTCTGTAATAGCCTCATAACTAAGTCCACTAGACACTAATGAAGAGAAAGAGTTATATTTTTATAACCATAAACCAAAATTCACAAACACACTTATGACACAAAATGCACTTAACAGACGATTCACAAACGCCACAGATAATTTACTGGACCCTGGAACATATTTCAAGATAAATATGTACTTTTTTAGTATTGTAAACTCAGACATCATAATATATGCTATTATCAATTGGCATTTAGAGTACTAAATTAGAAATTACGCACATACATTGTTTTCTATTTGGTCAATGAAATTCTCTTTTTTTGATTTTTACTATCATCTTAACTCAGTAGCTTAAACATATTTCAGAGTTTTATATAAATTCATAAAATCCTAAATGCTCCCTATTATGTCACAAATAATGATTTGTAATGATCTATATGCCCCATATGTTTCTAACTTTACCCGAAACAGATACTTAATCTAATGTAATAAGGTCCATCTCTAACAGGATACACTGGTCTCCCACTTTGCATTCTACTCAAATCTCGGTTGTTAAAATCAATAAAAAATTTTAAAAAATATAACTGATTTATTTAAGCTATACTTCGTAATCTATACTTTTAAAAAAAAAAAAAAAAAAAAAAAAAAAAAAAAAACTAGCACCGCTTGAACCCATGAAGGGTCTTGGGCTCTGTGCTTGGAACTTAATGCTGAAAGTTTTGTTTAGTTACCAACAGTTATACAAAGAAGTAATGTGGTAAGCAATCAAGCTCAACCACTATGTTATTCCTAATTTAAGGTGCCTACTTTATAGAGGCTGGGTGTGCCCTAGAAGGGTCTCGAGACCCTTAGTCGATCTACGACTGAAGAAAGAGGAATTAAATGTATTGCCTTCATCCAGGCTTGAACTCGGGCCTCGGCGCATAACATAACATAGTTGCTTTCTTTGGGTATCCAGTCATTAGGCGGAAACTATGTTCTGTTTGCCCAACTCGCCGATTGTCCACATGGACCACCAAAGATATATCAAACGGCAGGCAAGGAGGCATGGATTAATTATTGGGCCTGTTTACCAGAGACAAACTAACAAAAAAAGATTTATTCTGATTCTCAACGATTGCCACTGCTAAGCGTACACGCTAAGCTCCCACATCAGTGCCTACTCCAAGGTACATCACAACCAATGTGCTCAAGATGCTTTGCCTCTCTATCAGTGGAGGGTATTCAGCAAGTGTGGCCATTTATTATACTCCTGCCACAGCAGGAATATCTCTTTTCTATCAGTAACTATAACAGGTCCTCTAAATCAATCAATTTCATGTTCTGAAGTTCTTGAAAAATCTTCAGACTTCAAAGTATGAAAACTCTCCTGGAGCACACCCAGCTGCTATAAATTGGTTACCCCAAATTAAGGGAAAACATAAATAAATTAATAGACAAAGAAATGTATATATTCTTAAGTATTACCATCGTATACTATTTACAGTGGATTTCGATTCACATCATTTCAAAGATATTCTAACTCTTTCAAAAATAACTGTACAACTAATTTTAAGTATCATAAATAAAAATATTTTTAATATAAATAATAAGTTGTACATTTCATCCGTGATTTATATTCTTATTTGTTTGTAACTATTTAAAGTCCCCTGAGTCAGTCTTCGAATTCCATTTGAGATATTCGAGGGAATTTCCCTTTCGTCCAAACCATTTCCTGATGGACAGGCTTACTCTCGGAGATAGATGTTTGTCCACAGAATAGGCGGACTGTACGAAGGCCTCCCAATTGCAGGGTCATATGAATAATTCATCGCTGATTCTTCTGTTCGCTCATCGATAGTACAGGCTGTTGAATACCAATCCTAGGGGACTGTGCCACTGCCTTAAGGAGCTTACCTTTTGCCCTATACATGCATTTGATAAAATATCCTTCAAAAAAGATAAATTGTAAAGAATAAAATAACATAAAACATAAAACAAGCTATAAGTAGATAATTTGTTGTATATATTGGTGTTTTTAAATATCATACAGTTTATCTATAGGGGATCATTACTTATCAAGTAAAAATTGAAAGTTGAAAAGAGTCTCTTGGAATCGATTGGCAACCTGAGGATCGGAAACCGCATCCCTAATACGATAACATCAACAGGTCGGCTGACCGAAGAGATTAGCCACGAACAGAGACTATATGAGGGCCTGCGGGCTAGCTAATTGGTCATTTAACGGCCACTGCCCACCAATAAGATCGCGTGGTCGTCTTCTCATCAACTTTCAAGCCCGTACAGGCTTATTCTGATTGGATCTGTGGGATAGGACGAGTAGCTGTTGGCAGAATTTTACCACTTGATCTTGAACTGTTGATTCGTTTCGTGTCAATTCGACTTGAAAGGTCGACGGGAAAGGTGATTTAGAAAAACAAGTATATAACTGTATTTTATCCTCATTTTCTTTAAAGTTTTTCCTACGTGTTATTAACTTTTCCTAGAGCTCAAAAATTCACGGTCTTGTAAATAAATCAAGTCTGAAAATGCGGTTTTGACCTGAGAATCATTTAAAAAAAAATTACCGTAGTAGAAGTTGTCCAAATTTCATCTGTTCGGAAATATGTAGGTGATATATTTGGTGAATAAGTTGGGTGAGGAGAACTTCGTAGCATAGCTCACTCAGTTTTTTCTCAGCCTATCGTGAAACATGAAATCAGGCTTTGTGTTCAAGACCCTTCCGATTAACCATTGCAGGTTATATTTATATGAAGTATTTTATTTATAATATCAATATCATTGCACTAAGACGTGGGTGTAATAGTTTCACTTCTAGATTAAAAATAAATATGAATTATTCCTACCATAGACCATCACAAAGAAACCAATACTTTTTTTTTTAGAACAAATTTGGTTTTGATTTGGCATCATTAGAACACACTTCCCCGGACTCTATGTTAATATTTTTTACAGCTTAGAGTGTCTCCAAATTTTAATGTTATAAAAAATATTACTTTGCGTGTTCCTATGGTCATATTAATTGGCATACTAAACAATGTGTGATAAATTAAAGTTATATCTAATATTATTAAAAAGAGAGGATTAAAAACGCTTTATGTAAAATCAATAAATATCAACCAAAACAGTAGTGTCATTGTTTTTCTAGTAAAACGTAGTAATATTATGTATCTATGTTTAACCTCGTGTCGTTTAAGTTTAGCATAGAAGAACCATCTTAGGCTTTACGGTTAGTCTTTAGGTACAAAAAAAAAAAACCAACGTTATTTTAAATAGGAGCTGAGAATGAAAATGAAAAAATAAATAATAAATAAATAAAATTTAAAATATAAATAAACTAATTTATATTTAAATTATAAAGTGGTAATATTATACATTGTGATATTGTAGTTATTTATAATTAATATTAATTTGATTAACTTCAATTAATTTAGGTAATTAAACTAATTCAATTAAATTGACTCTTTGAAATTGAAATGACTGATTCGTCCTATAATTAAGTTTATTACATTCATTCCTTTAAATTAAGCTATGTATAATTCAAATCAATAACTTACCGATATTAAACAACTTGTCTATTTTTATTTTACAGCAAAACCTTTGGACAGTTATTTATTTATCTCGGTGAAGAAATAAATAAATAAAATCTAAGTTGGCTGTAACACACGTGAATAAACTACATATAATGATAACTTATGAATTAACAAGAAAATTATTAATTTTATTTAATTAAATTGAAGAAAAGAATTATGAAAAAATAATTTATAATATAAGTATATTAAGAATGAAAAAAAGATAATTAAATAAACAATTTTTATTTAAAAAATAAAAGTAGAATTATATATTGTGCTTTTGTATTTACGCATAACATATATTAATTTAATTAACTTAAATTTATTTAGTTTAATATTTGATCTTTAAGCATATTACATTTCTTCCTTCAAAATAAGCTATAAATAAACAAAACCAACAAAATGGTGAATTAAAATATAAATAATTTATTATAAATATCAGAAAAAAATATATATCAGGTTTGACTGATGTAAGTGTTGATAACGTTTCAAAGTCAGCTACAAATATGTAGAACCTTTTCTATCCTTGAGGAGTTTGCAAAATTCAAAACTATTATATGCATTATCTACGATTATTTAGGTATTTAAAAAATATTGAACCTTGATAGAAGTTTAACTGAAAACGTTTATGCAATAGTTCCATGTATAAGTCGATAAAATTTTAATTGGTCTATAAAATGTATAATCTATGCCAGGTGACGATGTCCTTAAAGAGATACGACATGCAATGGACTTCATATTGCTAAAACATGCGAGCCTGTCATCACTCATAATAAAATAATTTGATTCCAAGGAAATAGCCTTGTTTGAAAGCAATACATTTTATTAACAAAAACCTACATTTTGCGTTTTAAACATATAGTTATACATTTTTTTATCTCAAGACCACAATGTTACAATTTTATATTATGTTCAGTTCACCTGTACCGTATAATATCGATAATCCAGCCCTTCTGTAATCTGATACCCCTTGTAATCCGGCCTTCTCACAAGAACCTCCTTTGTTAACCATTGCTGGTAGGTGCTTGTTTGAATGGTTCATTCCATTCACAGAAAATTTGAAACAAAAGGTAAAAGTATCCTACGCTAAAATCACAGGGAAAAACGATTTTAATCCTTGAGATGGATGGGTAGATAAATTTAAAAGTTGTTTTGGAATAAAATTTCTTGCTGTTTCAAGCAAGAAAATGCTGTTACATTCAGCTCTCAAACCTTTGCATCTAAAATTCAAATTCATTGATGTTAAGAAAATCAAAAAACTTTCATTAGAAGTTTAAAAGTTAACAAACCCTTGAAAGAGTTTTTTTCAAAAAAATAGAATAATTAAGTAAATAAATTTCTATGAAAATGCATACACAAGAATTTTATAATGTTTCTTTTGTTTTCTAAATGTTATGTAAGATTTATTTTGTCTAGTAAATAATTTTTTTTTGTAACAGTTCATTACGTTATAAATAAATAAATATGCAATACTTCTTTTGTCTTTACTTTAAGAAATCTGCCACTTTCTGCTAATTATAAAGATGAGTTTATTTGTTACATAATTAAGATCGTTGAGTATTTTACGAAAGGTTTTGGATTGTAAAGATTGGATACGAGGATAATTTAAGGTTTATTGGAGTCCCAAAGCTCAATAAAATTCTAAGTGGATTTAATTACAGTCATGTAAATAAGTCTTTTGTAATTTAGTAGCTTTCAATGCTTGTCTTGTAAATGCTGGAGTAGTCGGAAACGAGAGCAGTTTCTTGTCTTTTGTGTCTGATATGTGGAATAATTCTAAATTTTTAAATGTTTATAAAACACTACAGTGATGAATATTCAAACATAACCCTCCAGGGACTGGCTTGTCAATATGATCACACCAAACGTACCCACACTCAAAAGGGCACCCTGCTCTTCTTCTACCCTTATTTTATTACTTTTTACCTCTGCAGCCCTTCTCCAAGAGGTGATGGGGTTGAAAAAAAGTTTGAAATTTGACAAATTTTGAAAACCGGTGCTCACCAACGTTAAGTATAATAATTATTTTAATTTTTTTTTTCATCTGATAAGATTATATATTTAGACTCTATAAAGTCGTTTCCATGCTTTAGTATGAGTTTCATTAAAAAAAAAAAAATAATCCTTAAGGTTTTAAAATTACTTTAGTATGACCGTGATCATATCATCATAGCCCGTCTTTTCCCATTTTTTTTTTTTTTTTTTAATTGTTGATCCAACATACATTGTATTTTTTAATAAAAATAGGTAAATAAATAAGTACTTATTATCATTTTAGATAAGTCGTAAACTTGACTAATTAAAACCTTTTCTTACTTTAAAATTATAAAGCAATAAAAAAATTATATTTATCCCTAAATATTGTTCATTATTGGCAAAATCTAAAACTATTTATAATCGTCCTAGTTTGTCAAATTTCATTCCATTCTCTTACCTCTCT
The DNA here is from genome assembly GCA_003667255.2 of Euschistus heros. Taxonomy (NCBI): domain Eukaryota; kingdom Metazoa; phylum Arthropoda; class Insecta; order Hemiptera; family Pentatomidae; genus Euschistus; species Euschistus heros. Next base: position 1,828,498 of record RCWM02000027.1, read on the forward strand.
ACCCTTTCAGGTAGCAATGTTATCGTTGACAGGTAGCACTAGTAATGTCCTTTTACTGATGATGCTCCAGGTAACAACGGCCGCTGTTAGATGTTAGATAGGGTTTAATAAAAAAAAATTAATTCTATATAATATAATTATTTATTATTTTTTGTGACTTATAGCGTTTTTATAATAATTAATTTAAAATTCCAAAATTTAAAACATCCTTTGCGTACTGAACAAATCATACTGGGGAAGGTGCATGGTCATATGAACACGGCCAATTATGAGCAAACGGTGTCTATTTTTTTAAAAAACAATTTTCCTGAATTTCAGCATGCTCATTAACAAAGACAAATATAAAAAATCTTATTTTGATAGAAAAACGTTTTACTCTTCCTTGGAGTGTTGGGCTTGTTATACGTTTCCTTTAAAAAATATTCAAAATTTTATATTTCATTTTTTTCTTTTAAAGTTTTCAGCTTCTCCCGACCTTAAAAAATCGTATATACCTTAGGTCCTACCCTTTCAGTGAGCTATAAGCCAGGTATTTTAGTAGTTGGCAAGGAAAAGAAAGAGGCCCCTGAGCCAATAATATCCAGCCTGTAAGATCCGTGAAATCGATAAGTCTTGTCGATATATTGACTCAATAAAATGTTGGCTGGCTATGATAGCTCCGGCTGGTTGAGGGAGGGGCTGGGGTCCCACGAGAGCGGGCCAACTCGACTTCAGCAGTCTTAGCTTCGATAGCTTTCTCGTCAAATCTTCTCCCCTTCATCTCTTCATATTTATTTGTTTTATTACCTCCTCTTCCAGAATTGGATTTTAACTTGTTTTATTCCTTTATTTTTTGTGATTGAAGTTTCGCAAAACTATACTACGTCGTAAATAGGACTGTGAATTATATGCAATAAAAAACTGAAAAATATGCACATTTGTATGAAAATATATTGGGTAAAATATAGAATCAAATACCGAAAATATGTAACTATCTACATTATTTATAAAAATTATAAAAAAAAATGCAATACATACCTTTACATAAGTACAAACTCCAGTTTATGTAACTAATTGTGTTATAAACAATAGGAACAGATAAATATTAAACAACAAAAATACAATGAAAATATTATTAGGATTCATGAAATAATTGCCACTTCTGTTAAGATTATTTTATTAGAATACTAGTTTCAAATGCCAAACATCTTCAGTTCTAAAAAATACAAATTTTTTAACACATCAGTACTATGTTGCATGGATTATAAACACTAAAGTTTTTAAAAATTTAAGACAAGAAATCAAACATTAGTACTCACCTTAGGAGATCTAAGAGATACCTGAAATGTATCCATCATGGAAAAGGATAGGGGGCAGTTTGGTTAACTTTTTGGAGTTAACTATGGGATAACCCTTATGACTCATTGGAATTTTTCGTTCTTACCGGAAACAAATTTAACATGCGTCTATTGGAAATGTTTATCTGGTCATTTAAACAATAATCTGGATCGGTTTTTCCCGATTTTATTATTTCTAATGAGAAATAAAAATTAAATATTTATGAATCATTAGAAATAAAAGTTGCTATTAGTTCATCAGTCCTAATTGAAATGAAATGAGATGAAAAATAAACTTTATTCTGGGACAGACTGACCCCTAAGAATAATTAAAGTGCACAATAAAAGGTACGATTGTCTGGCAGAGATTAGTTAAATCAGCACATCAGTATTACAATTAAATTAGGAGATAAAAGTAGAACGAAGAAATTAAAAAAAAAAATTAAAAATTAAAGTTGCGTAAAAAAAAAAAATAAATAAATAAAAACAATCAACAGTAACAATTTCAACACACTTATGTAAATTTACATATTATTTACATTTTTGGGGAAGATTGAAGATCGAGGAGATGGATAAATAAAAGATGTTTAAAAGAAGTTAAGGAAGAGGCTTTGCGAATATGGATAGGTAAGTAATTCCAAAAAGAGGTAGCACGGATAATGAAGGATTTTTCAAATGAGGCAGTTCTAATTCTATTGATTCTTCTAAACCAACATGCGTACATCAAGTAATGAAAATATTAATAACGAAAACGCGTTATTAAAACTAAAGTGGCTTAATTTATAGGAGGGTATGTCAGAACGAACTGAAGTACATCTTAAATCGGTATCGAAACCATACTTTTCTGATCCAGTGGCACTTACGTTAAAACAAGTATTTTAAATTTTGACTTAAAATTATTTTATTTGTGCTTTACTGTTTTTATATGCTGTGTTACTCAACACCGCGGAGGATTTTCTACAACTGTATCCAAACAAACACCATACAAGACGTCTCCATCGCCCATAACAGCCTCAATTCAGAACTCAACTAAATACTTTCTAACAAGATCTATCATTTTTGCAAGTGTCATTTTCGGCATTTTAGGTGTACACAAATAAACAGCTAACGAATTATGTGCCTTGATGGACACTGCGTGAGAGGCTGGGTAATGTGTTGATGGTAGGAAGAAGGGAATAAGAAAAGTAAACTTATATTCCAAGCATTTGAACGGAGCGAGACTGATCCGATCAAACAATTCCAAGAGGAGAAAATGCGATTGAAAGTTTATGCAAAGGGAAGAATCTTCACCTGGACAAATACAAGCTTATTCATTAAGCGTGGACAAAAGGAGGAATTCCCGTTACTATTTTTCGGTTTTTATTTATTTGTCTTCTCAGCATATACCTACAAATACGGTACTGTAAGTTGTATAACAACAGACAAGCAAGAGAGTAGAACCACAGCTGCAAAAATGAAATTCCTACGAAGGATTGCTGGAAAAACAGGAAGAGACTTCATCCGCAATGAAGCTATTCAAAATTAACTAGGGGTCTACCTAATGAAGGAGCTTTTCGAGCCAGCTAAAGCGGCTAGAGCCGCATGTCGTCAGGACGGAAGAGCGTCCAGATCCATTGAAGACCATAGACTATGTCCCTGATGGTAGAGGACTCCGAAGCTTTTCAAAGATGTCGTGCATGTAATATGTCGACCGTATATTCAAAAAGAAGGGAAGAAATTATCGTCAAGCGAGAGACCTGGCAAGAGATAGAGAGCAATGGTAGTCATGGCTGGACACTACCCTACGCTAAAAGGCACTGAAGGGTGATGCATAAGAATAAGAAGTCTTTTCAAAAATATTTAAAAAATTCAAAACTCAAAAGCAGATATGCCGGATATGTAGATAATTATACAACTATAGTTCAAAATATGTATTTATGGCAAAATATTCACAAATATGCAAAATAAAAATAACTCAAATTTATTCCAAATACATTAAAATATATACATTTTGATGATTTTAGATGTTTTAGGTGGCTAGGAGAAATATGCAAATGCATATATTTCACAGCCCTAGTTATGATTAACTGATATTTCATTGCAGTACGATCTCGATGGTCTGAAACATTTTGAACCTTTTATTTCTTTATAAAAAAATAAATAAAGAAACGGATATCTAAAAATTATTAAGAAAACAAATAATTGTATGTTTCAGAACTTATGAAAATTTAACATTCGAAACTAGTTTTGAGTAAAAAGGATTCCAATAGAAGAGGCACTTAATTCATCAATCCTCATTGTATTTATCCTTCTGTTCCGCGTACCTCAAGTGACAAATACAAAAATCTGTATGTATGTCCTTCATACGTTAAACAAGTCATAAAACCTAAAATTTGCAGGTTTTATCTGATTTGGTTTTACTATTAAAATATTCGAAAATTCGAAAATTGATCCTCAAATGTACATTATCTCATGCAGTAAGCTTCAAAATAGTTCAATTTTTGTTTTAAAAAATCTTCATTTATCTCAAAAACTTCAGTTTATTAGAAAAAATCACCTTTAGATTTCAAATTAATTAGGAATCATCTACGTTTCATTACCTTTCGATTGAGGTATACAAATCACAAATTGATTAAGAATTGGCAAAAATATGACTATTATAAGGGGAGGAAGAAAAAAGCCATAAAAATACTACAAATACAAAGTTTTATAATAATTTTCGGACAGCAGTTCCTATAGTAAAATCGACTCAGATTAACCTGTATTATTTCCCTCTATCGGCTCCGCATCTATTTTCTAGTCACCCTGTTTATATATTGCGAAAAAAGTTGACTTGACGGGTTTTGATCCTGAACTACTTATTTTGTATTGTGATATATTTATAACAAGTTTAAATTTATACATTTATTAGAAAAACGAACTTTTTTTTTTTTTAATTTTTAAATTCCTTTAAGTTCTCCAAGTAAGCATTTTGATCGTTAAATATATATATTGTGACAAAGAGACTGTACAAACAGTCGCTAAATAAAGAAGATAACAGCCAAGGTATTAGGGATCACTAACAGTTGCAAATTGGCCATGTCCAGAGGATTTGCATTTGGTCCCTTCCTTGAGATGCAAACCGAGGGCTGAGGGCTTCGGCAAGGGCCGGTTCATTAGGCGCCATCTGCTGCACTGTAGAAACTGCTCCCTGTTATCCGCCGCCTGTTACGGTCAGCATTTATATGGCGAATTTCGGCATGCAAATGTACTGGCAATTGACTCATATAACTGAATTTCATGTACGGAAAGTTTCAAAATTTCAGTGGTTAAAAAAAAAATATCGAAAAGTAATAATAAACCATGAGTTTATTTACGGAGAAATATAAATTTATGCTTAATTATAACTTTTAAGAATGGCATTAAAACTGGAGAAAATAATTCAAAAATATACATCATCTGGCATGTGTCCCTTGTCATAACCCTGTCTTTCTCTATCCTTTCAAAATATTCTACTGATCCCCGGTAAAGAGATTTGCTACTTGGGACTCTGTCCAGACAAAGGTTTAGTCGTTTCCTATTATTTCAACATGTACAATATACCCATTAATTACAAATAAATCATTTACATTTTTGCAATAAAACCTTTTTCAAAATCAGTCAGAACTATTTGAAGAACCAATAAACTATCCAATGCATCTTATGTCATTTATAAATAATAAGTGGTTAAGATGGCTTTATATTTTTCCTCTTTTTTTTTTCTAAAACATCACATTACAAATAGAAATCTATGGAAATTAATTTTTTTTTTTTAAATATTCGAATAGTTTTTACGTTACTGATACTTTCTGGGCATTGAAATAGGTAACTGCTTCTTACTTGTTACCTTAACTACCTATTAGCGTTACAAATAAAAGTCAAATAATTTTTTTCTTTGGTTACACCTGAACCCCAATGTAACCAGTGTATTTATTTTTAAGAGTGGACTTACAGGATATAAACTCTATGTAACCTATTTGATCAGAAAGACAATGGGTTCGTTACACATTTGTAACAAACAAAAAGAATATTAGGATATAGAAAATACAAAGAGGTGTCTAAAAGGCCTTTGTCGACCGCAAGGGTGAGCAGATTATTTTCTGCTTGAATTCATTTCAATTCGAAAATGAAATTCGCCTCCCCCCCTCGAAAGCTGGTCGGTTCTTTTAATTAATTTAGTTTGGAAGTTAGTTGAGTACATGACGCCGGCTCTAATCAGCCTTTCAGTGCCACTTTTGCATTTAATGAAATTCTCTTCTCCCGGTCCCCTTATTCGATCGGCCAATTTGTTAGGACCAAACTGGGTCCTCAATTTTGATTTCAAACGTTTGAAAAATATTTAGTAGGTGATTAACTTAATTATTTTAGTAATTACAGTATTTAAAACAAATTCCCTATTGTGAAAGATTTTTCGTTTACAGTAATTATAAATTAATTGAAAATAGCCAAACAAAAAAATGGTACATCAAAAAATATTCACCCATTAAAAGCTGAAATCAAGGACTCGAGGTAAAAATAAAAGGATTGCTGAATTGTTTCAATTTGATAACTAGTTTAGAATGCTTAGCATACATATTAGAAAATCTAAACATCAACACTATCGTACACACATTATATATATTAAATTTGAAAAATGTATGAAAAGAAATCAAATATATTGATAATAACGTAAGGAGGCAAAACGGAAGGACTTTTGATTTAAAAATCCTAAGTAACCTGAAATGTAATAGAACGAGAAGGAAGAGGGTATTCAGGTAAATGGGTCAATCCCCTAGGTTTTTCCCTATGACTGGCCGGTTTTCTGTTCCTACTGGAAACAAATTTAAATTGAGACTATTGGAAATATTTCTCTGCCCAATAAATAACGAACAAAGAAAACAAAAAAAAAAACGACTAGTCATAAGGAAAACCTCAGCAAATAGGTGTAGTTTTACCACTATTGCATTTCTAACAAGGGGACGTTTGGAGTTGTAACTCACAGATTTGAATGCCGATTTTTTTGTGGGTAGTAAGGACCTATAATAGTGCAAAAATAGAGTTTGCATTTTTTGTCCACTAAAATCTGGAGTAAATCCAATGTTATATGCATGGATAAAAAGCAGAATGTATGCTGATTCTTGTGATGCTATTATTATTGTAATCGGTTGAACACAGCAGTTGTTATGGCCTTTAGAAATTGTTGATGTATGAACTTCAAAATTTTAACCTCCTCGAAAGGGGTAAAAAATCAATATTTTTTTATTTTGATAAAATTTCACATATAAGGATTTTATGGAAGGTTGAATCGAGATTTGAGGTCAGTTGTTCATGAAAAAAAGTTTCTACTGATTTAATTTTAGGAAAATGTTAACACCATAAATAAAAGTCAAATAGATCAGACATCAATAAACATAGCTTTGTGTCACAAGGAACAAGACTTATTAGAGAAAAGTGTTTAGGAAACCTCCAAACCTACGGCTAACATCATAGTAATATTAATCTACCTACAGTTCTCTTAACTTATTAACTAATATTTTATAATAAAGTAAATACTATTGCGTCAGTTCACCTTAAGGTTAGTCTTATAATTTACAATGATAGTTGAGGAACTTGGTGCACGTGAGAAACAGACAACTCACATGTTGATAGTTCCTTACTTGTCAACTGTCAAGACTGAGCTAAATATAACTTCAGCCTTAGGCCGGCTCATGGCGTAGGCTTTATACTTTAACTCTCTTCCTTCCTAGCTTAAGGATCTACTCTGGTATTTGTTTTATTAAGAAAATTGTTTCATTTTTTTTTTTATATAATTTTCTCTAAAACAATAACCTAAAATTTAAATAGATAAGAAGAAAATCAAGGATGCAATCAAACAGAAACACCTCGTCTAAGCAGAAATACATTAATTGCGTGCCAACGTTTAGATCTGCCTTAGATAGATAGGGCAATAATAAACAAAATACTGGATGTGAAATAATAACAGACAGATAAACAAATGACAAATAGATGATATAGAATGGCATGGATAAAAACTATATCCAATGGTGGCTATAGAAAAGAACATATACTTAGTAATGATATAAAGGTGAAGTAACATAAGGACAAGACTGGAATGATGAAGGAGAAAAAAAAATCTTTTTTGTTTTTATCCATGCCATTCTATAGCATCCATTTGCCACTTGTTTATCTTTCTGTTATTATGTCACTTCTAGTATTTTGTTCATTACAATCCTTAAGAATTGGCACACAATTAAAGTATTTCTACTTAGACGTGGTGTTTCTATTTGACTGCATCCCTGATTGTTTTCTTATCTATTCATCTTATCAGTCACCTATACTTTTATTATAATTTTTTTTTCCAATAAAATGAATTCAAAAATAATAAAAAAAATCTAAACGTTCTGCATAGCGCCATTTTTTTTTTTTTGGATAGAAGACATAGAACTTAACAATGTATCTGAAGAGATATGTTTTTTTTGTTTTTTTTTCCATTTATTGATATTTACAACTGTACAAAATAATATACAACAAGTAAATGTGTTGACAGTGAATTCAATGGCATGAAAATAACTTGTGAAGAACTACTCACTAGTAGCACTTCAATAAAATCTACACTAAAAGGTCTCTAGGCCATCTTCTTTTCAGACGCCTCGGAGGATTATCAGGGATGGAGAAGGAAGCAAGTTGGGAGACTAGTGGATTGGAGTGGTTATGGAGCTTACTATGGAAGGATAGGTATCTGGTTTGGGCTAAATCAGAAACATATGGAACATTAAGATCTTTATGGATAAGTTTATTGGTCACAAAGTAAGGAGCATTGAGGATTTTTCGATGGATTTTGGATTGTAAGGATTGGATACGAGATGAATTGGATGGTTTAGTAGAGCCCCAAAGCTCAACTCCGTACGTCCAAATAGGTCTAATCACAGTCATGTAAATGAGTCTTTTGTAATTAATTGGGAGCTTTGAACGTTTGTCTAGTAAATGTTGAAGTAGTCTGTAACGACGGGCAGTTTCTTGTCGTTTTAGTCTTGTATGTGGATTCCAAGTTAGTCGTTTGTCCAATTGGAGTCTAGGTAGCGGGTCTGTTCAACAGGAATTAGTGGAATATCATGAAAGGATACTGTAGGGCAGGATGTTATGGGTTTACGACGAAGGGTAAAGGTTATTTGATGGGATTTATTTTGATTCTCCATTTTTGACACCATTCTTGAAGGTTTAGGATATGGGATTGGAGTGTTTGAGAGGCAATAAAGGGATCATTGTTTACTGATTACACACATGTGTCATCGGCGTAAGTGGTGAGGACAGTGGTAGGATGAGTTGGGATGTCAGCTGTGTACACTGTGTAAAGGATAGGACCTAGAATACAAAGAGATATGTTAAATCATTTATCAACCATTTCTGTTTTCATCTAGAACAAGACATGGCTTAAACATTAGTCTTAAGGGTGGTTCATAAATAAATGATTTATTATGTTCTTTGAATCTAACTTTTTAAGAATATTAAGGGTCTGGTATTCTTCGTCAACGAAATGTAAAATTCAGTTAATCCTTAATTTTATAAAAATTTCTATGTTCATTCGTTTTGAATTTTATTATAAATCCCTTTTAATTTTTTAATTTTCTATTTTAACGAAAAATTAACATTTTTTTATTGGATTCAGGTACAGCGATTTTAGTTCTTTAGTTATTTTCTGACATACACTTTCTGAATGTTCCATGAATTAAAAACTTTAAGGCTGCTTGTGGAAGCAGTTGGGTAAACCAAACAGTTAATGGCTCCTCAGACAGTTATTGACACCCTAATCTTTAATTGAAAAAAATAAGCTTTTGTGCTAACGTTGAGTTTTAAAAAAAATGGGGAAAATGTTGCTTGTGGATCATAGAAATCAGCTGTGGTAAAATATTTTCCCAATATAAATACAAACAAAAGTAATGTAACCTCAATAAAGAAGGCTACTAATTCTGTGATTTAAAAGAGGTTTTCGAATAATTTAAGATACACCATTTATTATTATCATGACTTGTTATTAAACATTTTAATGCATATTTCAAATTACAATTACCAATTTTAACATTTTTTAATGAGGGTGTCAATTACTGGTCATCAAATCTTGCATTAATGTATTATTGGCACCCCGCACAGTGCTTCGTCAATGGACAAAAATCAAAAATCGAAGTATTTTTTATCGAGCTGTTTACCTTTTGATATTCTTGAATATACCTTAGAGAACTGTTTAGTATGATGACTTCAGTGTTTAAATATTCGTTTAAGTCAACACAATGGAAAAACTTCAGGAGTATTTTCGTTTTGCGATTTATATCATATTAGCCGCAAATTATATTTAGTTCCATTCACATCTCATTGGATAAAAAATAACTATTGTTAATGATTCAAAATACAGTCCAAGGTACCTATAATTTAATATATACCTACTTTAATTGGTAAGTTGAGCACTTATTATATTCATAGCCTGCGTGTAAAGTGTCGTTGGCCAGTTTGAAAATTGTTCAAACTTTGAAGAGGCTTTTAAAAAAATCCTCAAATATCCTTTTGTAGTTTTTGCATATTCTTGTTGCTTGGTATATAGGCTTTGATTTGCCATGGATTTTAACTGCGCCTGCCTGCGCCGGGACTGTTTTATTATTTTTTTTTTGTTGAGAAAGCAAAAATTAGGAAAATGGGCAGTTTGCTGAAATATGTTTTTCCTACAAAAAATAATATCAAATAGTTGTAGTCACTAATAAACTACATTCGTTTAAAGGCGTGGAAGAGTCTAACCACCAATTGGAAATATTATTATTATTATGACCACAAATTAGTCGGTTATTTTGCTTCAAATCCAATTAAAAATTAAATGAGGTTTCATTTGCTGGGCCACCCCAAAGGAGATGAATATTAAAAACAGTCCATCTAATGATGAGCAATATCCCCTCTAATCTGAGCAATAATATAATGATACTATGGGCTGATCTGGGTTGGTGTCTAGTGTTGAAATAAAAAAATATTAGAAAAGCTAAGCATTTTACTTCAATAAAAAAAAAAAAAATTATATATATAGATATATATATATTTACATCCTAATGTAGCTCAAAACGCAAAATTTACGTTAGTATTAAAAACTTGCACCTAGAATTTCTTAAATTTTTAAGAAAATTACTTTTTTTTTTTTACAATTATCTTGCCATAACTTTTTGTAGGTGCATTTCCGGACTCATGTCCATAGGAAATTTTTTGTTCAGCGTGTAATTTTTCTATAAGATTTTAATGGTTTGCGAATTTTGTCCACCTTCACTCTATTTTCGAAGCACTGTTTTTTCATAAAATTAATTTATTTCTTCTACAAATCAATATTATTTTATGATATAATCATGCTGAAATAGTTTCAACAATTTTATTTTTCTTATTTCTGGTTATCGACCTGGTTGACTATAATTGAATCTTGTATCTAATGACCAGCTATTGATGCTGTCAAGATTTTGGTGTAGGGTTGAAATACATTTATTTCATCATTAATTCATTGTTGTTTTTTTCATTTTGTTGATATTAACATATCAAATATGTTATACTATGGAAACAGAGGATTTTAGTAAATGGCTGTGAAAATGTAACAATTTAATTTTTTTGAATCGAAATAAATCATATTTCCACATAAGTACATGCTAATATTATAATAATGATTTATTTGAAATTTTGTTTGTATGTCCATTTGATTATAAAATCACCTAAAGTTTTTCCCCCTTTTTGGAATTAAAATATATATCATTAAAAAAAAAAAAAAAAAAAAAAATATATATATATATATATTTTGTTAATTATTTAATTTTTTAAATATTATTTGGAAATATTTGTACTTCCGGGGAATGCAAGATCATATTGTAATTTTGATGAATATTATTAATATCACAGATCTATTCGGTTTTGTAATTTAATTGAAACTAGCTTGGTGGTATTTGATGGTATTTAGTAAGCCATGGGATTGCCCGAGCTTCCCTATAAATGGACTAATCCGTTACTGGCTGAATCTATAGCGAGCAGTGTATCTCTATTAGATACCTGCGAGCACAATGACCTGCAAACAATTTGAACTCAATCGAATTTTCAGGCATGGAAAATTTAAAACAAAAACTAATAATATCAACTTATAACTGTATAAATATTTGAAACTATGTATCATTAAATATATGTTAAAATTTTTGATAATGACCTTATGTTCTTTTCGCAACAACTTTTTTTTATGTTTGACACCTGCAATAGTTAATTCAGTGTGATTTAGTGAACAAGTTCTGAATAATTCTTGAAAAGCATATTAGTATCTAATAAACTAATAAATTAAATAAATTAAAAAAAAAATGTATTTTTTATTTTTAATAATGTTGGAGAAGGTTCGATTATATAACTCTAAAGTCCAGAATTGTACTCATTTTATGAATTTAATTCATTTCATAACATAAAATAATACAATTTTATTGACACTACTCGACACATTATAGAATTTAATTAAATTAAACATTTAATTTTATCTAGTTTACTGTATTCCCACAACGTTTTATTTAATTAAATTGTATTAAATGTCGAGCAGTGTCTATAAAATTGTTCTAATTTTAGGTTTTCACCTGAGAATGGGATAGGTATTTTCCCCAAAACATGTAGTGAAATAAAATATTTTTTTTTTTTTTATGAATCCGTCTTTGGTCTCCATATTACTCATTACCCTTGAGTAAGGAAACTTTTAATTATTTAAAATAAAATTAACAAAAAAAAAAGATTAATTTCTTAAAAATTGCCACTAATTCGGAAAGTGTTTAAAAACCAAATTTAATTTAGGATAAAAAACCAACTCCAACCATTTGTAAATATGATTTTGATCATTGCCAAAAATACAAATTATCGTCAAGGATACTTTAAAAAATGTTGAATTTACAAAGTAACATAACTCTCCTTTTATTTATGCAGTCGTGTGGTTTTCATATAGATCTAGAGCCAGATAAACTTTGCTTTAGATTCAGCCTTTTGTTTTAATTCAGGATTCTGGAATTCCACGCTTCGTCCTTTCAAGGAAATAATGGTCTTCCACCTGGTGTTCTTTTATCAATTTCGGTGTCCTTAGCCTTGAGGGATATTGCGTTTCAATTGACCCTGAGATACTTTCAAAATTTCTTGATTTTGAGATTTTCTCAGATTAATTGAAAATTCGTCATAATCTATATGAAGAAAATAAGCAATGATATATCCCAAAAATTAATTTTATTATCTAAAAATTATATTTATAATCATGTAGGCGACGTTTCATGGCTTCGCCATATTTTCAAGCCTTAAAAAATAAGTTAGTTTTCTCTTCGTGTTTCAGTAATTTGAGCCGCATGGTTTTAGTAGATGTAGTGCTCTGCCATATACAGTGTTAAAATAGTTCGTTAATGCTCATGCTTGTATTGCTTTGTTTTTAGAGGTTACTTCATCAACTTCTGTTCAATGAAGTGAAAAAATAAACTTTATTCTGGGACTTACTGTAGTCTGAAAATAATAATAATGTACAGTTACAGGCACTAGTGTCTGACCATATCATTTACAAATTAAATGCTTCAGTCCACACCAGATACCTATCCTTTCATAGTAAGCTCCATAATCACTCAAATTCGTAAGCTTCTCAACTTGCTTCTTGCTCCATTCCTGATAATCCTCCGAGGCGTCTGTAACCAAGATGGCCTAGAGATCTTCCAATGTAGAGTTTTTAATAAAGTGCTACTGATGAGTAGTTCTTTTCAAGTTTTAACATGTCATTGTAATCGTTGTTAATACATTTACTTGATGTATATATTTGTTTGTACATTTTGTAAATTTAAAAAAAAAAAAATACATTTAATGCATACATGCTTGACAGGAAAAATAATAATAATAATAACAGTAACGTAAAATTTAATTTAAAAAAAAAAGAATTCTTAGTATTTACTCAATTATTTACATATTTGCGAAAGATTGGTTATCTGAAAGGTGTACAAATAAATTATTTTTAAAGAAAGTTAGGGAAGCTGCTTTACTGATAGATGTGGGTAGGGAATTCCAGGAAGTAGCACGATTGATGAAGGATTTTTAAAAGTAGATAGTTCTCAGTGAGGGGGTATGCAGGTTAAAAAGTTGAAATCTAGTGTTCAGGAGGTGGATAGAAAAACGGAAAGTTAATAAATCAAGAATATAGGAAGGATTTTAGAGATTGGAATAAATAAGTACCCAGAAAGCATTGCCGTCGGAATTAAGCAAAAACCCACGTAAAGTGTGACCTCCTGGCGATCCCTAAGATAAATCTAATGAAATATTAAAAAAATAATAGATTTGTTCAATATTAAAATTAAAGAATTTTTTTCTTCCTATACTTCCGTATAATTTCTTCGTTGTTGAAGCACTCGGGCCTTGCCACACCTGCACTCCCGCCGCAGAAGAACGCTATTGAGGAGTACGGTTGGGGAGGGACTATTCACTAAATGAAGAGGCCGTTATTAATTCTCAGCTCCCCAGCTCTCGGCCATTACCTAGGGATAGTTCTTTATCTTATCTAATCAATAGATCTCCTTCTTCCCCTTAACTAATTAACTCGAGGGGAGGGGGCTCTCTTCTTCCCCAAATGAATAAATTCCTTTGAATAAAAAATAATTTACCGTCGGCTCTTTCATCACCCTCTACCGGAGATTTTTTGCCGTTAAGTGAGAAAACAAGAGAGGCGAGAGCTGTCGTCGATACTTGAAAAAAAAAATCTAAAATTCAGGAAAAACATAAAAGCCTTTTTTATTTAAAGAAAAAAAATTATAAATAACAGGAGAATACTTTTGTATTGTGTTATTTTTCTTTATTCTCTATTTTCCCGTGAAGTCGGTTCTAGGGTGAGCGAGTTGGGGGACTAGTAGATTTGAGTGGTTACGGAGTTTACTATAAATCGAAAGGTATCTCAACCGGTTGCTAAATCAGCAATATAGAGGACATTAATATATTTATGAATAAGGTTATTTGTGACTTAGTAAGGAGTCCGAGTTGTATTTTATATTATATTGCTTCTATGTGCATGAAGCTGATTCAGAACATTTATATCTATCTGTATGATTCGGTCCACCTATCCTGCACATTTAACGGTATCGGCGGATCACATAACTTTTATAATTTTCAAATATTTCATTAAATTTTCAATTAAATGTGAATTCAAAGGATTCTAGGTCAACCTATGAACTCAAAAAATTGCTGTATTTGAGATTGAAAAAAGCCTGGACCGTATGTGCAGGGACTTGCTTTACAGGAAAATATTGGATTAAAAAGTATATATATATATATATATATATATATACAAGAGAATGGAAAGGAGAAAATAATTTTATAACGTGGTTATAAGTTGACTTGATTTCATAGGAGTTATATTGACTAAATGGATTTATACAAAAGATCAGTGAACACTTGGATGAGTGACCTCCTAAAAATGGTTACAAATATCACTCCAAGAAAAACGGTAGTCTTTTGGAACATTTTTATTGAGAACGGTTTAATGGCTTTTTATATATAATACCATAAAACAAAAAAATGTATTTATGTATACATTATTATGACATATCTACATTTTTTATATTGGTAATGTCAGCATTATCTAGTAGCGTTTTCTATTTATTTTATGGCATTCCTTATGGCTGTTTGCTCCCTGAATGAAAGAAAATTTCAACAAACTATATATTTAATCAGAACAACTTTGATATGTAATAGATTGGAATTCTTAAAAGTAGTTTAGTTATATCAAACCATTAGAGATTATTGAGTATATTACATCCCAATTACTTGCTACATTGCGTATGACACGAATTGTAATATTTTCCAAAGCAAAAATGTTATCTATGATATATAAAACAAAACACATATTTTCAACAGTTGCATTATAAACAACAAAACCAACTATGAGCCACTAGTAGAGAGTAAAAAGAAAAAAAATATATAAATACCAACTAAAGAGTGGAAAAGCGATAAATAAGAGAACAATGAAATAAATAAAAACCATCTTGTACAATACTTACTGTAGAGATAGAGAGTAAGAAATGTTTACACTAGATGGAATTTAAATCATGCAAATAGTTATTGACAGGACACTATAAATGCAAGGACATAGCATCATTTTATTTATTAGGTACATGGTAGCCAGAATTTAAGAATAAGGTTCTGAAAATCCAGGTATTTTAATTTGTTAAGGGATCATGTTTGTCTCATATAAGGAGAAATGGAATTCCAGAAAAATAGTAATAAGTTCATTTTAATATTTAGTAATGAGACCCACCTCACGGAATTGAATAATTACAAACGCTCTGAATAAAGTTGCCGTCTCCAGAGGATATTGAGCCTCTCCAGGGCTGGATGTATCCAGTAGAAATCGATTCTCCTGGAGAGTCCTGATGTGCATTTCATAGAGGCGGTGGGTCCCATAACCTTCACCATCTATCTTATCCTGGGTCTTATTGCAACCCACTTTCTCTGGCTAAATAATTCATTTATATTATATAACTAACTATTAGTCTTCATCTTTTGGGCGCATTTTTGGATTTTTTTTTGTATTAAGCAAAGTTTTAGAGGAGCCCCTATAATAAGGATTATTTCTATAAGGTGTATATCTAATTCAAGAGGGGAAAAAATACATTTGAAGGCAAAGATTATTCGGGCCCTCCAAACTTTTTTTTAAAGGACGGAATTTAGGATTCACCTTCACATTGGGTGGAGATTACTCAATGTAACAAAACAAATTACGATAAAGAACGTGTATTTTTTTAATTTTACTTTCTTCATACTTCAGACATTACTTTTTGATAATACATTTGTTATTAATCATATGAATATTAATAAATAATATATCGAATAAAAATGATAACATTTTTACATTGTTGGCAAAATGTGTTATTTCGGTACTTTTCCATTTGATGACCTTATACAACCAGAACAAAAATTGGTTTCGACATTTTCGCATCTATATCTAAAAACATTTGAGCACAAAGGCACAAGTTGATATAGAACCCACTTAATTTGTCGGATAATCTGTTGATAGTCTTTTGTTGAGATCAACATGACTGTTGCTTGATAATTCAAATTTTCACCTCAAGAGATCTCCGCCTATTCTTATATTCACAATAATTGTTTTGAACCTTTTAAGATAGCAGTCTATATATGGACTAAATACCTCCATACATTCTTTTCAATGTTTTCCAATATCTAGAAGTCTTCAAAACTGGATTGATGCACACTTAAATAATACCCATAAATTAAAGCACTAAGTAATTTGATTGCTTGCCTTTGCTTTCTAATTAATTTCCTAATCAGACTATAAGGAAGTTTAATATATTTTTCTGGCGTATTTAACAAAAAAAAAAAAAAAATATGAAATTTTTACTTATTTTATGAAATTTATTAAACATTTTCTAAATATCAAATGTATTGTCAACTAATGTATTAACTTTGTACTGTACTATTATTATACTAAGTCCCACGAATCTGTTCCATACCCTCGGGCGAAGTCAGACACGAGGCCCCCTGCCCGGGATTATCCTGGTTGGGAGAGCCCTCTATCAGAGCAAACAGCAACCACACACTGTTCTATTTATCATCCGTCCTATCGCTTGAGTTTGTGTGTTTGTCCGTTCGTTTCTGTCCGCGGTGTAACTTCTGAATCATTGTAATACAAAATGGATCATTTGTTAAGAGCCGGAGTATAACTAATGGATAGTAACTTGTTTCAATAATTTAAATTATAAATATTTTAAACTAAATATTTATTCATATTGTTGTGGTATTTATTGACTGTGGAACTAATAAAGATGTGAGTAGTTGGGGTGTGCAGTTATGGAAGCACAATTTTTTTTAAATTTTTATTAACTATTTATTATTATTTACAACTGTATACATTATATGAAATAAGTAAATTTGAGAATAGTGATTACAATGGCATGTCAATAACATCTTAAAAACTACTCACTAGCAGCACTTCAATTAAAGTACTATATTGGAAGGTCTCGAGGCCATCTTCTTTTCTGACGTCTAGGAGGGTTATCACGAATAGAATGCGAAGCAATTTGGAAGAATGGTAGATTTGAGTGGTTATGGAGTTTACTATGAAAGAATAGGTATCTGTTTTGGGCCAAATCTTTGTTTTTTTCGTTTAAAGTCACTTTATGCTGCTATGGCTAATTGGACGATGCTACGGTGGGAGTCCTAAATTTTGCCTATCCAGGTATAATTAGGATAGGGATCTTAAACGAGTACCTGACATCGCACAGGCTCGGGACCCCCATTTTACGTTCCTTCCGAAGGACAGCATAGCTAAGGATTTTTTTTACTCCCTTTAAAAAATCCTAAGGTCATCTGCCGGGCTGCGAAAACGCGATCTTGGGTTTAGTAGGTTGCTATGGTAACCAATACACCACAGGTGATCCCTGGGCCAAATCTGTAGCATATGGAACTTTAAGATCTTTATGCATAAGTTTGTTTGTGAAATAGATACAAGCATCGAGGATTTTACAAAGGATTCTGAATTGTAAGGATTGGGATACGAAAAGAATTGGAAGGTTTGGTGGTCAAACCTCAACTCCCTATGTCCAAATTGGTCTACTGTCATGTAAATAAATCTTTTGTTATTCATTGGGAGCTTTGAGCGCTTGTCTAGTAATTCAACTTTTAAGAGCAGTTTCCTGTCGTTTGAGTCTTGTATGAATCCAAGCTCCAAGGATCTGTAAAAAAATATTAATTCCAAAGAATACAGTTATAATTGGATTTAAAAACCTATATTTTTTAATAACGATAAGTTTTAATTTAATTCAATGCATCACATTTAATAATAAACTTACATTATATAATTAATATAAATGTTTCTATGATAGAATCTTCCTAATGATAAACAAAATTTATAGAACTACATATTGAACAACTGAATAATAACATAAAAAACTTAATTCATATGTGTACCTATAGTTTAAAAATAATAAAATATTGTATGTATACATATTTCGCACAATGACTACACATAAAACAATAATCATTTAACATATTTTGTATATGTTGGAGTTTTTTGGAGTTTATGTGGATTAAAAGTCAGTCGTTTGTCCATAAGCAGTCCTAGGTAGCTTCGAACCTCTGATTTGTCCAACTGGGATCAGACGAATATTATTATAGGATACTGAGGGGCAAGCAGTCATAGGTTTACGGTGAAGGGGGAACACAATTAAAATATAAATTTTAATTTTTTGTGCCGACTTTTCAGCCTACAATGTAGGCATTCATCTGGGCTAGAAAAAAAATAAACTAAAGATTTGACAAAAAACGAAGTGAATTTTAAAAAAGATAAGAAAAGAAAAACGGTATGAAAATTAAAAGTAATAATAAATTAAATATTTTATTTTATAGAAAATATGTATGAATTTTCATGGTTTTATTATTTGATTTATTTGTTTTCACAAACTTTACACAGATAACCTTACATAGATATGTAAAAACAAAGTTATTGAACATGAACACGTTACTTAAATACTCATTTACCATGAATAAAAACTTCCTCGATTTTTTTATTAAATTACTTCATTTTGGTCAAAATTCGACTGTACCACTTATTCACTGGGGTGCCAAATATAACACCGTACATTTGTACCGCGCTACTTATTGGTTAATTTTTAAAATTCATTGTTATCCACTTTTTAAATTTAATCCACTTGTTATCGCTTTTTTTAATAACAAATTTATTGAAAATCAGTAGATTTTATTATTGCTAAACCTTCCTGGAACTATAAAGACGGTGTGCATAAATGTTGGTGCAGATTGGTTCCGTAGTTTTCAAGGTTAGTGATCACAAACGAAAAATAGAAAAGTCCTTTTATATAATAGTATAGATGTACAGAGGCATATCAATTTGAATTAATTATTAAAAATATTTACTAATTTTAAAAATTGTGACTACTAAAATCCTATACAATAATCAACGTAGGCTTAAAAGGATAAGGTGA
Organism: Euschistus heros; assembly: GCA_003667255.2. Classification (NCBI taxonomy): domain Eukaryota; kingdom Metazoa; phylum Arthropoda; class Insecta; order Hemiptera; family Pentatomidae; genus Euschistus; species Euschistus heros. Next base: position 1,847,792 of record RCWM02000027.1, read on the forward strand.
CCTTTTCTAAGCATATTACGTATTCCAAGCTTGTAGCTATCTCATTCATGCCTGACCATGCTAATTTTGTTACAGCACATTTGCTGATTCTGAAGTGCATGTCTCTGAATAAAAATATTATTAGGCAATAAATTTAATTATATTGATCTTATCTATCTAGTTACAAAAAAAAAAAAAAAAAAGTGACCTAAATTGTAAAGCCAGTGTCTAATAAAGTTTCAATTCAAGTCCTGCTTGATATATGCTTTGTATCCTGCTCGATTCCAAAGGACCAGCGGTAACAATAACGGCTATTGTTCCATACCAAATAGCCCACTATGTGCATTTTCAATTTGTTCACACTCTGTTACAATAGTTTTCTGGTTGGAATTGGGTCATTCTTTTGTTCTAAATTGAAAATACTTTTATTGTTTAAAATGTATTTTGTATCATTTCAGGATTTTTAATTAAATACTATAATTTACTGGAACTAATTCCTGAATACAAGTTGTTAGTATTTTTTTTAATCTGAATTAATACAATTCAATTGTATTTTATTGGAAAGTTTTTTTATTATTATTTTTTTTAACTTATTATTTTTTTTAAAACTTATTTCATTGAATATAGGTGGTTGGCAATCCAGATGGATAGAGAATTTACAATAATATCAGTGGTATATCGGTCGAATTTCGAACTCCACATGCCGTACCACATATTTATCTATTTTTAATAATTTTAAAAAGGCTATTAAATAACTATTTAATGGAATATAAGTACATTTTTTTATCAATTCCATGATCCAGATAACTCTCTTCACTGCTCGCTACCAATCGGTAAACTTTTTAACTTCACTGAAATCCACATATTTATAGTATTTTAAATAAAAATTGAATTTAAAATCAGAAAATGTTATTAAAGCTATGAAATACCTAAATACCTTCCTTAAGCATTGAAGATAATCTAGCTAACATTCAGTTTCAGATTTGTTCAGTATTTTTGAGATCACAGACGAAAACAGTTTTCATCATTTTTTAATGATGTAAAAATAATTACTTCATCTTAGGAAAAAAAGGAGAACTCTAGGTTCTTCGAATTATCGGTTCCATTGACATAAAAAATGAGATACGTTTAATAGCTGAAAAATAAAACGCAATAATTTGATATTTCATGATCAAACTTGGCTACTTAGTTGATGTTAAGATACAAGCCTCCAGGCCGGTAAATATATACTATATATACATGCAAACATATGATAAACAATACAGTATGGGATTGTCCCTTCAAAACCGAATTTATGAGATACATTATCGAAGAGAGTGAGATACATCAGGGAGGCATTTGAGGAGATCGTCCTCATCATGTATGCATAGGAATCATAACCGAATCGATACGTGGTCTTCTGTATGCGCTAGTCTCCTGCAAACATTAATATCTGTCCTGTAATGACTTGTCTAGTCTTGGTTAGCTTCTCACTCCTAAAGGAAATTTGATGAGGGCTATAAGAAGTGGGAGGTAAATGGATACTAAAGGTTAAGATTTAGTTTAATAGAATAGTTTCGAGATAATAGTTCAATGTAACCACAACGGAAATGACAATTTAAATGAACACTTCAACAGAGTTTTATTTGAATATTTTTATTTTAATTATTAATCAACTATCCATTCATGAACTTCATACATGTTTTTATAAGAATTTAATATATCATGGAAATTTCTATGTTATCTGTTCATACCTCAGAGATAGGATTTCATTTTCCATTAATCCAGTATGCCGGTGTTTCTTATGGTAATACCCTTGTTCCTATACTCTGCACAGTGTATTCATTCTCGCATCCCAATTCATTCTTGCATCCTAAAGACCTCAATCTCATATCACAAACCTTCAAGAAAAGTGTCAAAAATTAGGAATTAAAATTAATCAAATTAATTTCATCAATTAAGCTCCATCTATCATTGTAAAACTACGACTGTTCGTCCTACAGTATCCTATTCTATCAATTCCTGTTGAACAGATTCGCTGCCTAGGTATCCACCTGGACAAACATCTTACTCGGAATTCACATTCAGATACAGCAGGAAACTGCTCGTTGTTTTCGACTTCTTGATTATTTACTAAACGAATTTTCAAATAATTAATTAATTACAAAAGATTCATTTACTTGACAGTTATTAGTCCTATTTGATAATAAAAAATAAGCTTAGGGGCTCAACTGAACCACCCGGTTTATCACTTATCCAATGCTTACTATCTGAAATCTTTAATAAATTAAGTTGTTGTTTATGTGGGGTTATGAAGGGTTCATTTGGAAACATTATATGGAGCATTTACGATTATAAGAAGGACTTTAGATTGGAAGGATTGAATGCGTTTGATATTCGATCATTTTGCTGTTCCCCACAGCTCAAGGACCATAGATCCAAACAGGTTTAATGATAGTTTTGTATATGAGGAGTTTGTTTTCAATGGTGAGGTGGGGTGTCCTATTTAGCAGTCTGTACAATTGGCTAAAGCGTCTGTTAAGTTCTTTCCTTTTAAGTCTAGTGTGAGGGTTTCAGGTAAGTCTTTTGTCTAAGTAAAAGCCAAGATACCACACTGTGTCAGCTATGGGTTGCGGAATATTATTGATATAAACAGGAGGGCAGGATGTGAGGCGAAGGGTAAAAGTTACGTGTGTACATTTCGATTCATTAGCTTTGATAGCCAGCCATCACACCAGTCTTCAATCAGTGATAAGTGGGAATTCAAGATGCTAAAAATAAATAATCACTGTTAGCATCTTGAGTTGTTTCTTATATCATTGAAAAATAACAGTTTGACAATTATTGTCGAACTGTTATATTTCAATGATATAAGAATATAACTCAAGATACTAACAGTGAATTATTTATTTTTAGCATCTTGAATTCCCACTTATCACTGATTGAAGACTAGTGTGACGGCTGGCTATCAAAGCTAATGAATCGAAATGTACACACGTAACTTTTACCCTTGACTTTAAAACGATCAATCATAATTCTTATTTCTAATCCTGAACAACTTAGATTGTTTTAGCAGTTAAAAATTCAAAATATAGTTTTTCATATGTTTGATTTTGGTGACATTCAAAAATGATACAGCCAGCTCGTAATAAACAGTTTCTCATTAAGTCCTGGTTTACTAAACAAGTGTACCAAGCTGTTTCAAACACATGGCGGTATTAGGTTGTAACAAGCCGATTAAACAGTAAAATAGGTGGACCATAAACAAGCTACTGTTTGATGTGGTCAGCTCTGAATTGTGTCCGCCAGCTCGCGTATAATTCTGTTTGATTGTTAGCTGTAGCAAGGAATTGAACCCTCCAACACGAGTCCGTGGTTTGACAAATAGGTCTGGTTTATAGAAGCCAATCAGGGCGGTTGTAGTAAACTGCAAACTTTTGTTTATCTTATCTCTTCTATTTTACTACAGTAGTCAGTTACTTCGTATCTACTTAAAATATAACCATTATCACTAAGCGTACGTAAATTTTAGGAGGATATAATTTAACTACTGTAGTCACTAAGTGAGATTAAAGTCGAAAACAATTTTTAATTGTTAAACCTCCACGCTGATTAAAAACGTAGTGATTTCGAGATCTATTTTAAAATTCAAATTGAACTTGTATAATAGCCTGGCTATCTACTTATACCTTGAGTGACTGTTATACATCGCTCCCACCTCAGCCACTAGTGACGAAGTCGTAAAAGCTGCTCTGGGATTTCTTATGACCTTTCTTGTCAGTATAATTTCATTTTTAAATTTAATTTTATTTGTTTTTACTAATATTGTTTTTAATTTATTTATTTCACATTACATATTATAATATTTAGAGGTCATTTTTCTTCTGTTTTTCTTTTATTTCTTATAGTTCATATTACTTATTAGCCTTAATAAACGCAGATTGTAATAGGAACTCAACAAACCTTTAAAAACAAAAAAACATCATATTGAAAGACTGCTAGAAACATAGCTGGGTCATTCCATGTCAAATAAACCAATGGTTTGGACCTCAACCTCTCCGATTTCTATGATTTTGGTATAGCAGCTGTACTTACTAAAACTAGTAAAAATGTAAAATATTACATTTTTCTGACTTTTGGTTTTTGAGTTATAAGCTTTCAAAAAGTCAAAAAACTACTGTTTTCGGTCCTCATTTAGTATATTCAAAATTACGCCATTAAGACGCTATTGCTCCCAGAGAGCTCAAATTTGCGGCATTCTTTTCTATTTGCCAAGCGTATATTTCGGGATTAGTACAGAATATAAAAAATATGTATATAATAAAGTTTGTACAGAATTCAGTTAACTTTAATTTAGTAAATAGTCATGCTTTATATACGATGCACCGTTTTCGAAATATGAGCCTAAAACCAAAAAAAGAGACTTTCCGCGCCCCCTCCCTTCTTGTTCCCAGACCCGAAAACTCTAGGACTTATAGTATGTTTACTTTTTAACTACCCCGAACAAGTTTCCAAAGAAAAACCTTGGATTACATTGAAAAAAAAAAGACAAACATTTTTTTTTTATCAAGAACCCATTTCCTTCCCATTCTAAAATGCTGTACACATGTAGACACACACACAAAAAAAATTAACTGTTTTCGGGAAACTAAATAGAAACATTATTGAATAGACAGTCATTAAAGTGGAAATTCCACCAGTAGTTGACACAATATGGTATCTTGGCTTCTACCAAGACAAAAGACTTGCATGGAACCTGCATACTAAACTTTAAAGGCAAGAACTAAACAGACTCTAATAGCAGTGCTGTAGTAGTTGTATCGTATATAAACATATACTAAATATCTCATATTTCCGTTGAAAACTAACTTCTCATATAGAAAACCATGATAAAACTATTTGAACCTATGGTCTTGAACAGTGGGAAACAGCGAAACAATTGAATATCAAACGCATTCAACCTGTCCTAAAGGTTCTAAAGTCCTTCTTGCCATTGTCAATGCTCCATATTATATCTCCAACAAAAGCCTACATAATGATCTCAATATACCTTTTGTCCTTGACATTATACCCTTAAATTTTTTAAATTCCATCAAAACCTTTCTAACTACCGTAACCCTCTTGTATATTTAATATCCAGTTCTGCACATCGTTATAAACAAACACCCTCGAAGATTAAAACGAAAATGGCCTGCTTGTTATCCCACATGTGGTGGGACAGCCTTGGTTTCGGGTTTCTTTGGGATGTTAGTACATATGATATATATATTTATATATAACTATTTTGGCGACGTTTCGAGACTATATTGTTCTCATAATAATACCGTACGGTATTTGGGAAATTACGAAAACCATTTTAGGAGGTTTCGAAAAAATTCAAAATGAACCGAAAATATATCAAATGATATATCAAGTGGCATTTTAAATAGAAAAGAATATCGCAAATTTGAGTTCTCTGGGAGCAATAGTTTTTAATGGCGTAATTTGGAATATACTAAACGAGGACCGAAAACAGTAGTTATTTGAATTTTTAAAAGCTTATAACTCAAAAACCAAAAGTCAGAAAAATGTAATATTTTACATTTTTACTATTCTTGGTAAGCACAGCTACTATACCAAAAAAAACGTTGAAATCGGAGTTCAAGGTCAAAATCTAATGTAAAATTAGGTGATTTGGCATGGAGTGACCCAGCTAATACTGGTCAGTATATATTTATTTAGAAAATATGGTACCTATCAGTGGATCTGCCTGTAAAAGCGAAGCTTCCTAGCCAAAGAACTGAAACTTTTATTCGCATTCCACTATTTCAGTATTTATTCCTATCCTTCCAAAAAAATAGTGCGAACGTTTAGACATTTGATAAATAAAGCTTTTGTATCTGAAAGCACATAATTTCATAACAATTTTATACAGTAAAACTATAAATGAATGACAAATCTTCAAATACGTTTTGTAAACGAAAGAAAAAAAATTATAAAATGTTTTTCTGAGTATTGTGTTTGCAGAGTTTTTAAAAGCATAAACTATAAATATTACATACACTCATTGCCTGTCGGTTTTACATTATAAAATTCACGATAATATATATAATGTACTTACTGATTAGTTGGTGTATCATCTCGTTTTCGTTTATTGTCTTCGCACCTTGGACAATCCGTGTCCACAGAACTAGACTTAAAACAATTATATATGATATTATTAAAAACCATTGTCGATAACGTATTTTTTTTTTTTTCTCTTTCAGATTTTAATTCACACCTGTTATTAGGGTAACAATCAGTGAATGTGATGTGAAATTGAATACTACAGGCCTTGTATGCGTGTGGGAAACTAGCACTCAATAGTACCTCCTCCTGGCATGGGTTAAAGAGATTTATTTGAGCAAATCTCTCATCCAGCTTCTTTTAAGCCTTCTGAGAGTATTTCCAGGTATGTCAGTCGTGGCCATGTCATTAATGAGTATGTTGTTATGTCCATGAAGTCTGTCATGAAACCGTCAATAAAGGTCATGTATATGTTCCTTTACTGTGGGTATTTCTAAATCAGTGTGAAGTGTGTGGTTTGAAACGTACCAAGGTGATTTCGTGATTAGTCTGAGTAATTTTGATTGGAATATTTGTATTTTTTGAAGGTGTGTATTTTTTGCAGTCCCATATATTTTTGTGGCGTATGTCTATATGGGTTTAAGTAAGTAAGTGTATGTATTCAGTCGTTGTCGGAGTTTTAATGTCGACCGTTTATGAAGCATTGGATACAGAAGTTTTAATCTCTTGGTTAGACTGAGACGTTTTTGTTTTACGTGTGGGCCCCAGGTCATTCTATCAAATGTAAGTCCTAAATAATGAATTTCGTTTGTTTGTGGTATGGGTTGATTGTTGATGAAGACAAGTGGACAAGAGTCTTGTCTGAGTGTAAAGGGTATGTGCTGTGATTTGGTGTAGTTTAGTTTTATTTTCCATTGTTTGAACCAGTCTTGTAGTATTGTTAAGTGGTGTTGAAGAGTTAATGATGCAATTGTGGGGTCTTCATGTCTAGTTAATATTGCTGTGTCATCAGCGTATGTTGCTGTCAATGTTTGAGGGCTAAGTGGCATATCGTGAGTGTAAAGAACATATATAACAGTGGAGCTAGTATTGACCCCTGTGGTACTCCGGCTTTTACTGCCTACATAGAGGAGATTTCTGAACCTTGTCGGACAGAAAAAAATCTATCAGAGAGAAAAGATTGAAGGATCAGATAATAGGTAAAAGGAAGAAGATTTTTCAATTTAAAAAGAAGTCCGTCATGCCAAACTCTGTCAAATGCTTGAGCTACATCTAGAAATGCCCCAGTAGCATATAGTCTTTGCTCGAGTGAGATTGATATGAAATCCGTTACACGGTGTAGTTGATGAACTGTTGAGTGAAATGAACGGAATCCAAATTGATGTGTAGGCAGTACTTGTTTATCTGTCAGTATGTCTAGTATTCGTCGGTAAAATAATTTTTCAAAAACTTTAGAACACAAAGGAAGTAGGCTAATTGGTCGGTAGGAAGAGGGTGAATCGGTGTTTTTGTTTGGTTTATGTATCATGGTAATATAAGAATATTTCCATTGAACTGGGAATTTTGTAGTCCTGAGAATTGCGTTGTAAAGTGTAGTTAGAAAGACTATAGCTTTTTTGGGCATTTTCTGGAGAAGGTCAGCGGTGATAAGTCAAATCTTGGAGCTTTTTTTGATGATAGCTTTCTGATTACTTGCAATACATCAGAAGGAGTGAAAGACAGTGGTGGTAATGTCAATTGAAGGGGAGCTTCTAGAGTATCTTGTAGGTAATTGTCATGTTCATTGTCTTGGTAGTATGTATGTGGTGTAAAAACAGTCGAAAAATGTTCAGCAAAGAGTTCAGACTTTTCTTTGTCCGACACTACCCAGGACCCATCTTCTTTTCTGAGAGGCGCTATCACCTCGTGATGCTTTAAAAGTTTTTTAGTGTTTAACGTTAAAATTTAGTATTTAATCTTACATTAAATTATTCATAACATATTTCACCTTTTGACCTGTATTAAATCAACGCTTTTTCGTTTGATTTTTCATTACATCGTTTCCGTTACGTGCTCCTCGATTCACTCTAAGGAAATATTTGTGTGTATATATATAATAAAACGTCAGTATATAACCTTGACTTAAAATGTTCTATGGTATGTTTAAAATGTTATATCATTTGTGTAAAATATATAATATATATATATCATCTTCTTTTCTGAGAGGCGCTATCACCTCGTGATGCTTTAAAAGTTTTTTAGTGTTTAACGTTATTTAGTATTTATCTTACATTAAATCATAACATATTTCACCTTTTGACCTGTATTAAATCAACGCTTTTTTTCGTTTGATTTTTCCATCGTTTCCGTTACGTGCTCCTCGATTCATAAGGAAATATTTGTGTGTATATATATAATAAAACGTCAGTATATAACCTTGACTTAAAATATGGTATGTTTAAAATATATATATATATATATTATATATATATATATATATATATATATATATATATTATATGTACTAACATCCCAAAGAAACCCGAGGCTGTCCCACCACATGTGGGATGGCAAGCAGGCCATTTCGGTTTTAATCTTCGAGGGTGTTTGTTTATAACGATGTGCAGAACTGGATATTAAATATACAAGAGGGTTACGGTAGTTAGAAAGGTTTTGATGGAATTTTGAAAATTTAAGGGTATAATGTCAAGGACAAAAGGTATATTGAGATCATTATGTAGGCTTTTGTTGGAGACATAATATGGAGCATTGACAATGGCAAGAAGGACTTTAGAACCTGTAGGACAGGTTGAATGCTTTTGATATTCAATTGTTTCGCTGTTCCCCACTGTTCAAGACCATAGGTTCAAATAGTTTTTATGATAGTTTTTTACATGAGAAGTTAGTTTTCAACGGAAATATGAGATATTTAGTATATGTTTATATACGATACAACTACTACAGCACTACTGTTGCTATTAGAGTCTGTTTAGTTCTTGCCTTTAAAGTCTAGTACGAAGGTTCCATGCAAGTCTTTTGTCTAGGTAGAAGGCAAGATACCATATTGTGTCAACTACTGGTGGAATTTCCACTTTTAATGAATATCTATTCAATAATGTTCCTATTTAGTTTCCCGAAAGCAGTTAATTTTTTTTGTGTGTGTGTGTCAACGCCCGTTTTTATGTTGAACTTTTTACAACATTCTGTGAATTACTACTTTAAATATTTGATAGAAATATATACACCATTTAACTCATTTAACTTAATTATATATGTTTTATATTGTTCATTATATGTCAGATATTAAAGTAATGTTCTACAACCCACCTATGGTTAATTACAAATTTAATGTAAATTAATTTTTTTTAAACTTATAGTTAATAATTGTAATATAACTTCAAAAGGAAAGGAAAATCTTCCGGTCAGTTTTAAATTAAATGGACATGCAAACGAAATTTTAAATAAATCATTCAGTATATCTTGGCATATCTGTATAATATATCTGTCAGAGAAGGTGACTGTTGCGCGGATATGTGTACAGCAAATTTTTGTTCTGGGTGTTTCCCTAACATAATTCTTGTCAAGGGTACGTGTTTCTGCTATAGATAGATTTTTTTCAAAATGACCGCCAATATTCGCCTTCTGATTACATCAGAAGAATCCATATTTCTCGTAAACCAGTCTCTTTAGCAAATAATTTTAATGGAAAAATTTTGCTCCAAACCCTTTTTTACATTGAATAAATGTATTTTATTTTTTATAAAATTTTAAAATTTTACTTTTGAAAATTTTTTTTTTTTTTAATTGAAGCTTTACTTCCTTTTGTACTCCAGGGAGTAGGGGGTACTAGGACAGGGAGTATATATTTATCATATTTAATTTAAAAATGTAAAACATAAAAATATCATAATTTAATTTCTGGTACATCTCTTTACAGCAACCATTAATAAAGGACAACAGATGATTAGAACGTTATTTTTGATTAAGATCAGATACATGTATTTGAGTACTAAAGAGTATTTTTACAGCTGGTCGATGAACCACACTTCCAAACTTAGAGCATGAAATACAGATCCATAATCACTTCTTTTGAAGTCCTCCGCAAAAGCTTGGGTTTGGAAAGTCACCTGATAGGTATGATTCAAATTCTTCATATCCATAGTATGGAGGGCCAAGATGCAGCGAATTTCGCTCTTTCTAATGTGCAGAGAAATTTTCGCTCCTTTGAGCAGAAAAACACTGATAATTGTATTTTGGAATGATTCCAACCGTTTTGTCATAGTCTTTGACAGATGAAGGAAAATCGGTGCTCCATAGAGTCATGCCGGCCTTAAAACGCATTTATAAATTATTAGCTTGAGCCGCAGTGAAATACTTCTCGACAGTAATAGGTGGTAAGGTCCATAAGTTTCCGGCCTGTCCTGCTTCCCCTCCTTCAAACGTGCCGGGACCTGAACGCCTATGCAGGTGCATGCCTGCTCACTTCATACCCATCGCCCGAAAACTCTCCATTTTTACAATGTTCAAATTCGAGTGCCGTGCGGTTATTAAATTCTTTTGTAAAGAGGGTCTTACTCCTGGGCAAATTAAAAAACGCTTGGATTGTGTATACGGGCAGTCCTCCATCTCGTTTTCTACAGTAAAAGAATGGGCAAAATACTATAATAATTTAGGGAGAGAACGTCTTGAAGATGACCCGCGTCCCGGTCGCCCATTGGAAGCTGTCAGCTCTGAACAATCCAACTTGTGGAATCTGAATAGCTGTCTGACTGCTGCGACTGAAAACCAAGGAAATAGCAGCTAGGTTGGGGCTTTCAAAAACAAGTGTTTTGAGGATCGTCAAAGAATATTTGTATATGAACAAAGTTAGTGCAAGATGGGTTCCAAAAATTCAGCTAATAAAAAACAGGAACTAGTTCACTGCTGTAATAAAATTTTTACGCGTTTTTTTTCAAGCAGCAGTGGAAGAAAATGTTTTTGACAAAGAAGAAAATCATTTTTTCATGGGATAGAAATGTTGCCAAAGCGTTGTATTAAGCGTGTTGAACTTAGAGAAGAATATGTTAAAAAACAGTTAGACCAGTTTTTTTCTTTCACCTTTACTTCTATCCCAGGCCGGAAACGTTTTGACCTTACTACGTAGCTTGTATGATTATGACCGTACAGTTTTTATTTTATTTTTTTAAATGACCCGATTCATTAGATAATAACCGAATTTTTAGATTATTTCAATAGTGCCAAATTATTATTGAATGATGGGGGATCATATTATGAAGTTTTTTTCTTCTATCGAAACTTTTTAAAATCTAAATTTCTTAAAATTTAAGTACGAGGAGAAAAAAGTAAATTAAAAAACTATTATGTAATAAATAAATAGTTTACTATTATTAAGAACAGTAAATATTGTCATGTCTAACAAATACCACCAAAGGTATTGGGTATAAATAAATATAATGAGCCCAATATATCTGCCCAATTCAAATAGCAAAAAAATTAATGCACTTTTATCAAGACTCAGTGACTTAGTAGGAGTAACCGCAATAAGTCCCAACAGTTGCTAAAACTTCAACGAGCGCTTCCTGTTGCCAATAAGACTTGGAGGGCTTCCTGAGGCTAGGGGCTCTCTTCCCCAGGTCAATACATTCTGCAGATGTCGTTCCATTGACTGATATGCTCCCATTGTGGGAGCGGGGTCTTTGTCCGCTTTCTTTTCTTCCACCGCTGGCTGCCCTACAATACCCGCCCTTCAGTCTTTACACGGTGCAGTTCCTGGATGTATGCAAATTTTTGTGTACATGTATTACGCAATGAGGTGAACCAGTGCATCCGTGGTATATCATAAGTCATAATGGGATAATTATTGGGATGCTGATATTTAGCAAATGATACTGATTGCGACATCGCTGGATTAAGGCAGATGTCCATTCAAGAGAATATAATAGAAAAATAATTTTACTCTGAGGCAAATTGCCTTAAGAATAATTAACAAGTACAGTATTAAATACACACAAATATTTGTTATTTACTTAAATTTACAAATGTATACAATATAAAAATATAATACATCAAATAATTGTGATGATAATGCTAAAAAAACACCTGTCACTTATTTTTAAAGCAACAACTCATTGTTAGCACTTATAAAGGTCCTGTATAATGAAGTGCTATATTAGAAGATTACGAGGCCATCTCTTTTTCTAGTGTGTCGGAGGTTTATCTGGGATGGTTGTGGAGTTTGCTATGAAAGGATAGATATCTTGTTTGAGCTTAGTCAGAAACGTAAAGTTAAGATCTTTGTGGATAAGTTTGTTTGTGACGAAGTAAGGAGCATTAATGTTTTTTTCTTTACGAAGAAGGATAAAGCTTATTTTATAGGATTTAGTTGGATTTATTTTGATTCTTTATTTTTGACGCCACTCTTAAAGGAATGGGAAATTAATAATTAAATTAAATTAACAACTAACGACTATTCGAAGTAAACAAATTTGAAAGAAAATAGGGGTTTCATACGTGAGTGTTTTCATTGAATATAGGCCCTAAACGGTAGGACAAATGTCCTAGTGACAAATGTTATAGCAAAAAATATTTTCCATTAAATTTCTAATCAGGAAACTGCCGACATATTTTCGATACGATCAAATAAGATACAGCGTATCTAAAAATCTCTAAAACTCAAAAAATGTAGGCAAAATTTGACTTTTTTGATTAAATCCAAAATAGCTCCCGAATGGTAGATCATAATGACGAGTATTTTACTATAAAAAATATTTTCCATTTGATTTCAAATGAGGAAGTTGTCATCAACTTTAGATTCAAACATGACTTACAGAAGTAGAGCCCGTCTAAAAAGTCCCAACAATTAAAAAATGCTAGGAAACTTAGCTTTTTTCATTCAAACCAATATAGCTCCTAAACGGTAAGTATTAGCGACAAATATTATATATCAAAAAATATTTTCAATTGAATTTATGACCAGATAACTCTCGAAATGTTTCGATTCAAGCAGCACCAACAGAGCTAGAGAGTGTAAAAGTATTGCATTTATGGTTCTAAAAAAAAAAAAAAAAAAAAAAAAAAAAAAAAAAAAAAAAAAAAAAAAAAAAAAAAAAAAAAAAAAAAAAAAAAAAAAAAAAAAAAAAAAAAAAAAAAAAAAAAAAAAAAAAAAAAAAAAAAAAAAAAAAAAAAAAAAAAAGCACAGTCCCCCAGCCAAAAGACATACCCAGGTCATAAAATAATAATAAGTGTAATACATGCGTAAATATTAACGTAAGGTTTAGCGAGGAAAAATAAAAATAAGAAAACACCCTAAGAGACGTGTCTAAATTTTATATAAAGTGCTAGAAAAATCTGTATTTAATGGGATATAAAGTATAAAATAGTTATCGATACTACTCGAGAAATGCACATGAAATTATCTATTTACGACATGTATAAATATAGATATTTAGTAAATAACGTTCCCCCCATAATGTGAATAAATTATTACATCGCTACCACAACATTAGAACATGACATGAACAGTATAAAAAAAAGCTATTAGCAGTGCAAATTGAAACAACTACAACAAGTTGAAACATGTTACAGATCTAATGATACAATTTACGATATTACCCGTTCTCGTTTGCATGTACAATACAACTACTTCATATCACAAAACATTAGACTTACCAGAGAAATCTTTTTATAGATAAAATTTTACTCATATGTCTAGACAAAACGTAGAACCCTAAATTTTCAACTGACTATTAGATAAGATAATAATACTTTATTTACATTAAGTATTCATGTTTCGGCATACGTCCTCTATATGAATGATATAATTTTATTTAACAGTGAATGGGCTCTACAATTCAAAGTTTATCTTTAAACAGTAGGAAAAAAAAAACCTACAACAGAAAAGAAAATAATAATAACAATCAAAAATAATAATTTAGTAAAAAAACAAATAGTAATAACAATGATAAATAAATAAAATCAATTAATAGAGCTTAGAAGTATATATCTTACATCATATAATAGTATAAAAATTACTAAAAAGTACGTATAATAACAAATATTGAACACAGCTAACAAGAGATCTATAAATTAGATTAAGTGAGGAGTATATGTTTCGTTCTTATGTGCGTATATCTTTTAAGTGATGTTTTATTATAATTACCAATTATAAACTACTTCAGATAAGAAAACAGTCATCGAAATTTCGATACAAGCAGCACTAACAAAGCGTGTCAAAATGAATGTGAAAAAAACGGTACACCAAAAAAGTATTGACCCCGAAAGACATATTCATGCCAAAAAAGCTAATAATGAATCCTTAATAGAATATTTAAAATTATCTATACTATATTATACATTTATTGTTTAAAAATTGATCCAAATTTACAACTTTACATTAATATTCATCAAGTAAATTTGCAGTGCAGTGATTAAAGGAAACTTGTAGAGAAACTACCTACTGGTCGCTCTCAAATAATAGTATATTTTTAAAATAGATATCGCAATATATAGTAACAATCTGTATGTATATTTAATATATACAGTAGAAAGTGATTCGATACTCTAATATGAAACTAATTATTTGAGGTAAGTAAGAATAAAAACACATTGATTGATAGAAAACAAAATGAATGATTTGTGAAAACTTTTTTTTTAAGATTAGCATACTGCACAGTTCATTAAACACAAGATTAACATAACTCTCTGATGATTGAAGGAATCCACTTTTCAAACGCAGTATTTCCAACAGCTTCACCTGAGCTCGGAGGCGAGAGGCAGACATGGCGGGTGATGGATGGAGCATCAGAGATGTGTACGGTCTGCGATTGAGGCAATGATTGATCGTTGTGTAATTATTACCAGAAGACCATCTGTCAGGGGCGAGTGCTCCTATTCCTCTCTTCACCACTCTCATACTTGAGGAATTGATCAAATATTCGTCCTTAAGTACACTTCTTATCAATATTTATAATATTTAAAAAAAAAAATTACTATTGGAAAACATGCTAGAATCTGCTCGTCTTTTCCGACTAATCCAAAATTTATTAGACAAGCGTTCAAAGCTCCCAATAAATTACAAAAAAACTTATTTAAATGACAGTAATTAGGCCCATTTATACTTACGGAGTTGAGCTTTGGGGCTTCACTAAACTTCCTAATCCTCACAATCCAAAATCCTTCGTCGATTCCTCAATATTTTCAATTATGTAACAAACAAACTTATTCATAAAGAACTTAATGTTACATATATTGCCAATTACATATATGCCCAAACCAGATACCATCTTTTCATAGTAAACTCCTTACTCACTCGAATCCACTAGTCTTGCCACACACTCGATTCCCGATAATCCTTAAACTCATTCAAAACTCTCCTATTCCAATATCTCCTGAAATCCTAGTTAGATGCCGCCAATATGAGTGATAATTAAAAGTTAGGTTAAACAAACTCAGCATATCCGATGCCAATGAATTTGCTTCAATAAGTATATCATTTTATAAATTTAAATTCGTTTTTGTTTATATTTGTTTCCCTGACAATTTTTTTTTTTTTTTGTTATATGAGTATGTGTACATCCATTGTATAGATTAATAGGTATGCAGATATATATGTGAACAACTATATATACACCTACAAATGGAAGTTGATGTGTGAATATATGCTTTTATGTATCTGTTAATATTTCATCTAATCAACATTCAAGTAGTAGATTTTTTCTATATATTTTTCGATTCTATTCATTATTTGTATTTTGTTTTATTGATTTCTATATTTTTCTTGAACACATTGTAATTATATACGCATATAATTATTACATCATAATATCATTATATTGTTATTATTATTATTATTATTTCTTTCCTCTCTTCTTTTTCTTCTTTATATATTTATACCAAAAGTTCTATTTTCAATTGTACATACATATATTACCTTTTATACATATTATTATCTTCGTTTGAAATTAAGAGAGCCAGACTATTATACAACCTTATTATACATGTTTGTTATTCTTTGGGGACAATATGTGCCAGAATAAAGATTATTTTTTTCATCCCATTATATAGTTGTAAATTGGAGTGCGTAGATATTCTCGTGTAACATTTAATAAATTGCCTATTCTCTCCTCAATTTTTGGCAGATCAATTCGAAAATACTAAAAAATTGCCTCTTAAGACATCGGCAAAAGTGTTATTTCAGATAAAATTGGTTCACTTAACACAAAACTCTTTTAATCGATTTATTTAAGATTTCTCTGATTCAATTTAAAAATGTAGAATGGTGGATGAATTTGGTTTACAATAAGAACTAACTCCCTCAATAAAAAAGGGGTCACCTGTGGTGTAGTGGTTAGCATAGCAACCTACTAAACCCAAGATCGCGGGTTCGCAGCCCGGCAGATGACCTTAGGATTTTTTAAAGGGATTAAAAAATCCTTAGCTATGCCGTCCTTCGGAAGGGACGTGAAATGGGAGTCCCGAGCCTGTGCGATGTTAGGTACTCGTTAAAGATCCCTATCCTAATTATACCTGGATAGGCAAAAATTAGGACTCCCACCGTAGCATCGTCCGATTAGCCATAGCAGCATAAAGTGACGTTAAACGAAATAAACAAACAAACCTCAATAAAAAAAAAGAATGTGACGAAGGGAATGATTCACAAGAACGTTATTTTTTGATATTGAACATAAAAATATTTAACGCTAAATATCAATAAATAATAGTAATATAACATACAAATCAATTCCTATAAACATATAAGGCAAATGAACTGAAGATAAATAAAAGTATTAAAAATCAACAAAGAGAAAAAAAAAAATTATTAGTAATGGTTAAGCAGGTAAAATAAAATAATTTAAAAAAATAAATAAATTAAAAAAAAAAAAAAAAATAACGACTTAAAAGGGTCTAATAACTATCCACAAATATACCGATATTTTTTTTTAAATTACATTTACTTCGATTTTCATTCTTCATTCCTTTAATTTTATATCAATGGGATTTCACTGAAATTTAATTGAATTTGAAATTATTTTTAAAAATTCTTCTAATAATAGAAACCATATAAACTATATATTTCACTTATAGTTTTATAGTCTCAAATACTTCTGTTTTTAGTATTTTACCCCGCTTTTATTTTATTTATTCATTGAAATTTATAACTGTACACAAAAATACACTTCTAGTAAATCTAAAGTTTATGTTTACCATAACATGTCAGTTGGAAATGGAGCAACTATCTATTTTTAACACTTAAATAAAATTTCTATATAAGAAGGTCTTTACGTCATCATTTGTATTTCCATTTCAAAATACACATTTCATTTTTATAGACACAAAATGCTCTTTGTATTTTGTATCTAACTAAAAAATATCGCTCATTTCCTGCAACAGCGGCATAACACAAAAACTTTAATTTAACAGAAGGATCACTTCAACATGGAAAATAACTTTCGGCATGTTTTACGGAAAGTACACAATATAAAGTAATTGAAAACATACAGTATCAGTTGTACCAATGATTTATTATACAGTCATAACTCAAAACATTTGTTTATATGCTAGTTTTTGAATTATGTCACTATTGTAGCTAATAAGCTATATATTTTTTTATAATTTAATTTCTTTAAAATACAAAATATTTTTTTTAGGATTGTTCCTTTAAAAACATTTTTATTGTGTTGAAAATATAAATTACATTTTTGTATTTTGTAATTTGTAATACAAAATATAAAAAAGTAACTAATCTTATAACTTGAAATGCTGTATAACTTCGGAATTGTAAATCGTATTTCATCTCCTAAAATTTAAACCCTTTTTTTTTCATTAAAACAGAATTTGAAAAATTGTTTTAAGATATTTTAAATTTCCACCAGCTAATGTAGATTTTTTTTGTATTCGGTAGAGATTAGATACATTTTCTTTATACTTATCATTTTTTTTAAATGATAAATAATATTCTTTTTAAAAAATATAAAAATCTTCCCAGGAGAAATATGTTATACAAACTAAAATGAATTGTTTTATATATCAAGCAAACAATGAATAATCTCTAAATACACTAATTGCTTTTATTGTTAAAAAAATTAATGAATCAGAGCATCGTGTTAATAATAGTCAAATAGCACTTGTTTCAACAATTTTTATATTTAAAAAAATCAACTGAAGGTTCAGTATTAGAATATGAGATAACAATAGTTATTAAGTATGAAATAAAAAAATGAATTACCGGCTGGAGGATCAAATGTTACGAGCAGATTCTTTACCCTGGAAAAAAGGATTACTATAGCAGATGGTTAAGCCATCTTAGCAAGTCAGCGATTCATTCAGCCATTCCTTTTTCCCCCTTAAATTAAAATGTTCATTCGGTTTAAAATATTTTCTTTTAACATTTAAATAATTATAGACAAAAAAAAGAGAAAAAAACACGTAACTGTCACGACTTTTTTTATAAATAAATATGAAAAAATTGGTACTGTAATATAAGAACGGGTAGATTTAAAAATTAATTAAGATTTAGCTGTTAAAATAATATAAATTATCCTGATAAATTTCATTTTTTTAAAATATAATAATATAAACCAAGGCTTGTTGAATAAAGTGAGAATTATCGTTTAAACAGATAAAATGAAGGAAGTGACAACGGTATTATATAAAAGTCTTCTTAAAGGGAAAAATACATTGGGGCCAATTGAAGATTAGCTTAAGAATATTAGTACGTTTTCCTGATGCCCGCCGACGTTTATAACTTATCTTTAAACCTCTTAATTGGACTCCAAAACTTTATCAAATTTATGTTTTTCAATTGAAATTTCGAAAGGAAAAATTATCCTCAAATTATCTTTACGATCTCCAAAAAAACATTTCATTAATTGTACTCTTTAAATTTTTCTTTAGATTATTTTCTTATTATACAATCAGAGGGCATCATTAAAAGGAAATAGGTATTTATAATTTTTAATTTCATATGTCACATTAGATAATATGGCAATATACTCTAGTTATTAAAATTAAATGTACTTAAAATTATTAAGTATAGAAGCATTTCCTTATATTTAATATTTCAAACCACTATTAATTGATAAACAAAATTATTATAATATTATATAATAGAAATACATATATAATGTAATGCTATTTAATAGTTTAAAAAATCATTGTATCATAAATGACTTGACAGTATCATGGTTTAAGTCTTGAATTCTGTCGTTTAAGATATAAGTTTTGGTTTAAGGAATAAGTTTTAAGTTGTAAGTAATACTTTTATATCATATTATATCTTGCTACTATTATACATGTAATATATTTATTTTTATTTTTGAGCCTTATTGTTTACCTATTGTTTTATCACAGTAGTAGATATGATTAAAAAAGATTTACAATTGCCCCGTGAACATACTAAACTTCACGACTGAACCGCATTGCTGGTTTAACAACTCTCTGTAATCTTATTCAGCCTAAGATGTGACATTAGACAAGCGTAACCAACGTTTCCTAATTATTATTACATCTTGACACTACTATACTCGAAATACCAAAGACAAAAAAAAAAAAAAAAAAAAAAAAAAAAAAAAAAAAAAAAAAAAAAAAAAAAAAAAAAAAAAAAAAAAAAAAAAAAAAAAAAAAAAAAAACAATTTCTACGTGAGGTTGAAGATCTTTCATCCAACTCCCTTCAGCCTTTTCTGATGCTTGTCTAATATGTTCATTGTGAATATGCCATTTACATATGCATGATGTCTATGTAATTTTTTGTAGAGTCGTTTTGTAGAGTTTTGCTCGTTAACTTTTGCAATGCGAATCTCATTTGCAGAGGTTTATTGCTTATGCACCAGGATGATTTTGTAATAGTCCTTAATATTTTTGCGCCTTTTTAGATGTTCCGTATAACTGCGTTGCTTAAGTTCAAATAGGTTTTATTAAGAATTTATATGTTAATTTTGTGCCATAACGTTGAATTTTAATGAAAAGTGAGTGTAAAAAATTGCAGATTTTTTTTTTTTTTTTTTAATATGAGGATCTTATTTCATTTTCTAAACGTCAGATCGGTAAAGGAATCAGGGTATTGTCAACTTAAATTAGGGAATATTATTCATATCAAAGAGTGAACCTTATTTGTTGTGATTTGATATAATCTATTCTGTTTTTTTTTTTATTTTGTTTTTTTCGATATTATTTGTCATGAGCTTTTGAAAAATAACATGTAGAGTTATAAAAGTAACTTTTAGAGCTAAGTGTGAGTTGGGTTTTCATTTATTTATTAAATCACAAAGTCGGTAACGATAAAATGTTAGTGGCCGGAATATTATGTGTGTTTGAGAGGTGGAGTATAGTAGCAGAGCAAGTACAAGCCTTGAGGTATTGTGTTTTTTTTTTGTTTTGTTTTTTGACATTATTGTGTAATCGAATTTTCAATTTCCAAATAAGTATTACATACGTTTCTAATAACACTAAACTTGATTAGGAATATAATTTTTATAAATTTTTAGATTGACTGAAAATTTGTTATTTATTTATATAATTGAATTTTTTTTTTAATTTTCAAAATTTAGCTGGAGAATTATTTCTTTTTTCAACTTTATGTAATTTAGCATTTCCATAGAAGTTTTTATTCAAACTTCAATTTCCAGGAAATATTTATTCAAACTTTTAAACAACTTCTTTCATTTAGGATAAATACGAAACTTATTACAATTTTTTTTCGTCTTTGAGGAAGTTGCCTAGTTAAATTCAGGATTCAGTTACTGTTTTTAAGTATTGTTCATTGAAGTTTAAGTTGGTCAATGGGAGCTATAAATTGGGCAAAAGTTGGACGAATGGACTAAAACTGTGAGAGACAGAACTCCGAAGCGGACAGCAGAAGTCACATTAGTAAGGGCAGTTAGGGCGATTAGCTTCCTCACCGCAAACTGTCTCCTCCATCATAAAGCCATAGCAATTTTTTTTTTCTTTTGAAGCGATATTTAGAAGAAAAAATATTTTTTTTATAAACAGAATAAATTGTTTTTATTTTTAAAAAATTAGTTTTTATTATTTAAATTTAATTTATTGAAAAACATTGACTATTTCTGTCAAAGAAATCAATGATGAATTGATAAAGATTTGCTTTTCTTTTAAAATCGTACATGTTCTATACAAATCACCTTTATTTATCACATTTTATAATTTCCATCGTCGTTTTCAGTACAAACGTTTAAATATAGGTAAATAAAATACATTTTATGATTTGCATAATTTCATTATTTAATATAGAATAATATCCATTATATTGGTAATAAAGACAGTTCATTAAAAGAAAATTGGAATAAGGTGTTTAAAAAGAAAAAGAAAAAGTAAAATTTTAAATGCTTTTCTAAATTATTAATAATTTTATAATAAAAATACGCTCCGTTACACTTATATTATTTCCGAAAACGCATTTTCTATTATATTTTGTTAGATAAATTTTCTTTTATGAAGTGGTCTAGCTGTCTGCAAGACTGGCAGTCGTGTATTTGCTTTCGTTGGTAAAACCAATTTGAGATTATTATATCTGTTCTTTGTCTTAAATCGATAGTTTCAGCTTCACTTCCAGAAGTATTAAAAAAAAAATCATTGTTTTATTAGTGAATTACTATTTCTAACAGTTTGATTTTCGGCTATGAGCTGAGGCCATTTGAATACCTCTGACTTAAGAACTGATTTAAAAAGTTAATACATACATGTTACATGATCAGCAGAGGTTTGGCACAACAGACACTTGTTCGTAAAACTTTGGTAAGATGTTACGTCAAATGAAGAATTGAAATTTATTTTCAAAAATCATATCTGGTTTCTAGGCTTTATAGGTACTTCAAATAATTCTTTTTACTATAACTTAAATTAAAAAAAGAAATATTTTGAGATTTCATATTATTTTTTTTCTCAAATTATCGGACCCATATATCAACCCATAAAATTATATGTGGTGTCATCCTGGCAGGATTTTATTTGATAATTTAGTCCCCCTTAATCTTTCACTGGTTATTAAAAATAGATGAATCTGTTCAATCAAATTAACAATTGATTATTAACGATTATTACATTAAAAGTTATTTTAACCATCACTAAATGAATTCGATTAAAATCAATCAAATTAACTAATCTATTAAAAAATTAACTGATTAATGCCAATACTGTTTGGTACTAGTCAGGGTATATAATAATAGATATTTTTTTTTAATGTAAATTTATTGAAATTTCGAACTGTACAAAATATACACATCCAGAAATGTATTGACATTTCAGTATTCAACGATCAGTAGCGCTTTATTAAAAATTCTACACTAGAAGGTCTTAAGGTCATCTTCGTTTCAGACGCCTCGGAGGATTATCAGGAATGGAGTGGTATAAAGTAACGGATAAAGTATAAAGTAATGGATTTGAGTGATTATGGAGCTTACTATGAAAGGATAGGTATCTGGTGTGGGCTAAATCAGCAACATATGGAACATTAAGATCTTTATGGATAAGTTTATTGGTGACAAAGTAAGGAGCATTGAGGATTTTTCGAAGGATTTTGGATTGTAAGGAATGAATACGAGATGAATTTGATGGTTTAGTGGAGCCCCAAAGCTCAACTCCGTACGTCCAAATACGTTACAAAGAGTCATTTGTAATCAATTGGGAGATTTGAATGTTTGTCTAGTAAATGTTAAAGTAGTCTGTAACGATGGGCAGTATTTTGTCGTTTTAGTCTTGTATGTGGATTCCAAGCTAGACGTTTGTCCAAATGGAGTCCTAGGTAGTGGATCTGTTTAACAGGGATTAGTGGAATATCATTAAAGGATACTGTAGGACAGGAAGTCGTAGGTTTACGACGTAGGGTAAACGTTATTTGGAGGGATTAGTTTACTGATAACACACATATGTTATCAGCGGTTGGTGGATGAGTTGGGATGTCAGCTGTATACACTGTGTAGAGGATAAGACGTAGGATACTACCTTGAGGAACACCGGCAGATTGGGTAAAGAGAGAAGAAATAATAGATATAAAATTACAATAATTTGATTGCTGTGATTTTGTTTTGTAACAAGTAAATAAATTTTAAAAAAATTAAATTTGATAAATAATGGTTTATTTCTGTTTAAGGTTGGTTCTTATCTGTTATTTTTCTAAAGTCTCCGGGCTTCGAAAAAAAAAAAATTAATTCGCCAATCTTTATTGTTTTTTCTTTATATCAGATTTCTCCACCGGTAACATTGAAAGAGAGATTTTCTGACAAAACTCTCTTTTGAGGAGGGGCTATCCTATCGGATATAATGGTGATAAGTTTGGATGCTGCCGAAGACGAAATGGCAGACAGGGAACCCAATACCTGACCAAGACAATAACTCCTGGTTCTCTCCCCGACATCTATCTTCATAGCCCCACTCTGTTAAATATTTCAGGACTCTGCTACACTCCGCTAAATCTCTGTTCCCTGAGCTGTGTGCCTAGGAGCTTAGCCCTGTCCTCTCTACCTTGGGCCACTGCCGCGATATGAGCAGCTCATCCTTTTTTAAACAAGTCCTCTAAGATCGCAACAGTCCGTTAGGAATAATACATGTTTGCCCGTTTTAGGCTCTATCATAAGTAAAAAAAACTTTGATTATTTTAACTAATAATTGAATTTCTTTAACGAAAAAATCTTCTATTGAATTATGGAATTGAGCATTATTTTTTTCAATGATATATTCACGCATGGCAGTAATTTTAACTTCGCTAAAATTGCATTGATTAGGTGGTTGAAGATTATTTAAAGGCAAGAATGGACATCAAATTATAAATATTAATGTGTCGGTTAGTAATACCGGCGGACAGAGGCTGTTAAGAACCTCTTTCGGATAATGGACTGCATTATCAGTGCTTACAACGGATAGCCCATAAATCAAATTTTTACACACAATATTAAAAAAAAAAATAATAGATCCACATTTTGATTTGGCAATAATGTTTAATTCAGCAGAAATATTTTTATCGGTCCATTTGGTTGGATTTTAATTTCTAACTATAAAAGTTTATGACTTTTTGGCAAACCTCGATTCTAGCACTAAAGACCATGCATTTAAATTATTATTATAGTAAACTTTATTATTACTTTATTATTATTATAGTTTTACCATAGCAAACTCTGTTTCACTGGGATCCTCATGTCGCTCCACCTATTGATAACTTATTCAAAAATAATTTAATTGAAAATAAGTTTATATCATATCATTTTTTTTTGTAACCTCTCTCGAATGGTGCTCGCCACCTATCGTTTGACAAACATCACTGCGTACCACGTATTTATCGGTTTTTTATGACAATATAATTGAAAATATTTATACGTTATTATTGCTAAACCTTCCTTGGACTATGAAGATAATGTATTTAAAATGTGGTACAGATTCATTCAGTCGTTTTCGCGGTTAGTGTTAACAA
The DNA here is from genome assembly GCA_003667255.2 of Euschistus heros. NCBI lineage: Eukaryota > Metazoa > Arthropoda > Insecta > Hemiptera > Pentatomidae > Euschistus > Euschistus heros. The sequence continues at coordinate 1,872,190 of RCWM02000027.1, forward strand.
ACGAAAAATGTCTTGTTCTTTTATATAATAGTTTAGATTAGCTCATATACTCAAACAATAACGTTATGCATAATGCTTGAAAGAGTTTTTGATTTTTTTGAAAGTATTAATTTTCAATCTTAAGGTAAAACAACTTATAGAAAATTAATTTAAATGAAATTATGACTACCTACTCTACTACATAATGAACTGTCTAATTTTCATAATTTCTAAACTGATTATTGCTCCAAAAGAACATTTTCTCAGTTTTTTTTGTACAAATACAAAATTTGATGTTATTATGTCGTCGCCTAAGCTGTGAGAACAAACAACTCGAAAATGACATTACAAGAAAAAAAAAAAAATTAAATCAGTTTTTTGAGGAGTATATTTTTTTAATGATTTAACTATTGTCTGTGGTTCTTATATTTACTAATATTAAAAAAGAAACTGAATTTTTAAAACTATTTTTTGTTTTATCACGGCTTAAGAAGCGATAGTTAATATATTTTCTATTTGTCTTAAATTGATAGTTTCCGCGTTACTTTTCGAAAGAGAACTAAAATAAATAAAAATCATTTTTTTTTTTTTTTTTGTGGAACATTTTTGCTGACAGTTGGATTTTCAGCTATGAGCTTTGAACATTTTAATAATTCTGATTAGGCGACTGATTTCAAATCAGTTAATACATTTTGTAATTTCCGCAAAAGTTTGTCACACCGGCAGCTTGTTCGTAAAGACAAGACAAGATAATCCTAGAACGCCTGCAAGCTTGCTTGTCACTCCTTTTAAAATCCTAGGCTTTCTAAATACTTAAAAACAATCTTACCATAAGTCTTTATCATTATAGATTAATTTTCAACCAACAGGCAAAACAACATAAACCAAAATTAATTTTAATAAAATTATGATTACCTCGGAATTTTAATTTTTCTTTATAGTCCAGTCAATGAGTGCTAAAATGAGGGGTGTAGAGTGCATGAACTATGCAATGATTTTTGACTTCACAGTTTCGTTAGGAGTAGTTAGAAGGTAAACATATAAAAAGTTCCCGCCCCTGGGAGGTGAACTTTCGGTGGGGGGGGGGATGTTCCATTTTGAGGTTTTTCGATTCTATCTCGAAAACAGGGGACTCTAGGAAAATATGCAACGGATCAAAATTAAAGCTAATCAAATTTTCTATAAAGCTGTTTATATATATGCATATCTGTAGAACTTTCAACGGTTTTAAATATATATGTTATTAAAAATCGATAATCTTCGAGAAAAAAAAAGTTATATGTGAAATTAAAGTAAATTTAATGCTCTACAAAGTTGATTTTGGTATTTTTCTGATAAATGCACTAGAAGCAAATTATTGACGAAAATTGGGTTTCAAATGATTTTTAAGCGAAATTTATGGATTTTCAATATTCAAGTTTATTCCCTTATTTGAGATATATGGACCACTGAAAAGATGTCAAAAGAGTGGTCAATGTGGTGGTCAATGTGGTTATCAATGTGGTGGTCAATGTGAGAGTCAATGTGGTTTCAGAACAGGGGGATCAACCATCGACCACATATTTTCTTACAGATAAATCTTAGAGAAGTCCTACGAATTCAATATAGATCTACATCATCTATTAATAGACTTTAAACAGGCATATGACAGTGTGAACAGAAAAGAAGCTTTAGCCGATTTAAGAGCAATCGGTGTAACTTATAAATTAATTAGGCTAATACGTATGACGTGGCAAAACACGATGTATCAAGTTAAAATAAAAAATTCCCTGTCAGAGGAATTCAAAGTAGATAGAGGCTTAAGGCAGGGAGACCATTTACGAGTATCTTGTGTAACTTTTAACCTTTGTTTAGAGCGAGCTGTGCGGGCTATCAGGACGAACCCCGATGGCACCATCTATAACAGATTAGCGCAACACTTGGCCTGCTGATGACGTACTTATCACAGCGAGGACTAAAGCGGCCCTTAAAGGAGTTTTTTAAGAACTGGAAGTAGCTTGTAAACAACGCGGTTTGCAAATAACCGAAGTGAAGGCAAAATATATGTTAACGTCTCGAACCCAGTTTCAAGTAGAACAAATCCAGTTCAGGGAGTACAGTTTCCCAGCGTGTGAACAATTTAAATACTTAGGTTCGCTAGTTAAAAATAATAATGCTGTTATCGCGGAAATCAAAGGACAAATAGTGGCAGGCAACAGATGCCTGTTCGGAGTTCAAAAAGCTCTTAGGTTCAAAGATTTATCGCGTAAGGCTAAAATAACAGCATATAAAAATATTATTAAACCCATTATTACATAGGCAAGCGAGACATGGGTGTTAACAAAAAGAAGTGAGCCGAGTTTGGGAGAGAAAAATATTTAGAAAGATATTTGGGCCAAAATATCTAAATGGCAAATGGAGAACAAGGAAAAATGATGAATTAATGGCATTGTTTGGTGAGCCAGATATAGTCGCCCAAATAAAAAAAGCGAGATTAAGGTGGCTGGGACACGTGGAAAGGATGCCTGCAGATAGATTTCCTAGAAAATTGCTTAAAGAAAAGCCAGAAGGTTTTAGAATTCGAGGGTGGCCACGATGAGATGGTTAGAAGACGAGAAGCAGGACCTCCGTCAGGCAGGCGTTAGAGGATGGGCAAGGGAAGGTTGGAGATTTATTGAGGAGGTCCTGGTCCTGCTCTAAGGACTGTCACACCGAATAAATAATACACACAAATATTAATTTATTTGTTATTTATTCATGTCCAAGATGACTAAAACCGTTTGAATAGTAGTTGGCTTATTCTTTAGTTACAGTAGTCAAAAATAGAACTACGTCGTAAATATCATACATTGTTATTTTTTATTCATATCAAGATTCTATTAGAGTAAACCAAGTTCATTACGAATCCGTATTAGTTAATACCTTTTTTATTATCAATAACAATTATCTACAGACATTTAGATTCTATGGAAGAATAAACAGTTTTATAGCTTTTTGTAATATCATATTTATCTTTACAGTTATGAGCTGAAAGCATGCAAGATATCTTTTGATTAATACGTGCCGTTATGTGAGTGCAATTTTAGTTTGCCTTATCAGTTTAACTTTCCTGTTGCTATTTAATGCCCTAGCTTCGTGTTTATCTGCTTCCAGATTATATTAATATTTACTTTAAGTATAATAAGAAGTTAATTATAGAAATGTGTGTGTCTACATTTTATCATAAATATGTTATAAATTTTAATTTGATATTTGATCATTATTTTAATTATGAAATCTTATAATTACGAAACACAAATGATCTCTTGTAATCTTTGAAATTAGGGACAAAAATACATTCGTAACGTATTTTCATTTATAATTTTAAAGATACCTATCGTTATTGTTCCATTTTAATTATTAAATTTATATTAAGGAAACACAAATGCATATAGTTATTTTTCTGTGGTTTTTTTTATACTAATAACTTTATCACTTAATTGGATAGGTTTTCATTTTGAATTTCTTCCATAGAATAAGTGTAAGGATTTATTTTATTCACGAAATTATTTACAGTTACACTTGAGGTACGCATAATGGTATAGAAGTATCAATACAATTAGGATCCATGAATTAATTGCTACTTCTATTGGAATTATTTTATTTGAAAACTAGTTTCGAATGTTAAACAGTTGTCATGAGTTATAAAACATACACAATTTTTAAAGCACCACCGATTTGTTACACGGATTATATATATTAAAATTTTCAAAAATGTAACATAGGAAATTAAATATATTCGTACTTACCTGAGGAGGTCAAACTGACTTCTGAAATATATCAAGAGTTTTCCCTTCCACTTTGATACATTTCAGATCAAGGTTAGTTTTTTAGGTTTTACCAAGGTTTTAAACAAATTTAAAATGGGACTATTGTAAATGTTTATCTGCTCATTTAAACAAAAGTCTGGATTGGTTTTGAACGATTTTATTATTTCTAATGGCTCATAAATATTTCATTTTAGGTTATTTTCCACTTTATGTATTTTTTACAGTCCCGAGTTATTTTTGAATTTACGGTTATTTTCATTAAGGTGGATTGCGAAGTTGGAGTCCTATGATTGTATGTTCTTGTCAGTTCTTTTACTTTTTGATTTACGGATCATCCAGTTTTTCCCTTGTTTATGTGCTGTATAACATTACAGTCACTCTTTTGAAAAGGGTCTATTTTGTCTTTAGGTGAAGAAAAATAAGATTACAATAGTTTATCTACTTTAAATGCAGATTTTGAACTTTTTTTTTTTTTTTTTTTTTTTTTTCAATTCCTTTCCTACTTTGGTGAAAATTGTTTCATCCACGTTTTAGTTTTTTCATTTGTTTATTTTTCAAGTATTTCTAGTTTATTTTATAATAAGGTATGTACAAGAAATAAGAAATGTGGTCAATTTCTGCGCTAAAACAAGAAATAGTCGCAAACAGAATCATGAGAAAAAAATAAAATTTAAATTTATGAAATTTAACAATGAAATTATACAATGATGATAAGTAAGGTAAAAAAAAAATTGTATGTAAAGAGAGATTAAAAATGAAATTGTTTTTATTGTTGTTTGTTTTTATTTAAGTAAAATAAGTAAGACAAAAGTGATCAAAAGAAACAGTAAACAGATTAAATTATTAGAAAATATGAAAATTAAAAATAATTGAATGAAAATAAAGATAAATTAAATGTGATGGATGAAGTATAAATACAAAATTATGAATGAGTTAAAAGTATTTTGTAAATAAAAAAGGCACAATAAAGTTGTAACAAAAAGCATACCGGGTGGAAATTTAAAACACCTAAATAAGATGTATCATCTCAACCATCCCTTATGAAAAGAACTGAGGCAAGTTATAAAACAATAGGTTAAAGAGGCGAATGGACGTTTAATTGTTTTTAACGAGGTTGGAAGAAACAGTAAGGCTGTAAATGTCAATAAAAAATGAAAATAAAAAGAGAGAGGGGGAAAGAGGGAGACAGAGTGAGAGATAGAGAGAGAGAGAGAGAGAGGTGAGAGAGAGAGAGAGTGAGAGAGAGTGAGAGAGAGAGAGAGAGAGAGAGAGAGAGGGAGGAGAGAGGGAGAGAGAGAGAGAGAGAGAGAGAGAGAGAGAGAGAGAGAGAGAGAGAGAGAGAGAGAGAGAGAGAGAGAGAGAGAGAGAGAGAGAGAGAGAGAGAGAGAGAGAGAGAGAGAGAGAGAGAGAGAGAGAGAGAGAGAGAGAGAGAGAGAGAGAGAGAGAGAGAGAGAGAGAGAGAGAGAGAGAGAGAGAGAGAGAGAGAGAGAGAGAGAGAGAGAGAGAGAGAGAGAGAGAGAGAGAGAGAGAGAGAGAGAGAGAGAGAGAGAGAGAGAGAGAGAGAGAGAGAGAGAGAGAGAGAGAGAGAGAGAGAGAGAGAGAGAGAGAGAGAGAGAGAGAGAGAGAGAGGAGAGGGAGGGAGGGGGGAAACAAATTTAAATATAAATAAAGAAAAAAATCTAATTTAACGATTAGATCTCAATAGCACGATAAGATTTAATGAAAAAAGCAAAACAAATGTTTTGATGATTATATTGATGTTTTATGATCTACTGTAATTTCAGTTTTTGCCGCTAGGTGAAACCATTTTGATTATATTCATAGCTTGCACCAATCATGAAACTATTTGAAATGAAGCTATGTCAGTGATAACCATGTAGAACTGCCAAATAATGGCGGCTATGCCAGTTGTGAATATCGGCTGTCAGTGTGTTCCGAGAATGTAGCTATGGCATGTTACGAAGGATATCTGTCTATGGGTTGATTCTTAAAACATATTCACTAACAGGTCTCTCTGAGATAGGTGCATATTACATTTCGAACCAAGTTTAGTCCGGGTCTATGAAAAATCGGTTTAATGTAATAAAATTGGTGTGGTTAATGCTGAAATTTGAAATAAATCGGCAATGTTAAATAAGATCAAATAATAATTTACTTGAATTTAGACCAGTCACCTTCAAAACTTCCAAACCTCTAGTGAAAATTATTCCAGCCTTAATTCTTCGGTTTTTCTTAATAAGTACGAGTACAAACATGGTTTAAAAGCAGCAGAATCTGCTAGAAAAATATTTTCCGTAATATGTGAATTTTTAACAATGGCATGAATAGGGCAGTATTTAACATTACTTCTTCAAGACATGTTGCCAAAAAAAAAAAAAAAATAATAATAAAATAAATAAATATTTAAGCAGACCACTTATCCAATTACTATTCAATTTTTAAAAAATATTTTTGGGTGTATAAATCCTAATTTTTCCCTATGTTACAGAGTTTTTAAATTTGTATAACACCGGCTGTGAATATTATATAATTTTTCACTGTAAAAATATGATAATGAAAATATCATAGTGGTTGGTAATCCTTTAAGGCTATTTAATAGTGAAAATTAGTGTTTTCATGTTTATTAAAACCGGAGATCACCCTCTTTTCAGACGCCTAAGAGAATTCGAAATATCGGGATTAGTATAAAAAAGTTAATTGAGAAATGAGAATAAAATCATCATCACACGTATTTTAGTATTAATCAAATGTACCAGATTTAAAGGACAAGAAACTGCTCGTCGTTTCTGACCACTCTAAAATTTACTATTACTAGGCAATCTATTAAAGCTCCTAATTATTTAGAACATCCTTATATACATGGCAATAATTGGGCCCATTTGGACATACGGAGTTGAACTCCACAGAACCTTCTAATTTTTCTCGTATCCAATCCTTAAAATCCAAAATCCTCAATACTCCTTATTATGTCTCAAACAAACTAATCCATAATGATCTAAATGTTCTATGTGTTGTTGATTTGGCCCAAACCAGATACTTATATTTTCATTGTAAACTACACACCTACTACACTATTCCACTAGTATCCCAACTTGACTCACCATATAGTTAAATAGTTTAACTGGTTAATAGTTGATTAGTTAAGTATTATTCTTCTATCAATTTTAAAATTAATACTAAATACTTGATTGTTATCATATCTCAATTGTATATGATATAAGGTAAAATTCAATCTGGTCTCAGAGAAACATTTATTAGTGAATTTTACTTCCCTCAAAAATTTTTTATTTTGCATTTATTGATATTTACAACTGCACAAAAACATATACAGAAGTAAATGTGTTGATAGTGAATACAATGAATGACATGTAAATAACTTGTGAAGAACTACTCAATAGTAGCACTTCAATAAAAATCTAACTAAAAGGTCTCTAGGCCATCTTCTTTTCAGACGCCTCGGAGGATTATCGGGAATGGATTGGGAAGCAAGTTGGGAGACTAGTGGATTAGAGTCATTTTGGAGCTTACTATGGAAGGATAAGTTTATGGATAAGTTTATTGGTCACAAAGTAAGGACCATTGAGGATTTTTTGAAGGATTTTGGATTGCAAGGATTGGATACGAGATGAATTGCATGGTTTAGTGGAGCCCCAAAGCTCAAATCCGTACGTCCAAATAGGTCTAATCACAGTCATGTAAATGACTCTTTTGTAATTAATTGGGAGCTTTGATCGTTTGTATAGTAAATGTTAAAGTAGTCTGTAAAAAAAAAAATAATTTAAAATCATATTTCGCCATCAGGAAGAATATGGTTCTTCCCAGATCTGACAAAAGATATATATAAAAAAAAAAAAAAGAAGAATATATTTTTGTAGAAAGTGTAGAAAAAAAAAGAAAGGAGATACAGAGAATAAATAAATAGAAGAGGGTGGAGAAGAAGACGAATGCGGCGGAGAGAGGCGTAGCCTTCGCTGATCCCTGGCATTATTTCTTAATATAGGGCCCTCTTCTTTGTCTTAATGGATTCTTCGTCTCCATTTATCAACGCTTCTCTGCTTCTCAGAGAAGTTGTATTTTATAATACATTTAATGATATGTGATGATTGGAAGTCTAGAAAAATTATAGGATATGAAGTAAAGAAATAATAATCCCAGACTATGACCCTAACATCTTCCAAAAATATTGTTGTATATTAAAATAGGGGGGCTGGGAACTCATCTCATTTACAGTTGGCTGTGGAGGTATGGTAATGGACAGTTTCTCCACTCATGTCCTGAGCAACAGTACTATAGTGCTCTCACTCAGCCTCCACTGGGTTTTTACACCAATGACGTAGCTGAGGAGAGAGGAGTGCAGGGATCTCTTGAGACTTGGCCTCTCCTTCCTTAAGTAGAGGTGCAAGCTCAGTTTGGGGATCCTTTGGCTGAGTGCAAATCTCGTATATAGAGTATGATTATATTTTTAAAAAAATAAGTAATATTAGTAACTAATATGCATAGAAACGTATAAATAAATAAAAAAAAATAAATTAAACAAAAGCTGAAAATACAATTATACTTTATTTACAATATACATTCAAACTAGGGATCCCCTAACCAGATCTGTCCCTCCGCTTATGGTAGGACAAACCGGGTACTTAACTATTATCATTGTTTTATAATTTATTTATTTCACTTTGTAGTATGTAGTTTATTTCTTATTTTACATATTGTATGAATCGATTCATAACCATCTTTATTGCTTGTCCTTAATTGAAACCGATTGTATTACCTGTGGTACTTGTAAATATTTTACAAATAAATTTTCACAGCTGTAATCGTATTTAAGTATAAAGAGAAATTAGCTTTCTGGTGATATATGTAACCCAAAGTTCACGAAACAATGTAACAAACAAAATGCACTTAACAGACTATTCACTAGTGACACATATATTAACGTAATAGGTTTTGTCAAGCAATTCCCATTCGTATTATAATATTATTATAAGTTTTATTAATCTACTTTAGTTTATTTGAAGTAACTTGATAAAGTTTTGATGAACAACTGCTCTTGCTCGTATCTATGTATAAGATAAATCTTGTGCTTTTTCTATTATTTTTTTCCCCTTCGTCTATCTAGTCTTCCTGCAACATTCAGTATCAGTGAAAAGCTATCACTAGTGCCAAGAAATCGATTCTCTTTCATCGTTTTATTTTCGCTCCCTGTCTCTTTTGATTCTTCACTTATCTGGCTATCTTGTTGATACTGGGCTTCTATTTTCGGAGCACTAAGTCTCGCTGTTTTGTTCCAAAGCTTGTGGATTTAAAAAACTTTCTTTAAATGTAGTGAGTTTTTAAATAATTTCCTCAGCTAAAACATTTATTTATTTTTTTTAAATATTTGCGTCTCATGTAATTCAACCCGGGCATATAAATGTATTGGTATTTTTTAAGATATCATTTTAAAAGCAATCAGTATCTTTAAAAAATAGAGTTACAGAATTTTAAATTAGAATAATGTATCAAAATATTACATTAGATGGTGTTCTGAAATCCACGTCGTGTTCCATTGCCAGTACATAAATTTCATCTGCTTAAATATATTTTTTCCTTTCGAATAAGTTTGAAGTACTTGCTAAAAAAATTAATAATTTTTCATTTTTAGGAGTTTTTTTTTCTTTACATCCAGTAATCCGTCCTTTTCGGTAATCCGGCAATCCGTATATTTAAAACATAAGATTTTAAAATTAAAACGGAATTTTATATTAATAGAATTTATCACAGTTTTGCCTTATAAGAGGCATATCTTCAAAGAATTTATCCAAAATCATATTAAACCTTGACCCCATTGAATTTATTAAATCCAAAATAGCTTGGTAATATTTTTGTATACTGTAGTATTTAACATTATTAATAATCTTACTGCGTTTCATATGATCTGGTTTCAGTTTCAGTCGAACTGTCAGTTTTCCCTATGTGTAAAAATGAAAAAAAGTAGGACAGAAACGGAGACTGAAAACTGACGGGAAAGACCTATTTCTTATAATTCCTATGTGTTAAAGGATACAGAGAACTGAAACGACTAGTAATAGTGAAAATTGAACGGATCGTGCAAAAAGACGGTGCTTACGAATGAATATGAAACGGGGACGGAAACTAAAACTTTTTTTTTTTATTTAACAATTTATTGAAATTTACAACTGTACAAATATACGTCAAGTAAATGTGTTAAAACGCTTACAATAACATGCCAAAACTTGAAAAGAACTACTCATCAGTAGCACTTTATTAAAACTTATGTTTCAGGCTCCTCGGAGGATTATCAGGAATGGAGCAAGAAGCAAGTTGAGAAACTAACAGATTTGAGTGATTATGGAATTTACTATGAAAGTATAGGTATCTGGTGTGGGCTAAATCAGCAACATTAAGATCTTTATGGATAAATTTATTGGTGACAAAGTAAGGAGCATTTAGGATTTTACGAAGGATTTTGGATTGTATAGATTGAATACGAGATGAATTGGATGGTTTAGTGGAGCCCCAAAGCTCAACTCCGTACATCCAAGTAGGTCTAATCACAGTCATGAATATGAGTCTTTTGTAATTAATTGGGAGCTTTGAACGTTTGTCTAGTAAGTGTTGAAGTAGTCTGTAACGACGGGCAGTTTCTTGTCGTTTTAGTCTTGTATGTGGAAAAAGGGCCTTAAAGTATAGAATTAATTAGGTTATTGATTCCAGGAAATCAGATGTCAAATATTTAACTCCGATTAAATTTTACACAACTCTGGTATATGAGGACTAAAATACCTAAAAAGGCAATGGAACTTTAGCAGGGAAAATGATATAATCAATTAGGTGGAATTTTTCTCCAGTCAATGTACTTATTTTTTTTATTATTATTAATTACCTAAAAGTACAAACTATATTGCAACAGAGTTAGGCAGTAAAATTGCAATACAAAGTATATCTCAAAATTATAAACAAACTTGCATCCCCTATCGCTGCAACGCTTTTTCCATAATTAAAGAAATTTTGTTAATTTATCGATAAAAATCATATATAGGAACCATTATTTCCTCAATGAAATTATCACGCATAGCAGTAAATTTTAACCTGGTTAAAACAGCACTGATTAGTTAAAAGAATAATTAGACATCCAATTTTTTAAATTTTAATGTAGGAGTTGCTAATCCAGATGGGCAGAGACTATTAAGAAACTTGCATATAATGGATTGTATTGTCAGAACTTACAATAAAAAGCCCATAAATCAAATTTTTATACAAAATCTCAAAAAGCAAAGGATTGAAATTTTTATTTTAATTTTATTGATTTCATCTGTTTGGATTTTAATTTCTAGTTATAAAGTTTTATGATGACAGTATGGCAAACCTTGTTTCTGCCACTCAACATTGCACATTTAAATTTTTATTTTTGTGAAGTTTACGGTTGGAAACTTTCCTAAAACTATGAAAATAATGTAGTTAAACTTTAGTACAATAGTTTTATATTTGCGAACTCGGTGGCAGTTTGGCGCTAGCCAAAGATCGCTCAAGTTTTAAACTTCACTGGGATTTATCACAGAAAAGATTTAAAGCTTTTTTAATAACAATTCGATAGAATTAAGAAAATTTTGTTATTAATTTTTAGCTATCGGTCAATTTCCGAAGTTCATTGCGCACCACATATTAATCCCTTTTACAAAACTTTAATTTAAAAAATGTAAATTGCATTGTTGCTAAATCTTCCATGAGCTATAAAGACGACGTAGTTAAAATTTGGTGTTGATTGGTTTAGTGGTTTTAGCGGTTAGTGATCACAAGCAAAAAATGGTCAGTCATTTTATATAAAAGTATAAATAGAGGAAAAAGAACAAAAAAAAAAGTTCTTATTCCAGGTATATAAGAGTTCATAATTAACAATAATTACACTTTAGATGGAATAATTTAATTTCTTTTCGAGTGTTAAGAATAAAGTCTTTGTGATTATTTAAATTCGAGCTCAAATTTGAACACACTAGGCGATCAGGAGGTGTCATTTAGTTTTTTTTTCTCCTTCTCCCGGTTGATTATCACTGAAATATTCCTACCTTGTAATGTCAGTGGATATTTACAGGCTATATTATTTAAGAATAAATAACCTTTTAATTCTTGATCCTCCAACTAAACGAGACGTTGATGTTTCTTGGCGGCTAGGTACCCCGTCGCTCGTTGGATCGTTCCAGCTTGTTTGTTTAAAAAAATAGTAAACGAAGAAAAATAAAACACCCTAGGAACATAAGAAACTACAGATGGCTAAGGTTTAGCATCATAGAACAAGGGAGCCAGTTGGGAAGGATTTATCCCTGACGGGCTATGAAAAACTTTCCTGGCAGAGCAAGTTTTTTTTTTATTTCCGAGCTCACCTAACGACTGTTTGCACAACACAGTTCTAAGGCCTTTGTCCTTGCTAAGTGGCCATGGTCATCAGGTAAATATTCAAAGCATACGCCTTATTTGAGGGAAAAGGAGGTACTGTAAGTAATCGCTCATTAAAAGAAGTAGGTATAGATTATGAGTCCAATGATATCGATTTGGATTGAAATATTGTACCAAAATTGCTCAAGACTATTTTCAACATCTTTTTGTGAATTTTATCATCTTTGAAATGTATAGTGGTTAATTTTCTAACTTTCCATTTTTGGTTCTATTAACCCAAAGCCGGGCACGCTGATCGCTTTTATCAACCAGCCGGATATTTTTCTCACCAATTTTCAAGGACTCGGACTCACTCGCTTCTAGTTCCACTTCATTCCCCGACTATGCCTCTACCTTTTACTACACTGTTTTAAACTTAATCTCGGGAGCACCTGTAACGTTTTTTGTAATTGAATATCGGAACGATGCGCCCGGTGATGTAAATATTTGGTTTTCAGTTTTATAGTTATTACATCTCTTTTTTCATTAAATTGAGGCCATTCCTACTTTTTTTACAAGAGCTGAAAGGGCAATCTGATAAGAAAAAGGAAGCTAAAACATGCACTGGTGGCAAATCAACGGATTCTTATTTTTATATCTCTGAAAATCAAATTATATATCATTTTAATTCGGAACATTAAACAGGAAACTTTTTCTGACAATGACTCAACCTCTGAAGACAAGATGAAAATAGAAGTTATCCTTGGAAACGGTGATAGGTACCATGTGGGCTAGGACGGATTTCACTAAATGTTTAAATTAAAAGAAAAAATAATGAAATTTGCAAACCAAAAAACAAAGGTAATAAAATGACTGATGAATAATTATAATAATAACGTAATAAAAAAACTGTTTATACCATTTCTTATTTGTAAAAGTTTTTTATATAAGTCACATATTTTTTTTTTTTTTTTTTTTTTTACTTGTAATATTTTTCTAATGTAAAATACAAAATTAATCATAATGATAAAAGCATGGTTGACTCGTATGATGAATGGAAAAGAAGATAATCAGGGATGCAGCCAAAGTAACACCACGTTTAAGAAGGAATTCTTTAATACGTGCCAACGTTTTTTTTCTCTTTACAAGTGTGGTTCGGTGGCCCTGAATTATTTAAGAATTCCTTCTTAAATGTGGTGTTACTTTGACTGCATCCCTGATTATCTTCTTCTCCAAAATTAATCATTATTTTTAGGTTACATTACTCCCATTACAACTAAAACCCATAAGAATCGATGTTAATACAGAAATGTCTGGATTAGGACTAAAAATATTCTCAGAGGGTAAAGAAAACTATACTGGTTGACATAGGCAACCGCGCACCTGGCACCTGGCGCACAATATAATTTCTTAATTTTAATTAATAAAGTAGTAAATAATACAAAAAAAAACTCCTGATAGACCATACCATTACAACCCATCACAGAACAAAAAAAATTATTATTTTTTTTTTTAATATCATAAGGGGTATGCCGATTACTTTTTTTTTACTAACTATGAACCTAACTTGTTGCTATCGTATCTACTGTGGTACACATGTACTGCTCAAAACAATCCAATACGTTAGCCATGATACGTTTGTTTTTTTTTCTATTAATTAAATTCAAGTTATTTCTTGGAATTGAAACAATGCAGTACAATTCTTTTTACCTGTTAGCCTAACATGCTGCAATAGTTACCCTAGGATGAAGCAATTTCATCGCACCTTTCTTCCTCAGTCACTGTCTTTTTCATTATATTCTCCTTTCTGCTACTCCCTTCAATATTCATTGTTCTCCCCTTTGTTTGGAGAACCCTCCAATTTTAAAAGGAATATTAAGAAAGAAGTGTTTACAAAGTAAGAAAACAAGCTACTAGATAATTTTCTTTATGGTTGTGAGCCTTCAACGAGGAAATGACCTTCCTCTTCGTTTCACATAAAAACCAGGTGTCACTTATGCTTGGTTATTCAAAAGCAGGCTATCGTAATTAATCACTAACATTAAATACCAGATATCTATTATGAATATGATTCTAATGCCATATTAAACGATTTTTTTTTCAAACTTTAGATTTAGAACTTCTTGTTGAATACTGTCAAATTTAAAATAAAATATTCAAGTGCTGTGTATATAATATAACATTTTTGAACTGCTAAGTTTCTCTAATATTTAGCTCTATATTCAATTTAGTCATTTCTGGATGATTCTACGGTTTAGTTTGGAGACCAATGTCCAGCATGTTGTTTTCATAAAGTTGATAATAAACAAATGAATAAGATTTATAAAAATTAATTAAATTTTTTTCAATGTTTAATAAACTTTTTTTTTTTACGTTTAGTGAGTAATTATTACAATCTGACCCTTGAAAACATTCCCTATGAAATTTGAAATCGATGCAATAATTTTTAGTGGCTCAAAATGCGATGTCCAGAAAAAACACCGTTTTGTCCTGCTCTGCGGTGGCTTTCTTAGAATCGTTATAATTTTAACAATGAGAGTTTCTGATTAATTTATTGATATTAACAACTGTTAAAAGTTAGTAAACTGGAAAAATTATTACGGTACTCTTTTAACTAACTATCTATTAGTAGTACTTCATTAAAAGTTCTATCTTAAAAAGTCGCTAGGTCCTATGTATTTTTAGGAATGAACTAAGAGACCAAGAACTTTTTCATTGATAGATTTGTATCGGGTTTGGGTCAATTCCACAGCATATTCGTTTTGATCATTATAGATAAATTTATTTGGGACATAATAAGGAGCTTTGAGGATTTTACGAAGGATTATGGATTGTAAGGATAGAATACGAGAAGAATTAGAAGATATTCAAAACATTTATTTTTATATGTATTTTTTTTCAATTTATTGAAATTTACAACTGTACAGATATATTAACATCAAGTCAATGGGTTAATAACAATTAAAATGACATATAAAAACTTGAAAAAAACTACTCATCAGTAGCACTTCAATAAAAATTTTATACTAGAAGATCTGTAGGCCATTTTCTTTCCAGACTCCTCGGAGGATTATGGGAATGGATTGGAAAGCAAGTTGAGAAACTAGCGGATTTGAGTGGCCATGGAGCTTACAATGAAAAGATAGGCATCTCGTTTGGACCAAATCAGTAACATACGGAACATAAAGATCTTTATGGATAAGTTTATTGGTCACAAAGGAAGGAGCATTGAGGATTTTTCGAAGAATTTTGGATTGTAATGGTTGGATACGTGATGAATTGGATGGTTTAGTGGAGCCCCAAAACTCATAAAAAATATTAAATATTATTTTAAAACGCCATAATAATTTTTATAAGAAATATATCAATTATCCTTTTCAATAACAGTCAGAGGCAAATATTGGTAATATTTTTTTTTTTTTCATCCCCGCAGTTCAATCTTGCCATTAAACTTCTGCCAGTACAGTCACCATAGAGTACAACGATAAAATCTGTTGCCGTGCCCTTCGATAATGTACAGCTATCGTTCTCATGGTTTTCACGATTTATCGACTCGGGATCTTGGAAGCTCTATCTACCGGATCTCCACGAACTGGCCAGTAATCAGGCTCTCTGTTTCTATTTCCGCCACTGTCTGTGCCCCGATGGCCTACATAGACCTGCCAGCTCAAGGTTAGACCTGTCTGCTATCATTCCTTCTGAGTCGATATTTTCATGGTTAAATCGTTATTTATTATTATTGTTTTTTTTTTTATATATGTGTAAGAAAATATAAAATAAATACAATGATAGAATATATCTTATTAATTAATATAAGGCATACTAAATCAACATCAATCGTGAAGATAGTGTGTATAGAATCCCTCACAGGTCAGAAATTATCACCGGTTGAACTAGTGAATGAGAACTGGTAGAATAACTGTTGACCGAGCGTGTTGGGGCGTTGAGATTTCTCGTTAAATATTCATGTTAAATCTCGATATTTCCATCCGGGCTGAAATAGATCATCTTGAGAAGTATCCACTCTCATGAATATCATTCAAATTTCAACACTTTTACCTCCCATGGCCTCATGGTTCCGTTTTAGATAAAAAAATGTGTTATTTTTTTTTCAGCAGTAAAGTAGGACAGTTAATTAATTTAAATAATTGTTTATTTAATATTTTCTGTCGAATTCTCAGGAACCTACACTATAGCAGTTATTTTTATAATTCATTCTGCTAAATCTCTCTCCCCCATTCCACTACATAACAATTGATACTTAAATTTGTTTCGTTGAGTGATTGGAATTAATAAAACAATACTCATTGGAAAATCAAGAGATCTATTGCCTTTGTTATCATCTCTGTTACCTTGTGTGGGAAACAGTGTCTATAAAAGATGTCGAACATGTAGAATAGGGTGATGTTGAATGGGTGTAGTTTTTAACAAAATGTTTATTTATACAAGATGATTTCTGGGATACAGTCAGGAGAAGGAAAAAAAAAGTACTATTTAACAGTCATCGATTGTCTCCTATCTTTAGAGGTCTAGTAGCCCTGAAGAAGACCTGCAAAGCAGGTCGAAACGTCGGCAATTCAAAGAAGTTTTTTTACTTGGGCGTGTTTTTTATTTGTTGTTTTTTTTTTTGTCTTTTTATTCTCTTGACTGCATCCAACATCTTCTTTTATTACTTAAAAGTCATCTATATATTTTTTTGAAAAGTATAATTGCTTATTTTTGCCGACTTTAAAGGGCAGATAGCTTCCGATATGCAGAATCTTGATTGTTGTTTTCCGTTTTTGAATTGACACTATTGAATTAATTTTAATTTACTAAAGTTGAGTGTTTTTCTATATTTGAGGCATAGAATTTCAAATCCAGCTAAGTCCATTATTTTATAAATTTTCACATATGGTGGATTAGGAAGATGCCTTATTTTTTGTATGGGCGATTTCAATGTGATTTAACTACTTTTGTGAGATAACCTTTCACCTAAAGATAATCCAGCTGATAAGTTCGACTTGGCTGGTTTTAGAATTATATGCCTCATTTGTAATAAAAAGCTCATCTGATTTTATAAAAATAAAATTGAACTATTATATTGCCTAAATTTGGTACAGGTATCATCGTAATTATGTATATTGTGCAATAGCAGTAGTCTAAATACCAATCCCTATTTTCTACAATAACCTCTTATAAAATTAACCCTAATTTACTCTTATTAAAAGGTACAAGAAATCGCCTTCATTATGCTATTATATATTTCATTCATTAGCAGAACAAATAGTGTTCTCACTAATTATTTATAATTGATTATAATTAACTAATTATCATAATTAATTTTGTTTACCTTAAATTGCTAAAGTCAATGTCCATTTTGAATTGATTCATTACGCTGTATTGAGGGGCAAACCTCTAAAGCTTTCTGTTCCCCTTGTACAAACCTTTTGTAGAAGTTGTTTGTACACGTATTACTAGCGATTACCTGTATAAGAGAAAACAGTTGGGAAGGTAAAGGACACCAGAAAAATAAATAAAGCGTATATCTCCAGCTAGATATTATGTGAAAACAATTTGAAAGTCAATATTAATTACTAATTATAAAGTTAGGTTCTACAAAACAGTTATGAGACAATGAGACAACTAAAAAGATCGAATTATTTTTAAAATAAAGTGAATTTTTAGAAAAAAAAAACAAATACCGACTTCAAGAATCAACCTACATGTACAAACATGAACTAAAAATTAAAAAAATAAATTTAATTACATGCTTCACAACAAAGAGCATTAAAGGACAATCAACGAAATAATCGATACTTATATGCCTATTCACAATTTATGATCAGTTAATTTTTGATTTTGTGCAAGCCAAGAAGGGCAGTTCAATCCTGCCTTTGCAACAAACTTTTGAATGGCACAATACAGTGGTGTGGCGGTAATGAAATCCCTCCCATACTCAAAAGTTGCGGGGTGTTCCTATGTGCCTGAGTGCTTAACACTACTTCTACTTTTAGTGGTAGGTGAGTACTTTTGTTTGTATATGTAGGCTTAATCTTGAAGTTATAGGACGTATAAAAAGAATGACCGTTTTATCAAATTCCATAGTTCAAAAGTCTGTAAATATCTTAATGCTATTTATTATTCACCAATACTTAATAATCCCTTTAGAGAATTCTCTAAGCTTGTTTACTTCAAAAAAAGCATCAGTTCAGTTATTTATTTCAAAGAAGAAACATGGCCGTGTCCTACGAAATTCTCGTAATTTTAAGACATTACTGGAAAAAAAAAATTCACAGCCGCTGAAGCAACTCGTGAAATTATCAAATACGAAGGGGAAGGTGTCCTTGAAGAGCGCACTGTGAGGCGTTGGTTTGAAAAATTTAGAAGTGGAGATACGGCGTTGGAAAAGAAGAAGGGCTCAATAATGGATATTGATGAGGTTCTGAAGGAAGCTGTTGAGTCAAATCCGTCCACAAGTACTCGCGAACTTGCCAGGGAGTGTGGTGAGTCGAAAGATGATACTGTTAGTCAGTCGCCATTTTCTCTCCATGGGGAAGGTGAAAAAAACCTGCTCGTCCCCACACTTCCCGTCGAACCAAAGAAAAGTTTACAGAACTTCATAGGTTTGAACTCATGCCTCATCCACCATAATGACGGTAGATAACAATGGACTATACTTTAAGTATTAATTGTATTTTATATCAAAAAAATAATAATACAAATATTTGTTTATGAAACGGACATTTTTTTTTCTATACACCCCATTATTAATAAATACAATTCAAACTTTTTTTCAATAAATTTTGAGTCGATTTCAATAAAATAAAATTTAATTTTATGGGTCATATACACCTCTGAAGTACGACCTACCGAACAAAAAATGAATTATTAAAAATCGATTCTTCAAATAATAATCTCTTAACATAAAATCAAATAAAATACAAAATAAATAAATAAAAAAAAGCCAACAATTTTGAGTATTCCAGACCTGAATATTATGATGGTAATGGCAATAAAGATATAACAGCGAATTGGATTAGATTTATTATTAAATCGTTATGTCTTCAACATTAAAATATTATAATGGCTTTCCCATTTTATTATAATGAGTTCTGGAAGATCAGTTGAAAGATAATCTGAAGGTAGGTTTCAACAAAGAAGGGCAAAAAAAAGTGTATGATCTTTGTTTACTGAGAATCTTTACTTTTAAGATACAGATAAGTAGGAATGGTATCTTGTGAGTAAGTCTTAGGAAGCTTTATGTGCCTGGCATTATAACCATTGTGTTTTTTTTTAAATAAAAGAACATATATATATAAATCTTGTTGAGGCTAGGTATATAAAATAAAAAATAATTTTATTGCCAATCATTATCCATAAATTGCTATGGATAAATACTGGCAATAAAATGTTTGTAAAGATTCTTGTTTGTGTTAAATTATGATAAGTACTTCTTTTGACTAGGAGACAGTAGTTTTTAATTAGCTTTTTTGCATTCTTAAAAATGTAACATTTCGACAAGCTCACCTGGTGCTGCTTGGAAGTTTGTCAATAGTTTCCTAATCAGAAATTTAATAGAAAATATTTTTTGTTATATAACGATGTTGGTTTGAATGAAAAAAGTAACGTTTTTCCTACATTATTAAGTGTTAGGGCTTTTTGAACACGATGTAGGTATGTTTTAGAAAATTTGATGAACGTTTCCATGTCAGAAGCAATAGATATGGATAGATATATCATTAGATTCTAGATAGACGTAACCATGATCTATTGTTTTTCCCAGTCAGAGAGAAATTAATTTTTTTTCATAGCAAGTATGTGAGTTTCTTTTCCCCTAACAATATTTAGACTAAGAATATTTATGATCGTTGAAGTTATATTACGTATCCAATAAGCAATCTTAAAATCCTGGGAAGACAAAACAAGATCCTTCCATTTCGATTATTATTATTTTTATATTAATAAATGGAGTGCAAGAAAAAAAAATCGTAACCAATTGATTCGAACGATTGACATGCAACGTTCAAAAGGACCAAAACTGACATATTACACAGAATGTTAGACTAACCAAAAGAGACAGAATTCATTACAAGGAGCAATATCAGATCCTTTGATAACTTTAAATTAACCCACTATTTAGAATATTAACGCGTGTTGAAAAGCAACAAAGGTGCAAAAACTATACTTTTTGTACCCTCCTTCCCAAATACCTAATGAGCCTCTTCACTAGATCAAGATATTATATAAAATTCCTATTACAAATTGTTACTTTTTGCAGAACTCACTTTGAATGTAACTAGTGCAGAAAAAAAACATAGAATCATATTTTGTATCATGAATACAAATAAAAAGGGATTAGTTATAAAAAAAATCCAGAGCTTCTCCATTACAATTGATCTGCATATTTCATTGGAGTTTGGAGTTTATAATTTAAATTCAAGACTAAAACGACAAGAAACTCCCCATCGTTACAGACTACTTCAACATTTACTAGACAAACGTTCAAAGCTCCCAATTAATTACAAAAGACTCATTTACATGACTGTGATTAGACCTATTTGGACGTACGGAGTTGAGCTTTGGGGCTCTACCAAACCATCCAATTCGTCTCGTATCCAATCCTTACAATCCAAAATCCTTCGAAAAATCCTCAATGCTCCTTACTTTGTGACCAATAAACTTATCCATAAAGATCTTAATGTTCCATATGTTTCTGATTTAGCCCAAACCAGATACCTATCCTTCCATAGTAAGCTCCATAACCACTCCAATCCACTAGTCTCCCAACTTGCTTCCTCCTCCATCCCTGATAATCCTCCGAGACGTCTGAAAAGAAGATGGCCTAGAGACCTTTTAGTTTAGATTTTATTGAAGTGCTACTAGTGAGTAGTTCTTCACAAGTTATTTGCATGCTATTGAATTCACTGTCAACACATTTACTTGTTGTATATTATTTTGAACAGTTGTAAATATCAATAAATAAATGAAAAAAAATAAAATAAAATAAAAAATTTTAATTATCTTTTTTTCCAACATTGATCCGTTTTATCATTAGTCACAAACTTGGCAATGATCTGAACATAATACATTCATTGTATTTCGTTTTCAGTCTACTGAAGCGAGTATTAACAATAGCAGAAACCTCATTATATCCTTGATTAATGAATATTATAGACAATCGGGCTTAGGGGTTAGACGACAATGGCGTCATTGGTATGAAAAATTTTGTTATAATAGACTACACCTTTAAGTGAACAGCCATCTTATAGCCTATTAAATTGAATCGTCATAAAAATAATAGAGAAAATAAACTGGGTTGTTGTTGATTTTATTTCTAAATGGAGCGTGTTGAAGCGAACCATTAAACACCTAATACAAAAGGGGCCATCGGAAAAGACCCATTCGGGACAATATATCGATTTGTGAGCCCACTCCTGCAGTCTTCAAATTGATAGCTCGCCGGCCATAAATGTAATCTTTATTCTTCGTATATCTCTTATTCTTCATGTATCTCTTATCCTTCTTCATATTCTTTTCTCTACGGTCTCCTTCTGCCATTTGTGGTTGTGTTTATCTCTATTGTTTGTTCATCTGTATCGAGACCCACCTAGAATCCTTTCACAATACAGATAGTGTTCTTTTAATATGAAAATATATTTTCTTTATAAAATAAGAATTTTGGAATATGCTTGTTGAACATTTATCATTAAAAGAAATTTATTAGTTAGGTTATTTAAATATAATTATGGTTGAATATTATTACTTTATTATTTATAATATTTTTTGTATAAAGGTGAAGTGGGGTAAGTGCGTTTATGGGGCAAGTGCATTAATCGGCCATAACTTCTATTGCCATTTTTTTACATCAACTTTGATGAGTTGTATGTAGAGAGAACTTCATACCCTCCAAACCTATCATACTAGAGTGCTCTACTGTAAAAGATAAACTCACTAGGAAATTTCATAGTTTAACCTGTTGATCTAGGTATTGTGTAAAGTTGAAGCAGTTAGAACTATAAAATTGTATCACCTTTGAAAATTATTTGCTGATATTCTACCAAGGTAAGTTATTTTGTTATGTAGTTTTTCTTTGTGTACATAATTAAAAAATCATTTTATTTCTTAGTATGTGGGAGTAAAGCCCTATGATGTACTTACCCCAAGCATTTTTCGACAAGGGGTAAGTGCGTTATAAAACCCGGGGAAGTGCATCATATCCTGCACTTGTCCCTCTCGGGGAAGGGCATCTCAGCACAAGATGAGATCAGTTCAATTGAGAAAAACGATATTGTACGCATTCTCCCACTCCCTAAGATCGGTTGTCGAGGAGAAGCAATTTTTAATTTACAATTTTCAGGCTACAGCCTTTGTTGATTTACGCAGTTTTTCTATTTATTCCTTGTCAATTAATTATATACCCACTTAATAAACGTTGTGATATATCTAAATGCTTACTCTCGTTATCGAATTATTGTTTCTTAAGTGGAGCGGCCATTTTTATTGTAAATTAATTTTTATATATATATATATATATATATATATATATATATATATATATATATATATATATATATATATATATATATATATATATATATATATATATATATATATATATATATATATATATATGTAATGATATGACTATAATTATATAGTAATTTACTGTGTTTTTAAAATTATTTTCTCCATTTATTGTAAACTAATTACATATTTGATAATGTTTTTGGTTATGCAAAACTCAATAATTCAGTAACTTTTTCTTTAATTTTTTAATTTCAAGGAAGAAAATGATTGCTGGGAGTTTATTTATGCACTTACCCCTTCAAAGAATCAATTCACTGCTAAGGAGTTTACAAGCGATTTATGCACTTACCCCGTTTAGGTGGGGCAAGTGCATAAATGGGACTTAATATCAATTTTCTGTCGCACTGATAATAATTTTTAGGATATAAGGGAAATCAACTATATTATTGAAAAGAGTAAAGTTCAACGTTTGCAATGGAATAAGAAATATTATCCTAGCATCAATAACTGATTTTTTATGTTAAGTTAAAGTTGAACTTTGCACTCCATATGACGCACTTGCCCCACTTCACCTTATTATACATATTATTTTAAACAATGTCCACTATTAAATATACTTATGTTAATATTGTAAATCTACTGAGATTTATTAGCTCACCGTAAATACCCAATTAGTGCAGAAATGATAGATTATCCTGCAGATTAGTTTGGAAGTCTAACCATAGATTAAGATTCAATTCAGGCAAACGTTTTAGTATATAAATTAACTTATATTTAAAATAAAGTTTAAATTATTGTAATAACAAAATATCAGGAGTTGAATTTATATGTTTTTTTTTAACTGTTTATTGATATTTAAAACTGTATAAATTGTTATGTAAAATTGAGAAAATAATTACAATGACAAGTCAATAACAGGTAAACAACTACTCACTAGTATTGCTTTAATAGTCCTTCATTAGAAGGTCTCTTGGCTATCTTCTTTTCAGAAACCTCCGAGGATTATTGGAAATTAAGTGTGAGGCAAGTTGGGGGACTAAGGGATTCGAGTTTGGGCTAAATCAGCAACATATGAAAAATTGAGATTTTCATAAATAAATTCATTTGTTTGTCAGGATTTTACAAAAACGAAGGATTGTAAGAATTCGATAAAAGAAGAATTGGAAGGTTTCGTGAAGCCCCAAAAATGGAAATAGATCTAATTATTGTCATGTAGATAAGTCTTTTGTAATTTATTTATAGCTTTTTATACTTGTTTAGTAAATGTGGGATTATTCAAAAACGGCAATCAGTTTCTTGGCTTTTAAGTCTAATATGTGTAAATAATGTTCAATTTAAGGCCTCATATCAAATATTTACAATCTGAACACCCTTGATAAAATCGTCAATATTCCTTACTCTTTCACAAACAAGCTTATCCATAAACATGTTAAATAATGGATGGAGAAAATTCTATCATACTGGAAAGGATAAAACCTATCATTATATATATTCAATAATAATAATCAACAAAGTTGTGTGAAAATAAAAAAAAAAACTAAAATTTATTCTGAAGAAATGTATTATCACTTTTTCTAATATATATCTTAGTCACTTGTCTTGATCTGGACTTATGCTAATTCTAAAGCACCTAATTCCAGATAAGAAAAAGTGTAATGTATTTCTTTCAAATTCCTAAAGTACATCTGATAACAATTATAAACAATTATAATGTATGTGAATATTCAATTTAAAAATTAAATATTTCACACACGAACTGTACTACAAATATACAAATATAAATGCATCTTTCCTATTCTTCTCGTATACAGTCCTTACAATCTGAAATCTTTTGTAAAACCATAAATCCTTCTTATTATGCCATAAACAAACTTATATATAAAGATCTTAATGTTCCATATGTTTCTGTTTTGGCACAAAACAGATGTCTATCCTTTCTTTGTAAACTCCATACCCACTTGAATCCACTATTCTCCCAACTTGCCTCACACTAAATTCCCGATAATCCTCCAAGGCGTCTGGAAAGAAGGTGCCGAGAGACCTTCTAATGTAGAGCTTTTGAAGTGCTACTAGTGAGTAGTTCTTTACATGTTATGAACATGTAATTGTAATAACTTTCCTCAAATTTACTTGTTGTATATAACGTATAAAGTTGTAAAAAAAAAAAAGAAAATACAGTTGCAAATAAATAGGTTAAAAAAAAGAATATTATATACGGTGGATACTTTCAGCGAAGGAACTTTAAATATTTTTTACACTTGAGATTAAAATTTGCAGCCATTTTGCAAAGTGGTGAATAGGCTAACTGGAGGCTCATGTTAAGGCCAGCTAATTTATTCTATTTAGCCTGATCATCAAAAAGCCCCTGCCAATTAGATCTGGTCAGATTAATTTAGTTTCCTCATAGTTTAGGGTTTTAATTTGGCCTCTGTGGTATTGGACTTCTGTAGTGGCTTTACACCAGCCCCTAATGATAATTAGAAAACTTGTTGAATGGTTCAATCCATTTATAGGAAATATATGGAGTGTAAACCTTACAAAATAAAAATAAATGAGAATACAGTAAAAGAAAATCAGTTAAACAATTTGTATATATACTCGTTTATGAACTGTCTCCAAACGTGTGCAATGTCTGAAGTACATTTTTTTTTTTTTTTTTTTTTTTTTTTCTGCATTGGCTTTCCCTAACCTAAGTATACATTGTCCTCCCTCCATATACTTCTATCTAAGGTCCATTCCTCTCTCGTGTTTCCTTGGGCTACCTCGTTTCTGTTTTCCTTGTATTCTCCACCCATATACTTTCCTTGGTAGCCTTTGATCGGATATTCCTTGTAATGTTCTGTACAAACTTTGAGATTTTTCTCGGTCGCGTTAAGGATATTTCTTTGGTCTATATTTTTGTCTGTTTTTTTTTCCTTTTCCATTCTTGATCTCGATTTTCCGTGCCAATAGTCCATTTCAGTGACTAGAAGCTTCTTCCGGAGATTGGCCTTTAGTTCCATGTTTTTCCTCCATATACATGATTAATCCATTTAAACATGATTAATTGATTGGGCTATTCAAATGATTCAGCAAATAGCCTTGTTGGGAGTGACAATGACATATATCATGAGATGTTGTAATGTCGGCAGAAGGACCACCTTTTGACCTCCTTCAGCGAGAAAAAAAACTTTAAATATAAAATGAAAAGAAATGGTGTGGCGGATAAATTGGAAAACATATATGGAAGGATAAGACAAGATTCTAACAAATAGAAGAGGATTCGCTGGAAGAAACTACAAAAAACTATAACTGGAGGTAGGAGATGGCCTAAAAAGTTAGTATTCTCTCAGTTTTTTTTTTTTTTTTTTTTTTTTTTTTTTTTTTTTTTTTTCGATTTGTCGGATCGTTTTTAGAATCAAATGTATCCTTCTAGATTAAAATTATTCTCACGGGTCATGTGCCGCCTTCCGAGCAAAGTTCGCAGAACATTGTAAGTTTATCTATTCCATATGCCCAAGCAGCGAGGTACCCGAAACCGCCAAGCATATTTAAGTAGCCTGCACAACTAATAAGGAAAGCACTGAGGGCCAAGGGAAACATGAACTTATGGAAAACGTGTTCTATCTACTAATGATCAGGTAAAACAACTTTTGCTACAAGTCCTTTGAGCATGGCTGGAAGGAAATCGTTGGCCCTACTTGCTTCTCCTTGGGAAGGGGAGAATGGTTCGTCCCTAAGGCGCTCGAGGTTAGAGAGAAACGGAAAACAGTTGTAATTGTACAGGAATAACAAAAATTGTTTCGATTTTTATATATTCAGTGGTATCATTGGAAATTTTGCGGTTTTGTGGCATCACAAGGAAAATGTTTTAGAAGAGATGAAACGTATTTGAAATAACAGAAATTTTCTCTAATAATTTATTTTATAGTTTTGTTTTTTTAAATACAAAGCAGCATTAGTTTCTGGACCCAATATATACTACGATAATTTCGGAATATATGTGATGAGTTTTCTTTTTCCTCGCAGATTATTCGATTATCAAAAATTTCCAAATATATGTAGTGTTTGTGATGAATTAAAATTTAAAGATAATTCCACTAATATAGGTTTAGTCAAAAATAAAACTATTATTTAAAACGGAAAATATAATTCAATGTTAACAAGAACAGATCCTAAGAGTTGAATTATTTATATTTATTTGTTTAAATATTATAGTTTCGAGAATGTCTATAACTTAGGTATTATACACGGCATCGGAGTTATTTGAGCAGAGCTGAAGTGAAATTAGACGCCTTACCTGTGGGTCTTATCTCGGCTTCCTCTGTTCTCTCCTCTCTCCCTATCTCAGTGCAAATCTCCAAACTTATCTGCCTCAGTTCCCTATATAATGTTATGATTAAAATATTCATAGAAGTTTAACTGTAACATGTTCCAACTATACCTAAAATTATAGTTTACCTAATTATTAATTGCAATGTTTACTTTTATTGTTGATATACTTTTCATTAATCCAATACCCATCTCAAATTATTCTCACTAAGCTAAAAATTAAAAATCAACATAGGTGTCCGGACTTCGATTAACCGGAACAAAAAAAAAATTAACATTTTCGCAAGTTAAAAGTTATAGAAGGGGGTGGATTCATTTAGTAGGCCTATGCGCAGTTCCCGTTTTCCCCGGATTATATGTTCTTAGGAATTCTCAATATAACTCACTAAACAATAGAATCCAACTTAAAACTGTAAAAGTGGTTGATGTCGTTACCTAAATTAACTAAAACAGTAAAATAAAAAGGAATATCATTGTAATGTGGTAGGGATATTTAAAAATGGCATTTCATAAAAAAAACACGATATGTCAGTATTTCGATATATGTGGTTACTGATATATTGTGTATCGGTGTTTAGAGATCGAAAAATCGATATTTCAGGAAGATACCAAGATATGTTCAGCGAATATGACTACATACTGATTCACCTAGAACATTTAAGAATATGATTGATCTGATGTCTCTTCAGACCTGAATATTATTGAAAATATTTTGGGAATTCTTTCCAGAAGGGTGTATAGTCAGTCAAGATAGTTTGGAACTGTTGAGAAATTGAAAGCTGATATTTTGATCTTATGGCAGGAATTGAATCAAGAAACAATAAAAAAAAATTGTACGATTCGTTACGAAATAGATTATTTGAATATTAAAAGGTGGTGAAGAGTCCGCGATATATTAAAATATAGTTTAATTTCCAATCAATTCATCCGAGTGAGTCAAAGTTTATTTTAATTCTGTTTTAGGGTTAATTTAGTAAGATTTTTGAAGCATGTCAAACATTATGCCAGTCTGAAAATATTATACATTTCATTCCATTTATTAAGTAAATATAAACGTTATTGCTTTAATTATTTATTTAATTTACTCCTTGTTATTTATGACCTCGGTATTATAAAGCAGTTATGGTATCGAAGCAGGGGGTTGGAGGGTTATGATATTACTATTAGCTGATCGGACACAGCGCCCGGAGCTGAATCAGCAATACACCGCTGACTAAGGCGCAGACTATCTCATGGCCCACCTGTTATATACCCCACTCCTTTACCACCATCCAGTCCTTGTATATTCATTATATTGTTCCTCTTATTGCACTATAATATTCAAGCGTATTTAATTAAATTAATATGTCTCTCTATTACTTAATTATTTACATTTTGGTGCCATGTACCACCACATTTGGTTAGAGGCACCATTATCAGGTTCAGAACAATAATTCCTTGTACAGGTTTGTTTGTTTTAAAAATTGAATAATGTGCTTGTGGAGATACGAGTTGTTTTCTAGCAATGTTGCAATGTCTTGATTCGTCAGACCGTTATCTTTGATTATGTATTATTGGCATTCAACAAGAATGTGTTCTATAGTCAGGTTTACCTGACATTCGTTGCATTTTGGAGGTTGCTTGTATTCTAATAAGTAAGTGTGGGTTTGAGTGTCCAATTCTTAGTCTGGTAAAGATGACTTGTTCTTTTCTTGGTCCTGGAATTGGTCTAATTTTTTTAAAGTTTATTATTGCTGTCGGTCCTAAGCCATCTTTCATGCCAAATTATATTGATTTGACGTTTTAAGTATAATTTTAGATCTGTTAAAGGGGTAGGTATTATGAGTAATGGAAAGAGGGAACACGCTTCTTTGGCTGCTAAATCCGCTTGTTCATTACCTTCTGTACCTGAATGTCCCGGAATCCACAAAAAGCTGATAATTTTGAATTTCAAAATGGATTCGATTAAGTTGGCTATTTCAGATATTCTGTAGTTTTTAGCATCATGGTTTTTGTTGCTAATGCTAGTGAGAGCCGAAAGTGAGTCAGAACAAATTAAGTATTCTGGTCTATGTCAAGTGTTTTTATAAGTTCTAGGGCTAGTTTAATAACATAAAATTCTGCCAAAAAAATAGAAAAGACAGATGGTAATGAGTAGCGTATTACTTCTGACCCTATACTCACTTAGCAACCCGTACCTTCATCAGTTTTTGATCCGTCAGTAAATATAAGCTGCGTATTTACATAACTGGAAATTGCCTCTTTAAAGAAATACATTGACGAAGTCTGACATAAATTGTTTGTTAATAATTTAACAAGATTAAAATTAAATTTAGAAGGAATTAATTGCCTGGGTGGAAGTGAGTAAGGAAAAGAGATTTCTATTTTATAGGACATTATTTGAGTTATTATTCTAAAAAGATCAGGGTAACTTTTAGGAAGTATAGGAGTAATTTTTTCGAATCCTGGACTGGCCTATCGGCCAGTCTTATCGAAGATTGAAGGAAATTATAAGGCCTTCGAATTGATAGAGACCATCCCTCAGCGTCATAAAGCAGACTGGCTGTGGGGTTGGTTCTGAATGCTCCCGTCGCGAGTTTGATCATTGAATTATGAAAACAATTCAATTTGTTTAGTAATTTTAAGGAGGCACTGCCGTAAAGTGGAGCTCCATAATCTAGAACTGGTCGAGTCACGGTACGATATATCTTTAAAAGAAGAAAACAAATGTTCATATGCCATAGCAATTATTATTAATTTAAATGTTTACTCATGTCAGAGTTGTTTAGGGCTCAAAATAGTGAATGAAGAAGAATCAAAAAAAAATATGGAAAAAAAAAAATTAAATAACATATATATATATATATATATATATATATATATATATAAAAATAGACAGCCATTGGAATTAAAAGTAGAAAAAATAAATATATTTCTCCCTGACAGTGAAAAACAATAGAACATGTATCTACAATCTACTACATCTGATGAGGAAACTGCCAGCAAATTTTCGATCCGAGCAACACTAACAGAGCTACAGCGCGTCAAAATATTACATTTTTGAGTGTAAAAAAAAAAACGTTCCGCAAGAAACCTATATATCCCCAGCCGAAAGACAATGGAGAAGATTGGAGTTGAATCTCCAAGGCATTATGAAGAAAAAAAATCATGCCTGGCCTCGTTGAAATTACAACTGTATACAATATACACATCAAGTGAATGTAAGGTAATGACAATAGCATGTCAATAATTTGTAAAGAAACTTACAAATTATTAGTATCTCAATAAAATAAAACAAATTTATAAATTTTAAGTAAACCAAAATTATAATTGAAATAATAGTTTATGAAAATCCTTATTCTTCAACAAGTGACTAATAAAGAAATACAAATCAACATGCATTCAACTAGCTTTCAAGAAAAAATAAATAAATAATCAAATAAGCTGTACTGAATACAAAAATGAATCCTTTAATTTTCTGGAAAATCACTTCCTATTATTAACTTATGGAATTAAAGCAATTACTGAAGTATCTGGTATTTTTTAGAAGTTATTCCATTTTTCCTTCTGTTGGTGGGTATTAACATGTTTGTCGTCTAACATTTTTAAAACTTAGCATATATATATATCGATAGGTATTACTGTGTAGCAAAGTTAATATATTTGTATTTTGTACGTTTTTAGTACTGATGATGAATTTTTAACATTCGAAACAACTCTTCAAATAAGACGCTTGTGAATGTGATGAACTAACTCCACAAACATTCTTGCAAATTTTAAATGACTTCCACTTATACGAAGACGAGAAACACAAATTAGTTAGGGCTTCTCTAATGGAAGGGGGTACATGGCCTCTTCAACAAGAAGCTTTATACCGGAAGTATAAAAAAGAACTTTTGGAATACCGCAATATTTTGAAAATACACAAAGACTAAATGAAAAATTGTTTAGATTTAATAGTGCATCAACCAATTGACATTCGCGATTTTCTAATATTTTGTTTATATTTTTCCTCGTTCCTTTTCCAGTTTATTCATTTATTCAGTTTTAGTTTTTTTTATTTATTTTTTGTTGAAAGTTATTGACACTTAAAAATATTGATCTGTATCAGAAGAAACAATGCTATTTAAAACATTGCATGGTGCATGCACAGTTATAAAATAAACGCCTCTTCTGCAGGGTTACTACAGATGAGAAAAAGAAAAAAAAAAAAAAACTCTTCAAATAAGAAATTCTAATATGAACTACCTCCATTGCTTCATGAAAAGAAATTGGCTTGCGCTTTAATATACAGACACAGACTGACCTGTAAATAACACATTCAACATACCACACTCAAACATATCGAACAGACCCAGCGCCCGACTGTCACAGCCCATGCCGGAACTAGCTAGTGGAAATCATCCATTATTCCCTCGTCCTCAGCCAGTATCCCCTTTACGCTGCAAATGAATTCCCTTCAACCCACAGCAGTTGTCATTAAACCTTCTGCCTTTTCCCGTCACGATTGCAGCGGCCTACTTGCCCCCCACAGAAACCATTTCCACATCCAGTTCATTCCCTCTTCAATTCCTTAAACCACCGCTTCGTTCTTTTGGGCTGACTTCAATGCTAGCCACCAGCAATGGGGTTTTCAAGAACACACAGCCCCGTGGTCGGGCATTGGGGGGGGGGGGCAGTCAGCACGTTAATCCTCCGAATATATTCATTTTCATTTCTCCCGGTACTCCTAGCTTATGGCCCACAGATCCGAACAGAGAACCCTGACCTTCGGATTTCTTCATACAGCAGGCTTAAGGACCCCTCTCCATTACTCCATAGAACGCCTGTATGGAACGTGTCCTCAGATCATAGTACAGTAATTCGTCACCCACCTCCTTACTCCCATCCCAAAATCGCCTCCCCCTCATTTATAAGATGCCAATAGACTGGAATAACTTCCGTTCCGTGCCGCCAATATCTCCGGACAATATAGACCTCAGAGTATACCTTAAAACCTCCCAGACCTTGACAATGCAACTAATTCCTACAAATCATAATCCAGCATGGCAGGCCAGAGGCTTTGCCATCTTTCCCTCGTTCCCCTTGACCAAAGTAGAAAGAAAGAAAAATCCTTGACCCCAAGACGGAAGTGACCTTATCCGATCCAGGGACGCAAAGCACAGAGCCATTTGACGCTAAAGAACCAGGCCCTCCTGCCCGATCGGAAAGAAAAAATCCGACAAACATCTTACAGTAAACTCCTTGTTTGAACAAAGACAACATGGATGCGACGACTTCTACTGAACTAGCATACCACTCTCCCCTCCTCACTAACACCCTCTCCTGACATTCAGATAATTCCCGACTGGAGTACCAGCACCTAAAAAAATCCTCCCAAAAGCAAACCACAATCTCCCATACCTTCCGGCGAGGCGAAGAGGAAGGATGGTGCATGCGGCTAGCTTGTGATCGAGAACAGAGCTGAAGAATTTGCCCAGCCACCTCTCCACTATATTTAGCTCCCCATCCTGATTCTAATCACCACCCAACAACAACAAACGGGTCAATGAATTCCTTTGATTCACCGCGATTCTTTTATCCTTACCTCATATAAGGGCAATTAACACGTCTGAGGGCAATTTCAAAATTCCTCCGGAGGGCCGAACATTAAAAAAAAAACTAAATCCCCCGGATATGTTCTCCTCACCTCACAGATTTCTCAGGCACAACTTCTGCTCGACGGAAAGCGGTCATAAAGAAATAGCAAATAACTTATCAATCCTAATAGAAAAATCTATTTTAAACTATAAAAACGTTGAAAAAAAGTAAAGTTTATACAACACCCAAAAAAAATGAGGTATTCATTGTTAAATTCTCATATCGTCAGGAATATGAGAATATATTTGGAAAAAAAGGTTTTCTGAATGAGCACATAAAAAAAAACCTTTGAAAAGAAAAACAAGAGAGGGTGGGAGTTCCATAAAATGTTGGAATGAAATAGAAAGGAAAGCCTAAATAATAAAGCTCTACTAAAAGAGGTATAAAGGTCAGAAGAAATGGGTTTCGTGAATGAGGTGGAAAATATAGAATATACAGTTGATGTACATAGATCATTTTGTCAAAGCATGACAACACAAGGAAGTGTTTTCTATGGAGGTAAGGGTACAGTCACCATAGATCTGCATAATAGTAGGAAACTTTCCATGGAGGTAAATAAGACAGATCTTGTAAATCACTCCATAATCCATTTTAGTTAGTTTACACAATAATTTTTTGCTCTTGGTACTGACGCTCTAAAGAATAATAGTAGAAAATATTTGCTTGGATAGTTTTTTCTAGGCTACGTTACATTTTTCAAGTCCTGTGCCTCAACTCAAGTCCTATACAGTCACCTAACTATGTTGAAATAACTTTTTTTTTTCTTTATCTTATATTTCTAGTTGTAAAAAAGTGAAGAAGTTAAATTGCATTTAAAACGAGTTAACTAACGAGTCAACGTTGGGTTTTAATATCGGCATTGTAAAAAATTGGTTTCACTTCTTAATAAGTGCTTAAAGTACATATTTCGGCACAAATGTTATTTTTTGAGCAATTACAGGGTGTTGAAAAACAATCAAAACGCATTAATGAAACGTGCTCAATATTGACTTCTTGACAACATCCAGGGACATAATTCTTCTTTTTAATGATATATACTTTACTTATATTTTAAATTAATTGAGGACCGTTATTTTTCATTCGTTTATCTGGCAATGATTTGGTGTTTATCCGACAAAAAAAAACAACTCATTTTCGCCTTACATTTCATAGATTCAATCAACGTTTATAAAACATGTAGAACAGCCTTTTTTTCAAGAATCTCCAAAAAAAAAAAATTTTTGGACGGTAGAAATAATTTTGAATACTTCTATAAAATATTTTAAAGATTAATATTTAAAGAGCCAATGACGGATATTTGTTTTAAATCCGTTCGATAACGAAATAATTTTGACTTTGGAATATCCTGATATTTCAAACTCTTTCCTTCTTGCCGACAAATTAATTATTGTTCGTTCCAAAATTGATTAAATTAGTTCCTTTATTAGACGGAAATCTTTTCCTTTATTCTAAGTTTCTGTCCAAAGAAGGGCTATGAACCCTTTAATATAAAACCATTACTGACAATAAGTTTGTTATATTTTCCGAACGAGAATTAATTTAATTTTTCATAACAAAATCCTTAGTTCTTCATAGATTTTTTTTTAATAATATTAATTTTTTTTTTTTTATGATGACTAGTTTAAATATTCTTTTAACATTTTACAATCTAACTAAAAAAAAAAAAAAATCAATACTCAAATTTATTGGTTATTCTTCTTTTCATAAACTGTGAGGTAGTAAATATTTTATTTTATTTAATTTATAACTTTCCGGATCTACTCATTAGCGGCTTAATAAACATATTAAATTTTGTCAAACAATTTACAAAATTTCAGAAATTCAAAAATGTTTTTGATTTTGTCTTCTGTGTCTTTCAGTGCTTTATCTATACTTTAGGGTATATTTTACTTTGTTCTGGCGTAAGAGTATTGTGTACATGTTGTTACAATGTGTTTCAATGTCAGTGTTTTCATACAAGTTGTACAAATCGGTGGTTCTAGGCTTCTCATCAGGTAACCGTGGGTGAAAGCTGAATGTCCTATTCTTAGCCTCGTCAAGATCATTTCTTCTATTCCTAATTTTCTAAAAGATGTTGTCCAGGGCCGAGTGTCTTGTTTAATTTCTTGAAGTTTGCTGGGTACTTGGTTCCATTTTTTTTTCAAATGTTGAAGTAATTTTTTTTTTTACAGTATGACAGGAGTTGTAATGTCGGTAATTATGGTTTATTTTTGGTTCAGTTTCGCGAGATTTCCTGCACTGTCTGCAGCTTCGTTTCCAGTTAATAAATATGATTATGCTTGAAAATACAAAATAATCATTATATGCGAAAGAATAATAATTTTAATTTCATACTTAACCTCAGTTTCTCATTATAAAACCGAGATTATGTTTATTTAGATTACTATATAAAAATGTTTGGACATAGTTGAGCTTAGGGCATACAACAAAACCTCCCGGTTGCTCTCCTATCCTATACAGAATCTCAATGCACCAAATGTTGCTGACTTAGCCGGAATCAGATACCTATCATTCCATGTTATGCTCCATACCCATTCGAATCCACTAGTCAATTAAATTGCTTTGAGGCGTCTAAAAAAGATCTTCTTATGCAGAATTTTTATTGTAGTTTTTTTAACAAGAAATCATTTTAATTATTTTACACACATTTTCTTAATACATGTATTCTTTGCAGTCGTGCATATCAATACATAAGTATTTAAAAAAATAAAAAATAAATTATATGTTTTCCTGCCTGAAATACCCTTGGGTTCACTAGATGCCCCATGTTGATAACGTGGCCCAGTTACGCTCTCAGCGACGCCGGGACAGAGAGAGCGAGGGAGAGTGAAGAGGAGGGAGGGAGCGATAGGGAGGGAGGAAGGGGAGTGTATTACACGGAGCGAGGCCGGCATTCCTGAGCCGACCCTCCTGGACCTATATTAAATTCTAGGGCCACACTTTGTCTCGGAAGAATTTTGATGAATTTAACCCCCGCTCCCGCCTCAACCACCAATAATTGGTCTAGCTTCGCGAATATATTTCTAGGCGGCATATATTCTACGGCGGCAGTGGGTGGTGGCTGGCTCCCTCGTGTGGGTTACCCTGCGGTCGAAAGTCAACTAATAATGAGGTTTTAAATAGGAAAAAACCCACGCAAATTAATTATGAGCGCGAGTCCCTAGAATATAAATTAATAATCCTCAGAACCAATTTCGCCGTGATTGAAGTTATTTTCTGACACATTAGATATTTACTTATCACTACCATATTAATCGATTTAAATCATTATAAGAACAATATATTAAAATAAATACAACATACATACATTTTTATTGTTGAAATGTTTATTTTTAGAAGAAAAGAAAAACCAACTTTAAGATTAAACCTACATGTACAAACTTTGACTTAAATAAAAAGTAAAAAAAAAAAAAAATTAAATACTTCGAAATAAAGAGCATTAAAGGACAATCAACGAAACTATCGATACTTATATATCTATTCATAATTTATGATCATTTATTTTTGTAGTCGGTGCCGGCCAAGAGTTTAATCCTACCTTCGCAACAAACTTTCGAATAGCACGAGACAGCGGACGATGATTATTCAGTGGAGGGATCTTTACTATCTTTATTGATGGGATGTTTGAAGATTTAGATGGAATTTCGAAAATCCTTTCTCCTTTGGAGAGATAATTTTCTTTTTCTATAAAATTTTATAAATGGTTTTCGGAATATATTTCATCACGAGCCTTCTTTCGTTGTTTTCAGATATAGTATAGAGAAATAAGCATCGAACCTTATAGTCCAAAAATAAAAAGTTCTTACAGCAGGAAATTGTTTACCACCCTTACTTTTTAATGTGGTCAAATGTCTTTCTCGAAATAGCGTCGGGTATGGTGGGGGAGGAGGAAAGGTGTTGGAAATTGTATTGTCTTAGCTGTTTGGTCTAATAACTCGGAAAAAGTTACTTTTAGCATATTTTGTTCTATGCAAATTAGTAAATAAATTCAAATTCTCAACAAATTTGGTTATATTCATTTATTTGCATTTATAAATAGTTTTAGAGCTGTGGAGAAGGGAATAATTAAAGAAATTGGCTTCCGGTAACTTCTCCGCAAAAACACGTTTGGCGTTACTCTTTTGACTATGACGCTATAAAAATAGAAAAAATATTCAAAATTTCTATTTTTCATCTGAAAGCTGGTTTAATTTACTATCAGACCCTAAACATGAAATAATGTAAAACACCCATGCCAGCACGCTAAAATACTGGTTACAGTTATGAAAAACTCCTTATAGAAGGTATAAGTTTAAGAAGGATAGAAATTTGTGATTTCGACTCCACAAGAAAAGTACCTCACACTGCTCCGCAGTGGAAAAGAATATGAGTAAGACAGTTTCAAGCACGATCTTGCCTTAATTTTAATTACATGTGTAAGAGTTGAAGCTTGATTGGATTAGGATCTTATTACTGTTTTATAAAAGGGACTAACGATGGTTTCGGAATGGTTACTTAAAATGTTCATATTAGCTCTGTTATTCAGGGGTATACAGTTATTGACCTGAAACCTCCAGAGATGGAGAAATAGTACTCGGAAGGACATCTAATAAGAGAAGGAGGTTTACCCAAGACATTCTGAAGAGGATTTCCCTTTTGTAAAAGTTAGTCCTCTGTTGTAATTGAATAATATAGAAGCCTTGTGTCGCTAAATATTTGATCCTTGGAGCTCTTCACCTCTGTATATCTTCCCCTCGCTAACGATTGAGCTATGGAAGACCTCTCAGACATCATAAATTCCTTTGCAATGAAATTCTAGAAGTATGACGTTGATAATTATTAATTTAGTAGATGAAGCGTTGTCCATAGTTTCAAATTCTACTTGTGAGGTTTTAAGGAAGTGAATTATTTTAGTGAAAATTTTAGATTCTTCCTGCAATAAACATATGATAATAAGGGTTGACGAATCAATTGCAACTTCTATATTTGAACTATTCAATTTGAAAACTAAACATTCATCATCAGTTTATATACACAAATTATATATTCAAGTTTTTAAAAATGTAAGACAATAAATCAAATATATTGATTCTTACCTAAGGGGTTAAACGGACTTCCGAAAGATATCAAGAGTGGAAGGGAAAGTGAAAAGGGTCAGGTAGTATTACCTTTCGGTTTTCCCTTGACTGTTTCATTTTTTCTCGTTTCTTTTTTTAAAAAAATCTAAAATTGGACTATTGGAGATATTTATCTGGTCGTTTAAACAAAATGTGGTTTGATTTTAAAATATTTTATTATTATGATTATTCATAAATATTTTTTTTAGGCTTTTTTTGACATTAGTTTTACTCCCCAGTGTTTATTGAATTTATTATTATTTCCATTTAAATGGATAGTGAAGTTGGAATTATGGATCTTATTATTGTATGCATATATATGTCCTTTGATTTACTGATTTATATTTTAGTTCATTTACAAGTTTTTTTTTGTTGTTTTTTTTCGGAAAGCGTCTATTTTACCTTTAGGGGAAGGTAAATAAGATGACAATGGTTTATCTATTTTAAATGCAGGATTCAAACCTTATTCCTTTCTAATTTTAGGGGATGTTGGGCAGTAATCTGAAATTAAAATACATTTCTTTGGGGTGGCTTTGTCCTCTGGGAGGGTTAAGATATATTATTCATTATTTTTATGGATTTGTTAAGTCGATCATGATTTTACTGTATCCGTTATCGCTGGCTATGTATATGGTTTGAATTTTGTTTATTAAAAATTTGCTCATTCAGCGCTATTTTTAAAAGGCAGTAAATTATGCTATTAAATGCTGCTAGTTTATGTGTTAGTGGTCTCCTAGCATTTTTAGAACTAATGATGAATGT
Organism: Euschistus heros; assembly: GCA_003667255.2. Classification (NCBI taxonomy): domain Eukaryota; kingdom Metazoa; phylum Arthropoda; class Insecta; order Hemiptera; family Pentatomidae; genus Euschistus; species Euschistus heros. The sequence continues at coordinate 1,910,627 of RCWM02000027.1, forward strand.
TTAAGATTCGAAACTAGTTTTCAAATAAAATGATTGCGATAGAAGTGACAATTAATTCAACAATCCTATTCTATTGATCCTTCTATACCATCATATGTATCTCAAGTGAAGCATTCGGTACTCTGTTATTCTGACGTAATGTACTGAAGCCTACGTTTTTGATGGTATGTTGCTATCTAAAGGAACTGTAAGGTGTGTGGCAATTAAGAAAAATACTATTTTATTTTCCTCTTTACTTCAAACAAAATCGTAATTCCAATCGTGATATCCTTATACAAGCCTAGTCAAAAATCTATATAACAATTAATATATTATATCCGCACACTAGAAAACAGGTAACAGTAGTAAAATTGGTTATAGGTACCAGCTGGGGTTAGGTTTCTCATGGATTTGCCACTGCATTATATGAAAATGAAAATAAGGTAAACTTCTAAATAAAAATAATTATAAATTAAAAATACACCTAAATAAAAACAATGGTAAAAATAAAATGTAAATATATTAACTGCGGCAGTGACAAATCCATTTCACATAGCCTCTTTGGTTATCACGCCAGCTGATAGCCGATAACCTTCACCAAACAGTGTTGCCCGGTACAGAACCATACAAATATAGTTTTAACCATACAACATATATGTGAGGGAATATGAGAGAAATGTGATAGGAAATATTATAGAAAGAATGAAGAAGGAAGACGAGGCTGTGGAGTGGACCGAACTTAACAAGGCTGGCCACTCTAGTTCTCATTAGTCAGGCCCCTTCAACACCTCTCCACTTCTTCCCCTCCTCCTTCCTTCTCTGTCTACATTCCTCCTAGTTTTAATGTTCAGTTGTATTCCCTTGGATCTTTCTCTTTTTTAAATAAGGGCTCTCCAGTATATAATAATTGTTTGATCTGGAGGACTTCCTTTTGAAGCAGAGAAGCCCAAAATTACAAGAGAGAGAAAAAGAGAATAAAATAGAGAACGAATCTCTGTCTGTGTGTTTGTGTGTTTAAATATAAAAGAAAATAAAACCAAAATGATAACAGCTGAAATACCTATAAGTCACTCAAAAATTAAAATTAAGTCCATAAATAAAAATTAAAAAAAAAAAAAAAACTACTTATAAATTTCTCCGTTTTTTAACGTATAGTATAAAAAAAAAAGTAATAATTAAGAATAGTATATTTGGCCGCAAAAAATATAAGCAGATGGTCTATGATGCATAAAGAAAAAACCTTTACTCATTGGTATTAATCTTATTATATTCACAATAACTCCTGCCATTTCTAATTTATCATTTTTTGTTTCATTTTAATTCTTTAATTTTTTTTCGCAACCTTTTAGGTTCACGCGTTCATCATTACTTTTCTTTTCTTATTTTCGCCCATCTTTTCTCTCAGTATTTTCTCCTCATTTCTGATACACATTGGACATACTTTAAATTTCTCTATACATTTAGTAATACAAGTTCCACAAAATAAATACCCACAACACAGGATAGCTTTGATTCTGAATGATGGAAAGATATAGGAAAGACAATTAAGCATTATATTCTCGATCGCTCTGGAAGGAATCTTTGAGGTTGCCTTTGATACGAGGAATTTCTGTAGATACTGTAAGTTCTGGAAGTTATCCTCCTAATTTGGGTTACAGTTTCATGCCTTCGAATTGGGATGTTGTTTGAATATCTGTTCCCCCTGGCAAGCTGCTCCATACCGGCGCAGAACCTCTCAGGTATGATGGGCCTGTTCTAAAATTCATTTCTTCTCGAAAGCGAACAGCCATTTCTACTACCATTCCTTTGACCTCGATGTACCCCTTGATTTTCCAAAAGAACCTTAATTTCTAATAATTCCTTTCCGTATTGTTCTTAATCTAGGCAGTTTTTGTTTGTTATATTTATTTATTGATTCGTCTCTTTTTTGTTTTTCATACCCTCCAACGCTCTTGTATTCACGGATTTTGTCAGCCTTTTTTGTTTTGTCGCCGTTAGTCCATTCTATGTGCCCTTAGTATCTTTGTATTCTGATTCTTATTTTATTTAAAACTTTTTATATTATCATGATAAGAAGTTTTTTTTCTTTAACCTCTCCTATATTTTCTTTTTCCTTACCGTACTTCTTTGTATCATCATTTTTTTTTTTTTTAATAGAGTAAGATATTGAGATGGTTCAACCGAATAAATTTAGACATTTTTTGATATTAACAACCCGAATTTTGGTATATTTCCAACGTTTCTGCCGTATTACTAAAACAATAACACATGTATTTTTACCTCTCTCATATATTTTACGTAACTGTTTATTTCAATAGGCATTGTTACACTAATATTATATTTTTCAGCTAGATCGTGATATCTATGTCATGCTTAATTATTTGATTACCTCATTTGATATCAATTTTTGCCCTTTCTTCAATTTTGTCTTGTCCCTTCAGAAAACGTGCAATCCTTAGAAATGTTGGTAAACCATGGAACATTTTTTAAACTGGGCGTATTTTTTCTTTCTCTTGACTGCATCCCAAACTTCTAGTTATCTTCTTCTTACTACTAGTTATAGAAGTAATAGTAGAAGATATGCAATAGTTAAGTTATTCGTAATCAGTTTTAGTAATAATACTAAAACTCCAGAACAAAAAAATCCAATATCTTCAGAACTTTTGTGCAATGTCGATGTGATTGTTTTACTTCTGGTTAAAAAGGAGCATGTTGTCACAACACCCTTCTTCAATCGCTGTGGTAACATGTTTTGCTGCTTAGGCTACCGATTGTCCGAGTTTTAACTTGAAAATAACTTACTCTTAATTCGGGTGTTTAAAGGTTATTTATGATTTCACACTAGAAAATGTGCGATCGATTAGAGTGATTGTAAATATTATATAAAAGAAACAATTGCTAACGGCTCTGTACAATCTATAAAACATAATCGTAGTAAACAGAGGTTTACTAATACCACTTAGAATTTCTAAAATAGTAAAAACAACTATATTATATGAAAAGACCTTGATACATAAAAATTCTCTGAGTAATTAGAGGAACCCTTAAAAACTTAAAAATCAACAAAAGTATGTAAACTTTTGCATTCAATATTATCTTGAATGACTATCAGGATACTTTTCTACCTTCGTCTCAGAGAGTCTAAGACAAAATGCTTTAGTAAGTTTTCTAATTTGAAATCAAAGCAGCTCTCTCCCTTTTGGCATTAAAGCAGACTTTAATGACCATGATGCAATATTCATCAGGTTCTGGAGGGAAAAATAAAACCCCTCGTTATCATTTTGTCCTCAGCACCTTATACACGTGTTCGCCCACTGTAACTTTTTCACATAACTATGTATTTGTTACTCGCTATGTCTTTCTTGTATAACTAATAGACCCCTTTCCCAAAAATTAAATTTTATACTTGTTTAAATAGTCAGACGGTTGAAAACAGCTAAAGTTAGTTTCTGCCGTGATTAAATCAGCTTTTGTTGACGGTCCTGTGGATCGTTCCACTGTGGATGGTTCTAAGATTCATTTCTTTTAACTCAAAAGAGTAAAGAAACACTGTCTACGTTACAAAACTAGATGCTTAATTGAGATAGTTATATTTTACAATAATTAGTTTAACTATAATTTTCAAAAAAAAAAAAAAAAAAAATAATTTACTTATTTCGAAATTCCCATTAGGATAGATTATTTATCTTGAAATAGAGTTAGAAAATGTATTGACTATTACAAAGGTTATGGTTTTTGTGATACGAGCATAGGTGAGCAAAATTTAAACATAGCTAAATTTAATTATTGTGAAATTGTTCATTTGACAACTAATTTCCCTGTAATAAATCACGTAATTTGATATTGATTAAATCTTACAGTCATATTTAGTGATCTAATGATTATTTAACTGAAAGGTTTAATCTTCATTAAATTACGCGATTGATTCCAGGAAAGTAGTTGTCAAACAGCTAAGATTAATTTTAAAATTGATATAAAAATTTTTGATATGAATTGACTATATACATTTGAAATCAATACGAGCCTGGTATAGATACATAAATATATTATAGTCAAGTTATAAATCTAAGAAAAAAACATATGTATATAATCATGGATATAGATTATTTGTTATTCGATGATCTAATCCAGGAATCCAGAATCCATACGGAAATTACTGGCACAGTATCATGAGAGATGTCCTTAACTTGCTCAAACTTTGGCACAACTCCTTTACTGTATTCCCTTCCATTTCCTCACGAGTCTCAATCCTCTGCTGGGGAAAGGATAACTTTTTCTCAACTCGGTGATACTGGTGCTTGGAATCGCTGTCCAGCTGCTCAAACTTTTTTGACTCGAATATCTCTCCTACATTATGACCAGTAGTTAAAGTTAAGTAAACTTTTCTAAAGAAAAAAAATTCTAATTTTTATTTAGGTAATAATTGTTTTAAAGTTATCAACTCTCATGTTTATGAAGAAATAGGTCAATAAATAGCTTTAAGTATGATCCTTATCGAAATAACTAAGATTTAAATTCATGAACATACTGAACTTTAAGACTTTTACTATCCATCGTAGTTTACTTTACTATTAGCCTGTTATTATAGGCAATATGGCAATATATAGACAGTGCACTTGGTACTATTGATCAGAGATCTATCGCACGGCCTGAGGTTGATATGTTGTTGCAGAGGCCTAAGGCGTAAACCCTTAACCGACATATTCAGCACGACCTGTCTTAGCTCGAACTACGTTTACTTCAATAATATTCGATTAGAAGAAGAAAATAATTTGTTTCTCAGCATAGCTGCAGCGGGTGGATTTTCAAGTTATTTCGGGACAATAGCTTAAAAGATAGATACAAAAAAAAAATCAATAAAAACATTCGAAAAAAAAAATTCGACACATGTCCTTCGTTATACTTAGACAATGAATCAATACCGCTAAATTCCACAGTAAAATTATCAGGACTAATGATAGAAGATGAAATGTGCCCCTCATGTTAAACAAAAGTGACCTATTGTAAATAAGCGTCTAGGATTCTTGTTCATTCTGCTACCAAAAAGATCCTCCATAAAACTAACTCAGCACCTTTATATATACGATCACATATTGAAACCTATTTGGTCTTACGTATCACGAATGAATCAGACAAAAAAAAACTCTTGTATACAAACTACAAACATTTTAATCTCATACATTATGACTAATTACACGATCTTGATGGGACGTATATAATAGAAAACTGCATCCAGATTTAGCATACCCATTGTACTGGGCCAAATCAAAACAAAATAAGGAATATTTCAGGATTAGCTATCTGACCATCCCAACTTACCTATACAAATCATATCCACAACAAGTACCCCTGAAGGCTTAAAAGAAGTTGAATGAGTGATCTCCTTAGTGACAAAAAACTTAAAATATTAGGTTTCACCTGCGAGTACTGGTCTCCCTTATGGTTTACATGTCTTATTTATTTTGTATTATAAATCGCTGATTGTCTTTAGTTTTAGGCCTGGTCTGAATTGAAAAATTAAGTTAAAAAAGAGAGGGTTTTCTCTACTGTTACAACTAGTACACTCTTACCTCTTAGCCTGTCGCAGATGGCTATATTTTGTATCCCTATACACTTTAAATATTCAAAGCTTCAAATCCCACTGGTTAGAGTTCAATGGTCTCATTCTGTTTCCTAGAGCTGAATTATGGACCTATAGTAAAAAAAAAAAAGTAAAATAAAAAAAAATAATTAAAAGTATAATCTGTGATCCTAATTACAAACAAATTAAATAACTATTACCGTTCCTTGTAAACCTACTACTTCTTGTCCTACAGTATTTTTTAATGAAATTCTATTAATACCTGTTGATCAGGTTCGCTACCTAGGACTTCATCTGGACAAACCAAGTGGAACCCACACAAAAGACTAAAACTGCCGATCGTTTTCGACTCCTTAGACATTTACTAAACAAGCGTTCAATGCTACCAATAAACTTCGAAAGACTTATGAACGTGAAAGTATTTAAACTTAATTGAACATATGGAGCTGAGCTTTGGGACGCCACCAGTTCATCTCGTATCGAATACCTCTTATTTTGTGACAAATAAACTAGCCACCAAGTTGGTATGGTGGCACCATGCATGACGTGCCATATGTTGTTGATGTAGCCTAAACTAGATACCTATCCTTTCATATTAAACGTCTTATCCATTTAAATCCATCTTTGACAACTTGTTTCCTATTTTATTCCAGGTAAGCCTCTTAGTTGTCTGAAAAGGCCTCGGGACCTTCTAATATAAAACTTGTTTTGTGTAGAACTCTCTGAGTGCTACCAATGGACAGCGTCTTTACAAGCAATTTACATGTAATTTTTAGCATTATTATCGCATTTACTTGATGTATTTATATTAAATTGTATGCAGTTGTAAATTTCAATAAATAGCATATTAAAAAAATAAATTAAAAAAAAAACAAAAAAAATACATAGAGCTTAAAATGACTCTATAGTATTTGAAACTGCTTTTTCATACCACTGAATATTATAGAAGTGACACATTATCTCGTGAATCCGCATAAAATATTAATCTATAATAAATCATATTAATATGCTTCTATGTATCTGCAGAGGGCTTATATATATTTTTAATTATCTAATTAGATACATAATAGTTGTCAAAACATTTCACAAAAAAAAATAATCTTTAAAAAACATAATGGCAGGTGCTCTACCTCGACCTTTAAAGCCAGCCAGTTCCACCGCGGGTTACCAATTAGACACATCAAACACAAATGAGATTAACTCCAGACTGGCGGATGAGGCTTAGAGATCAAAGATTATTTGATTACTGTGGTAGACTACTGGGAGCAAACAACTGCCTCTATAATTGTAGCGAGTCTATAACCCAGTCCTTCAGCTACACGTTTTGAATCACACCCTAAGGCTTAAGGAAGGGAATCGATCCTAATCCACTTCTCTACCTAGCTTCTGAGCTGAATGAAATGGCAACCTTAACTTAATAAGATACTTTTAAATTTAGTGAGTTAAGTAGTTTTGAATATTAGTCGTCTTTAATAATTACAACTTATTTTTAAACCCTTATTTATGAATTATTATCGGTTTTATATATATTTTTCTAATTATTTATTTTTTTTTTAGGTTTACTTTTTTTTTTTTTTTAAGAAGTTTCTAGGATGTCCAAAGTGTTACCTTATACTTTCCTTGGAAAAATGAGATTGTATAAAATAAAAAAATGGTCTTCTCTAGTAACTTAAGTTCCAAAATACTTAAGACCGCTAAAGTTAAAAAATATCGCAAGCAGCAGGACATTTCACCTACGATTTGAATAAGGTTTAAATGGGTTTTAAAAAAATAGTACCCAATTAAGAGTACTCACTTTGTTGTGGCTAAGTTTGCCCCAGGAGGGTCTCCCGACCACAAATTCGAACCGCGACCGAAATTACAGAAAGTAAATTTTCTGCCTTCAATCGGATTCGAACTCGAAGCTTATTAGTTGAGTCCCTTACCTTAGATTAGTTTAATAGTGATGGAATTATACGATATGGTTTGAATTTCAAATATCAAACTGCCCGACAACAAAGTTAGCAACTGACCGAAAAAGTTGCAAAAATCAAAAATAGTTGGTGGAAAGGGAGAGTACTCTTTAAAAATCGAAACAATTACAAAGCCCCCAACTCCATATTCGGGACAACCAACTAACAAATTTAAACAAATCAATCTAATTTCAAAATTGTGAAAATTATTTTGTAAGGAGGACCGAATATCCTTTGGTGGTGAAACATCGTTAGACTCTGCCAGGTCTAACACTAGTACCCTTCAGTGTCTTGCAAGAAGGATCAAACGGTAAGATTTTTTTTTTCTTTCTAATAACGTACTTTATTGAAATAAGTATACGGTTTTCCTAATAAATAAAATTAAATAGATTATCTTCTAACTGGTTCATTCAAAAAACAACTATTTAATGATTAGGAATCAGCAAATTTTTATTCGATTTCCTCAGCATCTGGTAAAAAACAATTTTTTAATAATACGATACGTTGACGGTTATTTAAATTATATATATATATAAAAAAAACAGTATATATATAATATATAATATAAATAATTAATTTTTTTTTTTTTTTTTTTATTTTGTCATTAAAGCATCTACAGTTAAAAATAGAAGTTTAAAACGTGACTTTTTTCATTCCTCTCCTAAACGGTAGGCCCAAGTGACAAATGTTATAGAACAAAAAATATTCTACATTAAATATTTGACAAGTGTAAAATTTTTATCCGAACATTCCAACAGAGCTAGAACGTGTCGAAAAATCTCCAGCACTTAATAATAGAGATTTTAAACGTGACTTTTTTTCAAACCAAAATTTTAAACAGCCGAGAGGAATCGAGCAAGATAGTTCAAATCCAGGGGTTTTTTTTTTCTTTTTTTAAATAAAATTATTTAAATTTACAACTGTATAAAATATATACAACAAGTAAATGTGTTGAAAGTGAATACAATGGCATGTAAATAACATGTGAAGAGCTATTCACTAGTAGCACTTAAATAAATTCTACGCTAAAAGGTCTCTAGGCCATCTTCTTTTCAGACGTCTCGGAGGATTATCAGGAATGGAATAGGATGCAAGTTGGAAGACTAGAGGATTGGAGTGGTTATGGAGCTTACTATGGAAGGATAGTTATCTGATTTAGGCTCAATCAGCAACATATGGGACGCTAAGATCTTTATGGATAAGTTTATTTGTAACAAAGTAAGGAGCATTAAGATTTTTTGAAGGATTTTGGATTGTAATGATTGGATACGAGAAGAATTAGAAGGCTTAGTTTAGCCACAGAGCTCAGCTCCGTATGTCCAAATAGATCTGATAACCGTCATGTAAATGAGTCTTTTGTAGAAAATCGGGAGTTCTGAACGTCTGTCAAATCCAGATTTATATCGTTATATGAGAAACAGTCTAAATGAACTCACTCACTAGAAGCTGCCTCCTAGTTTATTATTTAAGAGTTAAGCTCTTAACTGATCCTAGTCTTATATCTAACTGTAAGTAACGCCTTTGCATTCCCCCAAAACGTATTTCTTCTGACCAACTAGGTCACTGGTAAATCATGTTCCCTGTTAAAATTTACAAAAAAAATTATGACTTCGGTATTAATTTAAACATTAGGGTTTTTTTTCGTTTTTTTTTTTTGTGCTTTAAAAATTACTTTATACCATTTTTATATGTATATCATTTTCGATATAGAATCAATATAATATAGTAGATACAAGTTGGCATCGAACAGTTCGGAAAGTTTGTATACTTAATTTAGTATAGGGAATTATGTCAATACTAAATTAGTATTCTATTCCAATGGGCATTTTTAAAACAAACTGAAAACATAAAACTCGAATTTTAGAGCAACATTGGGGTAAATATGTGCAGTCATTTAAAAAACCCATTTTTCGATCCCGCTGCAAGTTTTCCCTCGAGTTCAATTACGGTCACTAATAGCTAAAACCCCAGGGCAGCTCGTGGAGACAATAAAGTCGCTACATTGGACAAGTAATTAACGCTTGAGTAATTGCTCCGCTCCCCATTATCCGCCCTCGATAATTAGTAATGGAATGTGTTGCATTTAATGATCCCGTATCTTAGTATACATACCCAATCACCATGTTACCAATATATCCATAACGATGCAAAGGTGGAATGACTCCTCTTGTATTCAGGAAAATGGTGAATAGTAATCATAAGTTGAGAAGAGGCCCCTGGTGCTTTGCTTTCCTGTTAGCAGTGGTTGATTACGTAACTATGTTTGTAATTACGAAGACGTCGCTAACTATTACAAAACGTAATCAGTAATTCTGGATCCAGTTATAATTAATGAGTTGTCAATACTGAATAGATTCGATTTCAGGAAGAGGTAGTCAACATTAGGTATTAAGAATATTATTGCATCAAAAGATTACCTAACTCTGGGATGAAAAACTGAACAAAATATCATTCAATGTTATAACAAATTAAATGAAATTCATTTCCTGTTGATTCCAGAATAAAATTTGAACAAATTCAAACTAAATGTGACCAGGACTGAAGGATGGGATCACTGAAATCCTATTTTATATGGAACTTTATATAAAATACAATGAAATAATGTTTTGGTGATTTTCTTTCTTTGGTGATGAATTTTATATTTATTATATAATTATTATTCCTTCTAAACCATCTAATTCATATCGTGTCTAATCCATGAAATCCAAAATCCTACGAAAATTCATTTTAGCTTCTTTCTTTGCACCGAATGGAGTTTTCCATAATGACCTTAATATATTAAAGACCTCCATATGTTAACGATCTAGCCCAAACCAGATATCTATCCTTTCAAAGTAAACTCCATAACTCCATTACCATATCCAAAAGTCTCTCAACTTGCTTCCCTTTTTATTTCCGACCAACTTTTGAGGCATATGAAAAGAAGATGGTCCTGGTGCCTTTTAATAAAAAACGTTTATTGGTGTGCTACCAATGGTTAGTAGCATATGCTATCAGTAGCATTTCAATAATAGTTCTTCATTGTAAGGTAAGGTGTACATATTCTTTTCGGGTAGGATTAACGGGTAAGAACTAGGAAGCAAGTTATGTGACTAGTGGATTCGAGTGAGCTTAGGAGCATATTATGGAAGAAAAGATGTCCGATTCGGGCCAAATCAACATATGAGACATATGTTCATGTTCATTGATTATGCATCACCCTTTATTTCTCATTATGCATATGTTCATGTGTAAAATAATGAGAAATAAAGGGGGTTTAGCGAATGATATGAGATTGTAAGGATTTTATACAAGCTATAAGCTAAACTCTGTAAGACCATATAAGTCTAATCACTGTTATGTAGATGAGTCTTCGTCATTAATTGAAACTTTTATCTTGTAAATGTTAAATGAAAAAAATAAAATTAAAATAAAAATATAAAAAAACAAACTTTTTTCTTATAATTATTTTTAATAATTTATACATGGAATCACTAGTAGTACTTTTTAGAACTACTATATTTTTAAACAACGAAAACGCCAAGAATAAACAAAAAATCTTTTTTACTTTTGTTAAATCTTTCTTTTTTTTTTTTTTTTTTATTCCTACCCAAAATATGTTCAATTTACTGCATTTATTAAAGAAGGTACAGTAATGTTGAAAAGTAAAAATTATGAACCATAAAAACGAAATAAGCACTTAATTCTGGAAAGGACTATAAAATATAACTAAGTTTAATAAGCAATAAAAACAACAATACTTTTTTATCACTTACAAAAAGCAGTGAAGCTGAAGCTGTTTTATCATACCATATAGCAGGTACTTCTGTTAATGAAATTAAAATGTATGGTATGTTATTTTACAATTTTTTTTAAATTTATAAATAAATTTTTATTAATTTTGTTATTAATCCTGTAAAAAAAAAAAACAATAAAACATATTTCTTTATTTAAGTTTAACATTTCGATTTCAAATAATATCTACCTTTAATGATGAAATTAATATAAAAGTAAGAAAATAAAAAAAACATTGATGTAAAAAAATTAAATATTACTTAACTATTTTGTTGAAGGACGATTATCATTATAAGGTATAACTCCTATTTAATCATTAATATTTCACTCAACATGTTTCGGAGACTTCGGCTCCATCTTCAGGATCTAAAAAGCAGTGAAGCTGAAGCTGTTTTATCATACCATATAGCAGGTACTTCTGTTAATGAAATTAAAATGTATGGTATGTTATTTTACAATTTTTTTTAAATTTATAAATAGATTTTTATTAATTTTGTTATTAATCCTGTAAAAAAAACAATAAAACATATTTCTTTATTTAAGTTTAACATTTCGATTTCAAATAATATCTACCTTTAATGATGAAATTAATATAAAAGTAAGAAAATAAAAAAAACATTGATGTAAAAAAAATTAAATATTACTTAACTATTTTGTTGAAGGACGATTATCATTATAAGGTATAACTCCTATTTAATCATTAATATTTCACTCAACATGTTTCGGAGACTTCGGCTCCATCTTCAGGATCTAAAATCTTTAATTATATCTATCTACAACACTACATCAACAGTAAAAATTTATCTTATTCAATTATACTTAAATTTCTACTTACAACTGTGATTGCTTTTACTTACAATTAGTTCACTTATACTGTCCTATAGCCATACGACTGAGAAATGTTTATCTTTTATTACTGTTTGTTTAATTCTAAAATCCTGAAGATGGACCGAAGACTCCGAAACATGTTGAGTGAAATATTAATGATTAAATAGGAGTTATGCCTTCTAATGATAGTAAATATTACTTAAAATTTGAAGTAGAAAAAAAGAGTGAAATTTTAGTAATTATATAAGTTTAATAAGGTTCTTGAGGTTCAGTCAAGAAAATAACTGTTTTGGCGACGTTTCGAGACTATATTGTTCTCATAATCATGCCAATGTTACTGATGGATATGCTATCTACAAAATTAAAACAATGTGGTCTTGAAATGTCGCCAAAATAAGTTGTCACTATATTGATTAAACCTTAAGAACCATATAAAACATCTAAAAGTAACAGTCAAGAAAAAAAAAAAAAAAATAAAAAAAAAAAAAATAAAAAATATATATATATATATATATATATATATATATATATATATATATATATATATATATATATATATATATATATACCAGGTATGCAAGTTTAAAATGTCGTTTATTTCTTAAAATATATACACAGTAATTTAAAAAAAAGTATAATATATTTTATTCAAAGTACTGACCCTCGCTTTCTACACATTTTGTCCATCTCTCGGGCAATATATGGATACATTCCAAAAGAATCCTTCATCTTTATTTGAAATCCATTCATCGAGCCATTTTCGTACGTTTTCGAAATTGTTGAAGTGTTGCTCCGCCAATGAGTGTCCCATCGATGAGAAGAGGTGATAATCAGAAGGCGCCAGGTCAGGTGAATACGGCGGGTGGGGTAGGAGTTCCCAACCAAGCGAAGAAATCGTTTCCTTAGTCAATCTGGCTGAATGTGCAGGAGCGTTATCATGCTAAAGAATGACTTTGGCGTGCCTGTGAGCCCATTCTGGGCGTTTTACGATCAATGCGTGACTCAAATTGATCATTTGTTGTCGGTAGCGCTCGGTATTGACTGTTCCGCCGGGTTTGAGAAGCTCGTAGTAGACTACTCCCTTCTGATCCCACACACACACACAGCATTGTCTTCTTCCCAAAACGATCCGGTCTTGCACTCGATGTGGATGGTTGTCCTGGCGTTACCCATGATTTTTTTCGTTTGGGATTCTGAAAATAAATCCATTTTTCATCGCCAGTTACAACTCGATGCAAAAAAACCCTTTCTTTCGTGGCGTAAAAGCAGCATTTCGCACACAGTTTTTCGTTTTTCCATCTGTCGTTCGTCCAATTCATGTGGAACCCATTTTCTAACCTTTTGAATCTTTCCCATAGCTCTCAGGCGATCGGAAATGGCTTGCCTAGTGACATTCAACTGTTCTGCCATCATTTGTTGGGTTTGGGTATTGTCTTCGTCTAATAAAGATTGCAATTCGAAGTCCTCAAACCTTTTTTGGTCGATTTTCTCGTTTTTGATCAGTAACATCAAAATCACCACGTTTGAAACTTTGAAACCAACGTTCACATGTCCTGACGGTTGGAGCAACATCGCCATAAGTCTCAACAAGAATTCGATGACATTCAGATGCCTTTTTCTTTTGATTAAATAAGAAAATCATGACATGCCGCAAATGCTCTTTATTTGGCTTAAAATTAGACATTTTTAACACCAAAGAAAGGTATGATACGTCCACGTAAACGACTTAAAAACAACTGACTTTTGTAAACAAATGACTAACAAACAAAATAGCGTTTAGAGATAAGCAAATCCTTCAATAGGCTAAGAGCGCATTCTATTGGAATTAAAACGACATTTTAAACTTGCATACCTGGTATATATATATATATATATGTTTAATAAGGTTCTTGAGGTTCAGTCAACAAATAAAAAACGACTATTTTGGCGACGTTTCGAGACTATATTGTTCTCATAATCATGCCCTACATTGAAAAAACAGGTTACAATAAAATTATATAAGTTATATAAGTTATTTCAAAACATAAAGTTAGCTACAGTACAAGTATATAACAACATGTGTTAGAATAATAAAAATATATATAATTACAGAATATAGAGTAGTATGAAGCTACTTACAATGTCACTAGTGAATATGAATAGACTAACAATTCTAGTACACAACTAACCTAGGGGAATTTCGAACAGACAGTTACAAAGGTACTTTGGGAATACCACCCAATCCTCTTTTTCTAGTTTTCCCCATAACCTTTGCAATTGTCTGTTCGAAATTCCCCTAGGTTAGTAGTGTACTAGAATTGTTAGTTTATTCATATCCACTAGTAGCATTGTAAGTACCTTCATACTCCTCTATATTCTGTAATTATATATATTTTTATTATTCTAACACATATTGTTATATACTTGTACTATAGCTAACTTTATGTTTTGAAATAACTTGTATAACTTATGAGAACAATATGGTCTCGAAACGTCGCCAAAATAGTTGTTTTTTTATTTATTGACTGAACTTTACTAAACATTTAATAGTAACAGTCAAGAAATTTATCCATATATATATATATATATATATATATATATATATATATATATATATATACTCTTATCTGCATTATTTCAACTAGAGTTAAATCAAATTATCATTAATATATATATATATATATATATATATATATATATATATTCCATTTATTGATATTTACAACTGTACAAAATAATATACAACAAGTCAATGTGTTGACAGTGAATACAATGGCATGTAAATAACTTGTGAAGAACTACTCACTAGTAGCACTTCAATAAAATCTTATCAGGGATGGAGCAGGAAGCAAGTTGGGAGACTAGTGGATTGGAGTGGTTATGGAGCTTACTATGGAAGGATAGGTATCTGGTTTCGGCTAAATCAGAAACATATGGAACCTTAAGATCTTTATAGATAAGTTCATTGGTCACGTAGTAAGGAGTATTGAGGATTTTTCGAAGGATTTTGGATTGTAAGGATTGGTACAAGATGAAGTGGATGGTTTAGTAGAGCCCCAAAGCTCGACTCTGTAAGTCCAAATAGGTCTAATCAATGTCATGTAAATGATTCTTTTGTAATTAATAGAGAGCTTTGAACGTTTGTCTAGTAAATGTTGAAGTAGTCTGTAACGACGGGCAGTTTCTTGTCGTTTTAGTCTTGTATGTGGATTCCAAGTTAGACGTTCGTCCAAGTGGAGTCCTAGGTAGCGGATCTGTTCAACAGGGATTAGTGGAATATCTACTAAAATATATATTTTGATTTTGTTATTTTAATAAGTAAGATTTACTCTGAGTAAATTTGTAGTAATATTTACTTTTTCTTGCATCAGTGTTTTTGTAATTATCTTATTTCCATAATAAATTCATCATTAAATCTAGGTATTATTAAAAAGTAAAATATCAAACACAAATAAAGAAATATATGTTGTTGTTTCCTTTACGATTAAACATTTTTTCACTGAGAGAAGCTAATTTGCTCATGCTTTAGTTAGTATAATATTCATCATAAATATTTCTAAAACTGATTTAATATTTCACTGTTATTCGTATATTTAAAATACTATCTTTTCAGTTAATATCACAAACCACAGATAAATGAATTTCTAAATAGATTATTTTGATGTTCTTTAGACAGCCATTGCTTCTCTGTAACGAAACTAATATTCGTTTAAATATCTTCCTCAGTTCCTAAAAGCCTTAAAAAGCATTCCATTAAAATAACATTTTCATACTTCCTTTTTTTTATTAGCCTTTGGGTTCATAAACAACTATATCCATTAACCCCGATTTAAAGGGCGTTAATGGATTTTATTTCTTTAGAGGAGATGAATATACAATATACATTAAGTAATTAGGAATTCCGTCTAATGTTATTTTAGATTACCGGATGCATTGTATGTTTTATGATGTGATATACTAGTTATATTCAATCATAACAAGATACTAAAAAGACCTTTGTATTTTAATTAATCGCTACTTAGATTACATAGATAAATTTGTTTTTAACGTCATTCAGATAGTTGTTATTAGGCACTTATAATTATACAATTATTTATTCATACACTTTTTTTTATTTTTGTACTTATATCTTTATTTTTCTCTCTTACTATACAACTCTAATATTAACAATAACATTTATAAAGAACGTCCATGGAATATAAAATCAGAATAGTTTTGAAAAAAAAAAAAAAAATTAACATGGTAACACATTAAAAGATTTAAAAAAAAAAAAAAAAAAAAAAAAAAAAAATATATATATATATATATATATATATATATATATACTAATTAGGAGAAATAATTTTTTTACTTTAATTATTATTAAAGTAATTATAATTATTAATTATTTATTGTAATAATAATTTATTACAACTTAATATTTACATAATATACAGAAAGAAACACATAAGATTTATTGTTAAGTATTGACAATTTTTATTTTCTTCTTCTTTTTATTTTTAGCCCAAGAATTCTATTTCAGCACCCTCAAAACTCAGGAAACGTATGTGTATATATACACCAATTAAAAATATAAAATATAATGTATAATACTAATAACATTTGATTGTTATGTATGTACAATTTTTGTTTTATTTTGCAGTTGAATATGTTAAAATATGATTGTGATACATATATATATATTATTAATTAGCATATATATATATATATATATATATATATATATATATATACACATACGTTTCCTGAGTTTTGAGGGTGCTGAAATGGAATTCTAGGGCTAAAAAAATTTTCTACCACATTTTGCTGTGTAAAAGCTACAATTTTTCAAGTGAAGTACGTTAAATATATTTTTTTACAAGAACCGACATCGGATTCGAATTCAGCATTCATAAGAACCCTTAAATACGAAATTTCATCTAAATAGGAAAAGAAAAATTTGTAAGCTTCACAATTTGCCTGACTAATAATAATTACACTCAGATGGTTTAACGTATCAACTTTATTTTTTACACAAAATATAAATATGGGGTGTTAATACGCATGAAATATATTTGGTTTCATCATCCTATCTGGTTTCAAACTCGAGTTAAAAATCAAAATGATTTTCGGATTTTCCAATTTTTCTAAAAGATTTTTGTTCATCGAATTTTACATTTATATACATCAAAAGAAAGCTGAGACTCTCCTTTCTCTAGCGATACCAACCAGTGAATTTTAATGATATTTTTGATTTTGTTGAATAAGCGTTTTTTAATGCTTTTGAGGGTGCTAAACTGGAATCTGACCTCAATTATTGTATGAAAAAATCTATAGGGGTAGTTTACTTGAAAAACTAATCATTTTTTTGTACTTAAAAACTAATCTATGAAGCAACTGCATTTTTCCTTAAATCCGCAACCAAAACTAAAAATCTTGGTGCAAGAATCATGTTGATATCATTTTTTAAACTCGAGAAAAAAAATAAATTAGTTTAACGCTATTGTATTTTTTTCTCGGCTCCTAGGGCCCATTGGTCGGAACGGCAAAATATGTGTCTAATATTGTTTGACCAGAAACCTCCAAAAAAATTTCCAACAATATCCGTGAGAGACTGAGTGTGTCCTCAGTTAAATAAGTATGCACTTATGCACTAGAACTTTTAGGACCCAGGGACAGTTAAGAAAGTAGATGTTTTATATATATATATATATATATATATATTTTTTTTTTTTTTTAATTTTAATAGTGTTAACACATCCGTAAATAATATAAGATATGCTTTAATAAGTTATTATTTACCAAGTGAACGGTTGAATAGATATAACGAATATGCAGTTATTGCTAAAATATTAATACGACCCAAAGGGTTGTGATGAACGCGTATCCTTTGAAGCCGCGGTTGCGGTTGGTGTACTTCGCTGAGCCTTCTTCATGCATTCCATCTTAGATTAAATTAGGTTTCTTTGAAATACACCCTATAAAGCCCGCCTTTAATGTTTTCAAAATTCTTCTTTAATATTATGTAAAAAGTAAGTAATATTTCCATCCTGAGTCCTTTACAAAATGAGATTGATGGAGGGGAGTCAAGTTTATCTCATCTTTTAGCAAAAATGTATAGGTAATATATTTCTTGTCATGCGAACACAATGACTCGTTGAAAATTAAATAGATGAAGTAGACGTCTGGAATAGGAAAAATAAACTAATGGATACTTTCTGAAGAATCTGATTAATATAAACAAATTATATGATAAGAAAAAAGAACAAAAATTATAATTACAATGAAAACATACAGTAAGCACAAAATCGTTTATATTTTATCATAGGTTATTATCATAGAGCCATTCTCTATGATTCATTATTTATAACTTTGTTCTCAGTCCGACATTACTCTATGGAGTACAATTGTTCCTTAACCTATCAAAATCAATAATTTAATTATTACAATAATTTAAAAAATGAAGATTTCTAATTTGAGAAAACCGCATGCAGCCAACATTTAATTTAAAACATTTAAATTATTTGAAATTCACGCTATTATTAAAAATAACCTCAACAAATTTATGGTAAGTTCAACGCCCCTACCAAGGAAAAATATACGAATAAATTTGTTTTTAGTTTTTTATTTTCTTATGTTGGGTCTTTTCAAACTAAAGTTGAATCCGATCATTCAGTAATAAATTATACTAACCTGAGCGAATTGGGGTGAGTATCTCAACGCGCTCGGTACAGATAGTGGAGTCCTGGATGTGCGGGTTAAAATTTATTTCTAGGCGGACCCACAAAATAAATCTTTACATTTCCACCATGGCTAGAATAGTTTGGTAATCTGTAGAACACCTCGTCCTTCCTGCCCTAGTTAAAGAACATAAGGACGTTAAAGATCAGGTAAAAATAAAAAAATAAAAAAATAATTAAATAAAAAATTCAAATTTGAACTTCTACATTTAAATTTCTTTAAATGTAACTGAGTTACATTACAAGAAGAACAAAGTAGAATATTAAATCATGGAATATAACATTACAAAAAATGGGGCGTTTGGAAAAGAAAAAAAAATATTAAACAATAAAAATAAAGAGTGATTATGAGAACGTAGGAAAAAGAGAGAGAGAGAGAGAGAGAGAGAGAGAGAGAGAGAGAGAGAGAGAGAGAGAGAGAGAGAGAGAGAGAGAGAGAGAGAGAGAGAGAGAGAGAGAGAGAGAGAGAGAGAGAGAGAGAGAGAGAGAGAGAGAGAGAGAGAGAGAGAGAGAGAGAGAGAGAGGAGAGAAAAGAGAGAGAGAGAGAGTTTTCTTTCCCCCCCTTCCATTGTATTTGGAGGCTGCAATGTTTATAGCCTTAAGTTTTAGCTTAAAACTATCCATTTTTTATAAGCAAAGATTTCATTTAATGCTTCAGATAATAAATCCAAATTCCACTGCATCCAAGAAAAGACTAAACAAGATTAAAAGTTTTCTCATCGTGATATATTCAAATAAATAAAAAAGTTCTTTAGTTGGTCTGGGACCTTGATTCCCAATAATAATCATTCATGGGCTACCATTGCCTTGAAATAAAATAATATTTCTTAAAATAAAATAAAAACAACAAAAAGACATAAATAAAAAGTAACAGATGGATATTCACTTGGTGCAAAAACAATAAAATTTCATGTATTTAAACTTAGAGGTGGCTATTGACATTTTTCGTTGATCTGGATGAATAACAGATGATTAAAGAAGTGATATTTCAAAGTGGAAAGGGTATGATGAAATTAATTAAATGGGGAATGATGAAAGGAATGCAGTTACATAAAGAATAGGATCGGATTAGAAAAGATCTGTTGAAAGCAGATTCGTGGTTATTCCAGATTAGGGTTTCATTTAAAAAAAAAAGGGGGGGTATAGGAGGTATGGTTTTCAGGAGGTGACTCGAACCTGTTACAATCCCTTTGATAAATAAATCCAGTAAACCAAAATCATTACATTTAACGTTAAAAATATATAGGATATTTATATTATATATATTTATATATATATATTTATATATATATATATATATAAAAATACATACCGGATATACCGAGAAGATATATATCCTAAAGAGGATATTTTAGTTAGTTCATTTTAGTGATATATAGACACTTAAGTATACTTTCCAATAAATAACCTGACCCTTATTCAAAGAATAGGCATTTTTTCTGTTTAATTGAACGTCTGTGTCCCTCGCAGAGGCACGTCTCTTTGTCTGTGAGTTGAAATCGTTTGTAGTTATGTTTTCTTTGTACATGTTATGTTAAGGTTTATGTCAGATTGTGATGTCTGGGATAAATTAACGTGATTGCCTTTAGAGATGTCTGCTCCAGATTCCAATTATATTCACCTTGGTATAATATGTTATACATGAATAAATACCAAGGATCGCTGTAATTAATTATTAATTTCAGTAAGGAGGTTTTAATGTGTAGATGGGATTATACTTAGATAATCTTCCTTATAAAAAATCATTGATAATCCAAGAGATGTAAAAAAAAATATTATTGGCGAGATATGTTCTATGAGTTTTCCGAAAACAAGTTTTACTCAAAATTTAAGAATCCCAGAGAGTTGGATGGACATATTCTAAAATAAGTGAGATAGCTAGAACTTTGCTATCGACTTACATTTACAGAATGGTTAGGAAAATTTGTGGAATAGAAATTCTAAGAACATGGTTCCTTCTTTTTATATTATTATAAGGAAGATGAACGGTTTTGGTGGGATATGCTACAGAGCGAGATGCGTAGGAAAAGGCAATTATGAGGGCTAAGTAGAGCTACAAACGCCTGTCTGTCTAGCTCCAGAAAAAAAATAGAAAAAAACTTTATTCTGGAACAAAGTCCTTTAATAATAACATACATAACACAAAGTAAATTCGTAACTGGCCGAAAGATTTTAAAAGCAATAAACATAAATAAAAGTAAATACAAATTTGTATAAAAACAAATACAAATTTAAAAAAAATAAAATAAAAGAAAAAACTGTAAGTAGAAAAAAGGGAGAAAGAAACAAGAAATTTAGAATATAGGGGTTAATATTATAAACACAATTGAAAAGTTACGAATTGACAAAAAATGAGAATTTTATATATATATATATATATATATATATATATATATATATATATATATATATATATATATATATATATATATATATATATATATATATATATACACATATACATATATATATACATATATATACATAAACGTAACCAGTGTTGAACTAATTATTTTTGTTTATTTTTTGCAGGTAAGTCCTCATTTTTGCTGCTTCATATTGTAAGTATTTATTTATATTATTCTAATTTTCTCAATGACGTGAATCCAGATAATAGAGTAGTGATATTCATAGTGTGTTTGTAATGTTTTTACACTCAAAATTTACAATATTGTATAAAAGCCAGTAAAGGATACTGGTTTCAGACCTGACGATTTTTTTCCACTCTCCTTTCCGACAAATGTTTCGTGTTTAAATGCATTATTTGAGACCTGCCACCATTTAACGTTTTTTTTAGATGGTGGAAGGAAATTTCGTCATTGTAGTCCTTTTGGAAAATTGAATAAATGTCTCTTTCGTCTTTTAGTCCCTGTCTAACCTCTTCCCGTCGAAAATGTTTACTAAATTGGCACAATATAAGCGGCGGGAGTTCGAGGCGGGATTTGACACCATTTGATTACATATGAGACCTGTTCTGCTAAACCCGTTTAAATCTCATTTTTGAAAATTTTATAGGAGGTAAAAAAATCTAAAAAATGTGGATTTCTAAGACAACTGTAGCATTCATAAATGGGTTGTTTGAGGAAGTATTAGAGGTCGGAATTTTAGGGTTCTAAAGAATTTTAGCATAATGATCGGTTCAAATTCATAGGAATACCTCATTAGTATACCTGCATTCCCTTTTGTTGACGTTTATTGTAAATATCAAATGAATTTGAGGTTATAAAAATACAATGAAAAATATTGTTTTTAGCTAAAGACCGGAGGGATCTCTGAGAGAATTTCAACGCATAAAAATAAATCTGAAGAAGAATGGATTTAACGGTGTAAAGTAACAGGTTACATTTATTTTGAAATTTTAACTGATTCAATGAATATTTTTATCGTCATCATCAAAACAACATGAATATTATATCATAGAAAATTAGTTAAAAGATGATAAAATCAAGTCATGTCTCCAATATTTTAATTTTGAAAAGTAAAATTCAAACTAATAATTACTCAAAATGAAAGACGATTTTTTTTTTTTTTTTTCGAAAATTGGTTTGTTGATTTATTGCAATGTTCCGAGACATTTACTAAACTATTACTCAAGGTTCAACTTGTGGTTTCACTCAAGAACAAAATATACACCTCCTCATGTATTAATGCAGACTACTCACTGACTTCCGAACTATACTAGAGACGAAAACAGTACAGACACTAGGACATTGGCCGGTAAATTGTCAATGTTTGATATATCTTTCATCAAACTATAGGTTTTTGAACTTACAGACATCAAAATATGTTTTATAAATTCCATACCGAAAAGAGGATATCAATATGAAATACCTTTTAAAATATTAAAAATTCATAAATTTTCTGCATTAAATATTCTTTAGTATTTCTGATGATAAAATAAGTTTGTTACATGGTTTTATTGAATTTTAATATTGTATTACTTCTTATTCTTTATTTTATATTATTTTTCTTGTTTTATTTTTTATATCTAACTTTCGACTCATGTACTATGTAAAATAATAATAAAAAAAAATTTTACGTTGTCTACTTTTAAGTAAGGTGTGTACAGAAATAAATAAATCCCTTTCAACAGGATAACTGCTCTCAACTTACCTAAACCGACCGGAGAAGCTTTACTAGTACTCTTAAATTATCACTTGAGGTACGCATGATAGTATAGAAGGATCAATAAAATTAGGATTTATGAATTAATTGCCACTTCTGTTCAGATTTTTTTTAAAGAAAACTCGTTTCGAATGCTAAACATTCATCTTCAGTTCTAAAACATACAAAATTGTTTCAACACATCAGTACTATGTTACATAGGTTATATATACTCAAGTTTATTTCATCTAAATGAAACCACGAATTTAATAAGACTCGGGAGTTAAAATATTATAGTAAGTAGAAAATAACCTAAAATAAAATATTTTTGAATCACTAGAAATAATAAAATCGTTTAAAACCGATCCAGATTTTTGTTTAAATGATCAGATAAACATATCCAATAGCCACATTTTAAATTTGTTTTCCATAGGAATGGAAAAATCCAATGAGTCATAAGGGAAACCCCATTGTAAATAAAAATTTAGCCTACCTGACCCCTTCTACTTCTTACGAATACAGTGAGAAGTCCATTTCTGTTTTAGTTAACTCTAATGTGAGTGCCCATGTTTGATTTCTTGTCTTACCTTTTTAAAACTAGAGTATATATGACCTATGTAACATAGTACTGATGTGTTGAAACAATTTTATATGTTTTAGAATTGAAAATGAATGTTTAGCATTCGAAACTAGTATTCTAATAAAATAATCTCAATAGAAGTGGCAATTTACCCATCTATCCTAATTCCCTTAAATTACGTTTTTCAATTTAGAAAATATCTATTTTCATTGCAATGTTATATTATCAGATGCTTAATTGTTCTCTCCATAAAAGTTTCATATTCATTATATATCCAATGAAAAATTTGCAAGTATTTTATTCAGATTTTAGGAATTTTTTTAACTCTCAACACATTTTTCGTCAGGGTATAGGAAAGGAGGTCATAGGAGATTTTGCTGCATTTTCATTCTACCCTTAGCGTTTCTGAAAAAATATTTTATAAATATATAGATAAGAAGAAAAACAAAGGGCTAAACAAAAAATATTTTGTTTATAGTACCTTTCTTTGCGTGTATACAATAGCTATTCCTGTGGATTGTTGAATCGACTTAAGACTACAGGAACACTTTGAGGGCCCTAAGCCTGTTTATATTGTTATAGATAATATTAGCCGGGCTAAGGTAAACCATACACCGCTGAAGAAGGCTTCGCTCCAAATTGATCCTGGCCGCTAATGGCTGTTGAACTTGGACGAGATGGCTCATAAATCTCCCGCTTCCTCAGGGATCTTGCCAATTCAGCTTGAGTCTTCGCTGGACAGAGCGTCTACCTTGTGCCAACCAATCCCTATTATTATATATATATATATATATATATATATATATATATATATATATATATATATATATATATATATATGATTAATACGGTTCTTGAGGCTATATTGTTCTCATAACCATGCCTAACAGAAAAAAAACCCGGTTACAATACAATATGTAAGTTAAAGAGGTAATTTAAATAATAAAGTTAATAATAGAAATGAATGAATGAAAAATTGTAAGGAACATTTTTTAATTACAATAACGTTTTGGCCCTTAATAGAAATAATATAAACATAATTAATATTAATTTGTTAGAGTAAGAGAAAAAAACAATACATAATTAAAACACAAAATACATAATTTAGTTGTTTTTACCTGTTTCAAAAATACGAATGATTATGCTACTGACACTATTCCTACATAAACCATATAGATGTGTAGAGACTAAACTAACAAATTATAACTGTAATGTAGAATCATTAAAGATGGAACTGTAAAATGGGAATTAAGTGGAGGGTTTGGGAATGGCAGATGGTTACTTGGATTTTACCAGACCTATGGAATTCCCGGATTTTACAGGTTGACAGATTTTTTGTTTGATGTTAAATTATTTAAATATATTTCAGTATATATGGTTTTATGAAACAAATTATTTTTGTTATCCAGCTATATAGGAACCTGAATCTAGTCCTAACTTTGCCACAAAAGTGAAGTGTGGTGAAAAAAGTTCAAACACCTAAAAATAAAAAAAATAAAATAAATCTGCTTCTAAATTAAACAATGCACATTTTAATTATAAATAAATTAACTTAATTATGTTGCCTTTCTTCTTCCTTTTTTATTATTTCAGTAAATTCAGTAAGTTTTTTTAATTAAGAAACGCTGATAATATTTTGAATTCAAAAGTTAAATTTCGACTTCATTTCCCCCCTAAACAATTGTAATCAATTGATAAGACTATGTCAATTTACTCTTATAAATATACGTATATATAAATTTGTAAACGGTATTGGGGCCAACCTTATTTTAACCTGTTAGGAGGATTTATGAAATATTAAAATTCAATAGTAAATGAGGCAAGGGAATTGAAAAGATTTTTGTTTTAATTTCAAAGGACAAAAAAAATATTTAGTTTATTATTTTATTTCTTCTAAATAAGTATTTTGAATGTCATTTATTTTATGCAGCGCTAAAATAAAAATGGTTCTATATTTATTCGATGTTTTAATGACATATATATTTTGTTTTTTTTTATAAAATGTATTACTTTACAAATAAACAGAGCTCCGAAAACCTAATAATAATTTTAAGCGTAAAAATTGTGGTTTATTATTGAAATTTATTTTATAAAACATCCCTTGTAATGAGGGTGTGTTTTAATTAATGATATTAAAATATAAAGGATGCTTAATTAAGGGCAGATTATGATAAACTGATTTTTTTTTTTTCATCAAATGTGTAACTTTACAAATAAACCTAGCTCCGGAAACCTTGAAAATACTTCTCTTGTTTGTGTACTGTCGGAGAATATTTTTATACCTCCACAAGTTTTCATTTGTTTCTCGTGGATCAGAATTGGTGGGATTGCTTTTGACCTAGTCTTGTTTGTAAACCGTTAGCTGGACCTTGTTTGCTCCGACACTCCCTAATACTCAGTATCTCCCACTCCTCAGACAAATGCCCCAGTTCCAGGGGGAGACTTCGCAAACTTTGAGAAGACACACAGAGACTTGGAGTGCTAATTCAGAGCATTAGGATTCCAGTGATGCATCCAAGTCGGTAAGCCCTAAAGGTCTTCATGGGCTAGAACTGACCTTCGTAACTTAGAGTTAATGTCACTTGAAATTGAAAATCTAAAGCTTCAAAAATTTATTGAATTAAGGATCAACTAATTGCTTAAATGGTTCTTTTATATATATATATATATATATATATATATATATATATATATATATATATATATAAATAACTATTTTACAATATTCGGGTTATAGGTCCTCCTTCATATTTAACAATATTTTGTATAAAAAATATATACTTTATTACATTTTTATTTATCTATTATTTTTTTTTTTGTACGTACTAATACGTACGTACAATTTTATATATTACGACATTCTTCGAGAAATCATTTGCTGTCTTGTTGTAGGTAATTAACTGACTATTTTGGGTGTTTTTTGCGATTTTGTGTATGAAGCCGATGGCTGTCGTGTTAGCAAACTTCAGATTCGGAGACAGAACACCTCAAAACATTAAGATCCGTTGAGATAAAAAGTTCAGCGGTTTTTTTCTGAAAACGGCCTTCTAGAATCTTATTTTGCTTACTGCCGCCATCTTGATCCGTGTTCGGAAACGGCAGCAGTGGTTTACCTTACATGAAAATTGATGATCTTTCAGATAGACATTAATTTTTTGGGGAGATCTATCATGACAGGTTGTGTCGTCGGCTCCTAGACTATAATAATTGCTTTTGAGATAAAAAGGAGTTTGTAATGAGTCTAACCATTTGAGAAAAAATATGAAGCTTTAATATATGTGTTGATATCTTCCAACCATTAATTCGAATTGGCTTAAGCAAGTATTAGTAGCAAGTTTGTTTCTAAGTTTAAATTAAGTTTTTATTTTGAGTAGTAAGTGCGTTTCAAATAAATTCTTGAATACTGTAATTCACTATACTGTAATTTGATTCTTAAATTCTTTTATTGATATGTATTTAACCTTGGGACCGATTTATAATTTTTTTTCCGGACCTACCATTAAAAAAAATGATGGAGTTAAACTTGAACATAATTAGACAATTTAAAAAAAATAATTTTATTAAAGTATACAACTGTTGAAAATGATGAGTAGAATACAATTTAAAGTTTTATTTAATAAAAATTTTAGTGCAAATGGATTATAAAGCGACTGTATATCAGTAGAGAAACATGTTATATCTTATAAGGTCACTATACCCTCTTCTTTTCTGACGCCTCAGAGGGTTTCTTGTGAATCGAAAAAAAAAGAAAGAAAAATTAGAGGTTTGCTAGTTTTATGGGATATGAGGTTTATCAGGAAAGAGAATAAGTTTATTGCATACATACGTATACAATGAATCGTTATGGATAAGCGTATGATGTAATCAGAATTTTTTCGACATCAGTCTTCGAAAGGTCTTACATCTAAGGATTAGATGCGATATGCAGCAGAAGATTATCATTATAATTTTTTTTAGCATTATTATTATTAGTTGTTAGATACAATAAATAAATCATTTGATAGATTTTTTATGCTTCCACTAACTCTTGAGTTTTTCCTCATTACCTCGCTCAGTGATTTGGACGTGACAGAGGATATATTGTTTTTTGTTCAAATATACTGTGCATGTGTTTAAATGCCACTAAAAAACAAATCCAAGGTAGGATGATCTGATTAATTGAAGTTTACTTGGCGATTATTTTAACTTTGTTTTCCATTTTTTTTAATTCCTGTGATGACGAGTCAGCAGCCCTTAAGAACTATGGGCCCTGATTTTCTTCTTCTTACTAGAAGTTCATTTATGTATGCTGTTTCAATTTTGATAGGTAGCACGATATAGAAGAAAAATAGTTTTTAAATTTGCAATATTGAAACGTGATTATAATTAGAATAGTAATTATGAAAGATTGGTTTTTTAAAAGCAAAATTTTGTTGGTATTATATTGAAATGTTGTTGGATATACATCAGACTCATTTCAATTGAAAAGATGAATTTGCGATATGATGTAAGTCTTAAATGAAAATTGATGCAAAGACATGAAATATTGGATTGATGACGTATGACTTCATTTAGAACATATTTCTGAATAAGCATTAAGTTGAAGAAGTGATGATTAGTTCTTAGTAAACTTTGATTCGGGCTTGTGGCTTTTAGTTCGAAATCTTTAGAAAATAATCTATCAACACGTATAGGTTTGATCTTTATATAAGTTCTGCCTCCATTATATAAAGCATAAGGTTCGGCTTGAGAACTGAGTGCTAAGGGCAAGCGAAGGTTTGATCCTAACGCCTCCCCTCAAATTTTAGAGTGATTTTCATTTAGCCCCACCTTTTAGGAAATTCTATGTTTATTATGGCATACCATTCAAAGGGTAGCCTTTGTCAAAGGGGCTCCGGTCGTAAATCAAGAGCTGTGTGGCATTTGAGGCTGATGTCACAAGTTTAAGCCCTGTTTAAGAAGTTGAGGAATGAAGCCTTGTTCGTTATATAGTGCCAACTTGATTCAATTTAAAGTTTGAACCAGATCACCGAGTTCCATCCCCTCACCCCTCCTCCCTCGGCGTCGGCTCAAAGTTATTAATTAGACACATTTAGCAAATCTAAAAGGATTTGTGTCGGCAAATAGTGCGGAAACAGCTCACGACACTCAGGTGTCTTGTTCATCAACTGACTCTTCAGCTTATGATGCACCGTTTATGTGAATAATGGAACACTTTTTCTAATTCTTTCTTGTCAATGTAATCATACGCCATCTATATTACTTATTGCCCACATTTGTGGCAGATTGTAAAAATTACTCAATAAAAGATTTAACTAACAATAATTCTTTCTAATAATTTTAAGAATAAAAATTGTGGTTTATTATTGAGATTTACCAAAAAATACCAATATCAGAAGAAATATATTATTCTTGGTGAATATATATTTTACAGTAGAACGTCAAAAATCCGAACCAATTGGGATCATAGGTAGTTCGGATTACCGATTTATTCAGATAGGCCCACAATTAATAATACAATTCTGGAATATAGTACAGGAATTAAAAACAATAGATTTTATGTACTTAGATACGTATATTAAGTACATTACTGTAGTTGGTTTGTTGAAGAAATACGTAAATAAGTTCATACAATGGAAACTAGCAGAGCACTGAATGGTAACAGTACCCAAAAAGAATCACTCTAAACCTAACTGTACAAAATCACTTACGTATATGTATCTATTTTGCATTAAAAATATGTTGAATTAAATATTCAAAAAAAACTTCAGGAGGCGTTCAGATTTTGGACGTTTCGGATTTTACGACGCTCTACTATATATTAATTTTAAGGTAATCATTAAAAATATCAAAGGTACATCAAGTGTGTGTGAATTAATAACAATCAAAAATCCATACATCAACAGGTTCAGTTAACCTATGATATCTTTTATGTCCCTTTCAGCAAGGAATAATTAAATAGTAAAAATGAACTGGCAACAAATAATTAATTATATTATATCTAAACCAATAACATGCTTCTAAAATATGAATATATGATATAAAAATGGTTAAATAACACATCGATATTAATTTTACATGAAAGAAAATGAGAGGTTCCACCACTCACAAGGGGAGGACACACTCAGTCTCTCACGGATCTTGTTGGCAATTTTTTTTGGGGTTCCTGGTCAAAAAATATTAGACATGTATTTTGCCGTTCCGACCAATGGGCCCTAGAAGCCGAGAAAAAAAATAAAATAGCATTAAACTAATTTATTTTTTATCTCGAGTTTAAAAATGATATCGACATGATTCTTGCACCAAGATTTTTAGTTTCAATTGCAAATTAAAGGAAAAATACAGTCGCTCCATAGATTTTGGTTTAGGTAAATTAAATTCTAAAAAAATGATTAGTTTTTCAAGCAAACTACCTCTATAGATTTTTTTACACAAAAATTGAGGTCTGATTCTAATTCAGCACCCTCAAAAACATTAAAAATCGGTTATTCAACAAAATAAAAAAATATCATTTTTTTCACCCTCTTCCATTGATATCTATATATATATATACATACGTTTCCTGAGTTCTGAGGGTGCTGAGATGGAATTCTAGAGCTAAAAGAATTTTCTATCTCATTTTACAGTGTAAAAGCTAAAATTTTTCAAGTGAAGTACATTCAATATAATTTTTTCACAAGAACCAATATCTGATTCGAATTCAGCATTCAAGAGAACCCTTA
Organism: Euschistus heros; assembly: GCA_003667255.2. Lineage (NCBI taxonomy): Eukaryota > Metazoa > Arthropoda > Insecta > Hemiptera > Pentatomidae > Euschistus > Euschistus heros. Next base: position 1,940,824 of record RCWM02000027.1, read on the forward strand.
AATACGAAATTTCATACAAATAGAAAAATAAAAGTTTGTAAGCTTCAAAGTTTGCCTGACCAAACCATTTAAGACAACTTTTGTTTAAATTGATAAAAACATGAATTACGCTTAGACGGTTTAACGTATCAACTTTATTTTTTTACACAAAATATAGGGTGGTATTACGCTTGAAATGTATTTGGTTTCATCATCCTATCTGGTTTCAAACTCAAGTTAAAAATCAAAATGTTTTTCGGATTTTCCAATTTTTTTAATAGGTTTTTGTTAACTGAATTTTACATTTATATACATCAAAAGAAAGCTGAGACCCTCCTCTTTCCAGCGATATCAACCAGTGAATTGTATGTAAAAGTAATGACGATTTAAACGTATGTAACCAATAATCGGTTTTAAAATTTCATTTTCCTGGAAGAGGGTGAAAAAAATGATATTTTTTGATTTTGTTGAATAACCGTTTTTTAATGTTTTTGAGGGTGCTGAATTAGAATCTGACCTCAATTATTGTGTGAAAAAATCTATAGAGGTAGTTTGCTTGAAAAACTAATCATTGTTTTAGAATTTAATTAACCTAAACCAAAATCTATGGAACGACTGTATTTTTCCTTTGATTCGCAATCAAAACTGAAAATGTTGGTACAAGAATCATGTCGATATCATTTTTTAAACTCGAGATAAAAAATAAATTAGTTTAATGCTATTTTATTTTTTTTCTCGGCTTCTAGGGCCCATTGGTCGGAACGGCAAAATACGTGTCTAATTTTTTTTAACCAGGAACCTCAAAAAAAAAAAAATGGCCAACAAGATTCGTGAGAGACTGAATGTGTTCTTCCCATGTCAGTATCGGGGAGGCGATCCCACAGTCTTTGCACTAGGCCTTGCGCAATAAGAAAATATCTCTTGAGAACTCCTCTATAAGGACGACATATCTCTTCATGAAGAGCGACTTATATAGACTTCCAATGTCTTTAGCCACACTGCCTTATCTTGAGGAGAAGAAATGGCATTCACGTGATCAACAGAAACGCGCCTGAAGAGCTGCTGAAGTTTCCGAATACCAGGCTACTTATTTACGATCACATACTAAATTCTAACTACGCAATCAATATATTACAGAACACTACAATAAAATTGGCAAAAATATTACCAGACATGAATATAACAGTAACATACACACAAAACATACTATTAATTCATCAATTAATATAAATATACAACAATATAAAATATGTATGATGGATACACCATCGTAATACCAATAGAAAATCTTAATAATTTAAACATACTGCTCTGATTAAAAGACATATTAACGATTAAATATTTGACAGTTCAACAATGTAAAAATGTAACAATTATTTATTTAGGTGCATGAACTAGCGTCTATGAAACATCAACATGCTTTCGCACCTTTAGCTCTTCAGTAATGGCGCTCATATTTTGCCGTTGTGGAGGTAAAGGAGCAAAGTGGCAACAGTATTTTCTATATACAATCCGTTAAAAAGATACTTATTTTGTTTATTAGATCCCCACATATACTAAAATACATATTTGTATAATTTATTACAAATTTATGTATTTAAAAGAAACAGAATTTTATACAAAATATATTTTTAAAGGAAGCAATCTTTTTCTCTAATAGAATTTTAAAGTTGACGCAAACATATTATTATATTCACACTTTCATTTTTAGAACAAGTATTTTCTAAACCTTTGGAAGAATAGGTGTGAAAATACATGTGTGTGTCCTCCAAACGTGAATAATGTACAGGAATTACATTGTTGTGTGGTTTTGCGTTTCTTTTATTGCGGAAAATAATGGATTTCTCTCTCCCGAGGTTTTTAGTCTTTGAGATATCGGAGGACTTCTTTTTATAATTTGTTTACAATAACTTTCATCAAACCTGTATGAATACCTGAAAAGTTCTCCCTACTTTCGATATATTTTGAAAGTGGAAAGGAGAGTTGTTTAAGGAAATCCATTCTTCCTAGCTTTATTCCATGATATTAAATATAGACGAAATAAAATAACTGAACGAGAAATAAACGCCAAATAAAAAAAGCACAATTTACAAATACGGTAGTGGTGGTAGAGAGAGCAAAATGCTTACCGTGGGCACTTTGTAAGACAATCGGGGAATAACTGACAACAAACTGATTTTATTTGCCTGAAAATCGGTCCGCAGTAAGGAGAGAGTTTTCTAGGAGAATAACCAGCGCGGCGACCTTATACAGGGTGAGTATCTCTTAGTGTAAAAAAAAAATTGGGTTAAACTAGATCAAAAATGTAGCTAAATGCCGCAAATCTCACCTTTCTATTCCAATCCGTTGCAGATATACGATAAATGAAAGACTTTTTTGAGGAAATCACGTTTTTTTTTTTTTTTTTTTTTTTTTTCCCATAAAAACTGTAATATCTCCATTTTGTCTAAATATTTTTCAAATTTTGGCCACATTTTCAAATTAAGCATTAAATTTCCTATAAGAACAGAGTACACGTAACCTTGAATTCTACAAACTTGGTATCTAAAGAACAGCTTGATCTTCACCTTATTTGGGGAAGTCACAATGTCTTATTTACTTCAACGCTCACCGTTTTTCGTAAAAACTATCCACAAAACGTCAAATCTCACAAAAACTTGCAAATTTAATCAGCTTTCGAATGATATGTTAAACGTAATGATTTTGTTTAAATAAAACATTATGACAATCCCTTAATGGAAATGTGCATTTTAAACATAATAAACTGTTCATTGGAATAAAAAGCAAAGAAAAAAATTATTGTTTAATAGAAAATAAAGGAAAACTGTCAATAAAGCGACACTACATCAGAGGATATGATATTATTACATTTATTTATTATTATTATTTAGGATTTATTTTATTAGATTTTCAATCTAATGTTTAAAATCCAGTGATAATGAACAATTTTTTTTTTCACACTAAGAGATACTCACCCTGTATAGATTTCAGGTAGATATTTCTATCCTATATATTATAGGTAGAAAATAATTCGGAGTACTTGGTGGGGGTGTCACTTTAGTCCCCCCGCCACCTCTGGAGGATTTATAATAAAAACTTAACTATCGGCCTCGAAAGTTTTCATTAATGGTATGAAAACATTAAGGAAGCTTAACTAAGGAGAGATTATGATTATGAGGAGATTATTTCCTTCTTCAATCCACGCGTCTAGTTTCCTTATTCATTTTTCCTCAGTTTGGCTATGGTTGTGCTGTAAGGGGCCATCTCGATGGGTCTGTGGGACAGATTACAACGAATTAGAACAGTTTTATCAGATTTGTTTTCGGATCCCCGAGACATTCCCATGTTTCGCAACCTCTAAACTGCCTTAGATTGGCTCTATCTATCCTCCCGTAGACAATATTTCCAGAAAACATTTCTGTACCATGTCATTAATAAACATCACCCACCTTTCATCTATAACTTATTGAAATTCAAGTCTTCCGTCCACTTCCAACTCACAACAAGATCACGTTCCTCTGACCTATAAACTCCTTTCCACCGACCAGCTTTATACCAACACTCCTTCCGAGCTCGATCCACTATCCTCTGGAACTCTATCCCGAAATTAGATATAATCCTTCCTTAAACTCATTCAAAACTCTCCTATTCCAACATCTCGTTAAATCACAGTTATTATTAAAATATAAGTAATAATTAAAAATCAACTTAATCAAACTCAGCATATCCGATGCCAATAAATTACTTCAATAACAATATCATTGAATAAATATAAATTTGTTTTTATTTTTATCATTTTATTCCCTAATAAAAAATCGAAGAGGAACTGCCAATGACCCTGAAGGGTAGAGGCAATAAATAAATAAATAAATAAATAAATATTCCCTAACAATAGCTTTTTTTCTTATATAAGTATGTATATATGCCATTGTATAGATTAATATGTAAGTATAGATATGTGTGAATGTACGTTTTTATATATTTTTCAATATTTTGTCTTATCAACATCCAAGTGGTTCTTGAATTTTTTCTCTATATATATTTTTCATTTCTATTCATTATTTTTTTATTTTATTCTATTGATTTATTTTATATATTTCTTTATTTTTCTTGTACGCATTGTAATTATTATATAAGCATATAATTATTCTACCATCATATTGTTATTATTGTTTCCTTTTCTCTCTCTTCTTTTTTCTTATGTATAAATTTATACCAAAAGTTGTATATTCAATTGTACATACATATATCATATTTTTTACATATTATTATCTTCGATAATATAAAAAGATAGCCAGATTATTATACAACCTTATTATACGTTTATTATTCTTAGGAGACAATATGTCCAAGAATAAAGATTATTTTTTAATTTAATTTCAATATTTATGCATATTATATTTTTATAGAATCATTGTATTTCAGTTGAAAGAGATAGATTTACATACTCTTTTGTATATAAGTTTAATATAAATAAAACATAAAACAATATACATTATACATACCCATCAAAATTTGCAAAATGAGCACTTAAAAAATGAATTATTATCTCTTACTTTAATTATTCCCAAATCGAATATGAATTAACATTTCCATTTTCATTACAGTAAAATTGTTATAAGGACGTCTTACTTCGAGTGAACAATTCTTTAAATTTAGTAATCAGATGCAAACTGTCTTGAGATGCTGGTCCCTTCATTTCGTCCTGAATGAGAACTACTCTCCGATTAAAAAGAAATTCTATGAATTTTCTAAACACTCAAACTGGGTGATTGCTACCTGGAATATTAATAGAATAAATGTATAGTTGAGTCAGTCGGGCCTTAGTGCCCAGTTATTTTTAAATTTTTCTCCTGAATAGTATTTGCCTCCTGATTTTTTTTTTTTTTTTTTTTTAGAAAAGTATTCCTGAATTATTAGCATTCTTTTTTTCTGATTTCTCCAATTTTAATTGTTTTATTTTATTGAAATAACCAAAATAATATTGTTAGGAATTATAAATAAACATCCAATAAATATTCCGTTCGAATTAATGGTTTCTATCTTTATAAAAATTTAAACTTTAACTGAGATGATATAAAATTCGGCAGTAATGCTTTGCTTATTCATTGTATTTTGATAAATAATTCGTAATTTTAATCCTCCTATTTAAGTAGTAGTTGATAGATTGTTAACTTAAACTAATTTATAATTGATAATAACTGTATAAAAATATTAACTTTAAAAGTAATAACACAAAATGTAATGTGATTTTACTAGGATAGTGTGTATAGATTATGAGTATATCAACACAATTAACTTTATATATATATATATATATATATATATATATATATATATATATGGAGGTTCATATGGAGGTATGGAGGTTCATTTGGAACCTATTTAAGGTCACTTACCTATATATAAAGTCTTACGGTTTTTTTTAATGAATTTTTTTTGTAAAAATGGCCAAATGCAAACATTTATCCCTATATAACTCCGTTGTTTACTGATATATCAACACCATTTTTTTTCCTGTAATTAATAATGCATTGACCATGTAAAATAAAAAAGATATGGTGCAAAAAAACAAATACCAAAAAAAACGGGAGATCGTTACATCGAAAATAGAATTATGAGCTTTAAGTTTAGGTTCAATAAAAAAAAAAAGTAAGCAAAACAGTCAAATCCAAATTGTTTAAAAAACTTTTATAGTTAATACTTTTTAAAAAATACCATTTGTAGGCACGCAGCACATCTGGTTTTTCTTATTTTTATAAAGTAACAAAAGAGTGCCACCAGCTCACACTGACAATAATAATAAATCGAATCATATTTTCTATGCAAAACGTAACAAATAGTTGTGTTTCTTTATAGCATAGGTTAAACTGCATATTTTCTCTTTCTTTCTCGGAATTTGGATATTATCAGAGTAAACTTTATCTACATTTTTGTAAACAAATAGCAGGGAACAAAATTAAACTAATTTTAAATTATTCATAAATTCAATTTGTAGAGTATAACAGGTATTACTCAAAATGATCTCCACTATTTCTAATACAAGCACGATATCTTTTTCTTATTTCTGTGTTAGTTGTTCTTAAAATAAATTCTTCCTTCATTATGGTAAACGCGGCATTGATTTTTCGAATAAGTTGTTATTTTGATAAAAATTCTTCATTATAAACCAAATCTTTGGCACGGCCCCAGGCGTAATAATCGAGCGGCGTGAGGTTTGGAGGCCGTGCTGGCCATTGTATATAGGTAAGTGACCTTAAATAGGTTCCAAATGAACCTCCCTACCCGGGATATCTTTTTGGCCAACGATCTTCCCGAACACCCTTTATATATATATATGTTTAGTAAGGTTCTTGAGGTTGAGTCATAAAATAAAAAAACAACTATTTTGGCGACGTTTCGAGACTATATTGTTCTCATAATCATGCCCTACAGTGAAAAAACAGGTTACAATAAAATTATATAAGTTATGCAAGTTATTTCAAAACATAAAGTTAGCTACAGTACAGGTATATAACAACATGTGTATGGTAATAAAAATATATATAATTACATAATATAGAGGAGTATGAAGCTACTTACAATGTTACTAGTGGATATGAATAAATCCAATTCTAGTACACAACTAACCTAGGGGAGTGAGTTTAAACGTACAGTTAACAAAGATTAGTGGGGAAAAACCCTATTTCTTAAAAATTAAGTTAAAAGTACTGTGTGGGTATTCCCAAAGATGCAGGTACAAAAATATTTCAGTGTAATATACTAATAAATGGAAGAATGGTTTGTATGATGTATATAAATGTAAATTTGTATTATTGATCCGAATGTATTAAGTTGGAATAACAAGTGTTAAGATTTAGAATGTCTGATGTTTTTGTTTATTGCGCGATATTTAAATTTTTCTATGGTTATAATTTCTTTAATATTTCTTTTAAAATTATTTTGTTCATAGTGAATAATTTTGGGGAAATTAAATTTAAAAGTATGTTTTGTTTGCCTGTAATGTGTAGTGAGAGCTGTTTGGTCAGGTTTTTATTTATAGACGTTCAACTGTATTTATGTTGATACACTCGTCATTTGAGATATTGTTTTGATGTACCAAAATAAGCTCTCACCACACATTACAGGCACACAAAACATACTTTTAAATTTGATTTCCCAAAAATTATTCACCATGAACAAAATAATTTCAAAAGAAATATTAAAGAAATGATAACCATAGAAAAACTTAAAAACCACGCAATAAACAAACAATCAGACGTTTTAAATCTTAACACCTGTTATTCCAACTTAATACATTCAGACCAATAATATACATTACATTTGTATACATCATACAAACCACTCTTCCATTTATTAGTATATTACACTGAAATATTTTTGTACCTGCATCTTTGGGAATACCCATACAGTCCTTTAAACTTAATTTTTAAGAAATAGGGTTTTTCCCCACTAACCCTTGTTAACTGTCTGTTTAAACTCACTCCCATAGGTTAGTTGTGTACTAGAGTTGTTAGTCATTTATATCCACTAGTAACATTGTAAGTAGCTTCATACTCCTCTATATTCTGTAATTATATATATTTTTATTACCATACACATGTTGTTATATACCTGTACTGTAGCTAACTTTATGTTTTGAAATAACTTGTATAACTTATATAATTTTATTGTAACCTGTTTTTTCACTGTAGGGCATGATTATGAGACCAATATAGTCTCGAAACGTCGTCAAAATAGTTGTTTATTTTATGACTGAACCTCAAGAACCTTACTAAACATTTAATAGTAACAGTCAAGAAATTTATCCATATATATATATATATATATATATATATATATATATATATATATATATATATATATATATATATATATATTCCATAAAAACCCTATGAAAAAGTCGTTTTTCGCAATGTAAGCTCATGCCAAGCATGCAAGCAAAATTTAATGACTTACATTATCGTTCGTTACATCATAGAACAAGGAAAGCAACAATAAGAATAAATAAAAAAATATTAAAAAAGTAAAAACAGTTTTCGTCAATTTATGCAATTGTGTATGTTCTTTTTTTTAAAGTTCAGCACTTTGAACCAATTCCTCAATTCCAAAATAAAGTATTTTTTTTTTTCTGAAATGTTTCATTCACATATGATAATTATTTACGAAAATGTACAAATATTATAAATATTTCTGTATTGCCGATGTTTTTTTATTATAATTTTATTGTTATACTTTAGTCGATACTTTATTATAACATTTTTATGCGTAAATGTTGGGCATTATTCATTTGCCTTTGTTTGTCCTTCAGGGTGCCTTGGTAAAACAATGGAATGAAATTAAGTCACTAAAGCGCTACATTTTCCAGTTCCACTCTACCCTACCCTATTGAACGTTTGCGAATTAATTATCTGACTGGGGAGACTGGTCCCGAACACTCGGCAGGACTTCCATTTCCCCGAATTCGTCTTCCTAGAAGAGGTCCGGAAATCGACCTGTCCATTTCTAGGGTTCCAGCCGTCGGGACGTCTATGGATCGGTGCCCGAAGTAACCCAATAAAATCTGCTAAAATACTGAATTTGACAAAATGTGGCTGTCGTGGGCCATTTTGTCATTTGTAAAAAGAAGAATGATTTAGATTGTTATTGGCTTCTGGATTTTATTGAATCATTTAATAAAGAATTCCAAAATGTGTTTAGGGTGTATTATGGTTCAAAATGCAATACTTCTCAAAATAGTCACCAAAAATATAATTCACATTTTTAATGAACTAGAAATAAAACACAAGATATTGGAACATATACTTGGCAAGCGTTCGAAGTTCCCAATAAATTACAAAAGACTTATTTATATGGCAGTAATTAGACCCATTTGGATATACGAAGTTGAGCTTTGGGCTCCATTATACCTTTCAGTTCTTCTCGTACCCAATTTTTACAATACAAAATCCATCGTAAAATCCTCATTGATCCTTATTATGTCACAAACAATCGTATTCATGTAAACTCCCAGATAAAAGTGTTGCAAGACCCATAATTCTCGAAATTTTCCTGTTTTTTACTTTAATCCATACTTGGTTTATATTCATATAATTATTATTTGTTTAACGTGAGACATTAAGGATTAGACACATCAATGTTTTCCCTATTAATAACAAACGATGAAATTTTAGATTATTTTTTTTCAAATTTCCTTCAGTCCATGTTTATCATTCGTTTCGTTATTTACAAGTATGGCAAGACTAGTGGAAGCAGTCTTTCAAGCCAGAGGGGGCAATATGTCTTATTAAATATAAATTAAAAATTTTAAAGTTAAAACTGTAAAAAATGAAAATTTAAAAAATTAAGTTTTCTAACTTTTATGTTTATTGGAAGAATTATTGTATTATAATAAAAATTGTTTATGTATAGTTTAGGAATGTTTATTATAGACTTCAGAACCTTTCTTTATAATGAAAAAAAAATACGTTTTTAGAAAATTCAAATATTTCAAAGTGTTGGGATACTTTTGACGGGGAGTTTAGATCTTAACGTTCCATATGTTTCTGATTTGGCCCAAGTCAGATATCTATCCTTTTTATAGTAACCTTCTACCAACTCTTTTCTACTAGTCTCCCAACTTCCCTTACACTCGATTCTTGATAAGCCTCCGAGGCGTCTGAAAAGAAGATGGCCAAGAGACCTTTTAAGTAGAACTATTGAATTGAGAAGTTCTTTGCATGCCATTGTAATATTTTTTTTTTTCAAATTTACTTGTTGTATATAACGTATACTGTGTTGTAAATATCAATTATTAGGAAAAAAAATAATACCAGAACAAAAGAAATATTAAATACTAAAATTTAAATAAACACAAATGATTTAATGTATCAAAACTAACAGGCAAAACAATCCGTCCAATTGATTTTTTCATTTTCAAAGCTAAAAGTTAATTCTTTTTTAGGTGTTTACGTCCGTATTTACTTCACAGAGGGCATATAAAATGTATTAAAATTAGTAAAATATGAACTAAATAAAGTACAGCAATATTTAATAATGTTAATAGGTAATTTTAAATTTACGATTCTTTTTTAGCTAATAAAGTTTATTTATATCCATCCCTTATGTTCATTACGTCTTGCATCTGATGGGATTGAGGTTTCATGTGATTTTGAATCGATTCTTGAGAGATATCTGTAATCGAAAACTGTAATAAATCAAATAACTTTATGATTTTATAACTTTATTTTTTTTTAAATAATGTTTTTATTTATTCAATTAATATTTTTAGTTGTCATTTTACGTTTGTATGTTATATATGATTTTATTTATATTTACGTTTATATCTGGTTAGAGTAGATTAAAAAGTATATTAAAAAAATAAATGAAATCAATTGAGTGAACTTTGTCGCTTGTCATTGTATTAAGAAGTAGAAAAAAGTCTCAAAAAAGTAAGCAACATCTTTTTATGGTATAATAACAAAAGAGCAATTTTCTTTTGAGCTTTACATTTCACTGATTCATTTCTTGCTTTAGTCACTTCATCATTCATCTTTCTATCCATCAAAAGCAGGATCACCTGCGTTCCAAGTTTGGTTCAGAAGACAAGAGGCCTACAAAGCGAGCTAAGCCCCAAAGCCGCAAACAAGCAATCAATGTTCTACTGTCACATGTTGCCAATATCCAAGCATTCGCGTCACTCAACGAGTCACGTTAATTGGTTCAGCCTCCATGGCCATCACGTGTTGTTTCTAGCTTTTGCATAGTATATGCATGGAAAAAAAAAATAAAAGAATAAATTTACTGGCATATATAAATAGCTTCGATGCATAGATTATATAAAAATATAATAGTAATATAAATCAAATTACATGATATGCTGAATAATATACTAGTCTATTATTCAGAATAATGTGTATTACAATAATTATCAAAACTCTTTTTTATTATTGTAATGTGAAAGGTGAAATTCTTAACATTATATTAAAAATATATCCACTAATTGTCAGAATTGATAAATATAATATTTCGTTACAATAAAAATAATCGTAAATTCAACAAAGGTTGGAAGTAAAATTAATAAATCATGTAAGGAATAATCTGGAATATAATATTTACATAGCATTATAAATAACGAAAACTTCTAAATGAAATTTAGATTTTTTTTTTTTAAATGATCAGATAAATATTGTTGTACCCAACCTACATGCATACCTCATGTAATTTTTGAAATAGGTGATTTAATATTCTGATGCCTTGAGAGATCGTATGACATTTTATGAAAAGCAACTTGAGAAACTAGTGATTTGGTTTTAAGGGAAAAGTATCTGCCTGGGGTAAATATTAAGATAGTGACTTTTCTAAAGTGTTACATAAGTTGTGACGAGGTAACAGCTTGTCTTTTCACTTGAGGCAACAAGCTGATATCCAAGATAATGTTTCTGTTGTCAATTTTTAAGGTGTATCAAAGCAGGCTGTATAATGAGGTAGGTTTTCGACGAAGATATGATACATCATTGCTTCAACATCTATATTCTTGGAGTTTGAACAGTTGGAAAAAAAAAAAAAAGTTACTGTTGAAATATTTATAAAACTTAAAAAAATATTAAAATAGTACTACAGATGAAAATGGCTGGATGGTTAATAATTGCTTCTCACATAACCAATATTTGAAACAGAAATTTTTAAAAATTAAATTTCAACAGAAAAAAAGGAATTATTGAATGTTAACAAACTTCCTGAATTAGTACAATAATTAAACGCTAGTGATAAAGTAACTAATTTAAACTAACTAACTAACCAATTACTTTTAAATCACACATAGAACACACTCTTTGGTAAGAAGACACAGTGTGTGAAAGAGCCTTTCCTAGCCAAAGTGCGAATTACATTCCTAGACCGTTCACGTTACACAATGGTTCTTCAAAAGCTTAAACTCTCTCTCTCTCTCTTTCTCTCTCTCTCTCTCTCTCTCTCTCTCTCTCTCTCTCTCTCTCTCTCTCTCTCTCTCTCTCTCTCTCTCTCTCTCTCTCTCTCTCTCTCTCTCTCTCTCTCTCTCTCTCTCTCTTTTTTTCTTTCTCTCCTTATCTATCTATCCATCTCTCTTCCATTCGTTTTCAAGCTAATCAGTATGAACACATCACCCCATTTTCAAAAGGATTGGGTTGGTTGCGAGTTGCAGACTTTCGGAGGCTCAATCTGATGTGCCAAGCAGGGAGAGTGCTGCATGGGTCACTGAAAAACTGCGAAAAAGAAGCAAGAGGATGCAAGGCTGGGTTATTGGGAATAGAACAGGAAGCAAGTGGAAAGACTATTGTATTTAAATATTTATGAAGTTTTGTATGAAAGGATAGGTATCTGAATTGGGCTAAATCAGCAAGATATAAAAAATTAAGTTATTTAGGGCTAAGTTTATTTGTATCAAATATGAGGTTCTTGTCGCTTCAGTCTTCTCTGCGGATTCCAAGTTAAACGTTTGTTCAGTTGGAGTCCTAAGTAGCGGATCTGTTCTACAGGGGTCAGTGGAATAAATGATTCTTACATTTAAAACGTTTTCTTGAAGAGGTTCTTAGACGTCTTACATAGGTAACATTTATTTATTTCTTAATCTATGAATATAATATCTCTTATAGTTTATAATATTATAATAACTTGTATATTATATACCGTAAGTAATAAAAAATGTTTCGTTCCTTAGAATCAGTTTATTTCTCATCTTCAGTTTTATGTTGTTTTAAGTATCTCAGTCAGCTTATGAGTACTTTTCTTTTTGTTATTTTAGTAATAAAGAAATAAAATTAATTGGAAGTGATCTCTTTTTTACTTCGAATTGAATAAAAGGAAACTTTCCGAGCCGGTAACGTGGCGCCCGAATCCTTGAGCGATTGAAAGTTGAATATAAGTTGGACTTTGTCATCGATTAAAACTAGAGAAAACTTCTTCCGAGCCGTTGATTTGAAAAGTTTGGTCATTTAGCGATGCACTCCTCCCTAGGAATTTTTCCCTCATTTGAGGCTCAAATTAGGGAAAATATCTGTCAGTGCTGATTAATAAAATATTGTCCATTTGATTTCTCCTTAAGACAATATTTTTCATTTGAAAATATCCACTTAAAAATCTATTGTTCCGTGACAATAAGTAGTTCTAATATACTTTTTATTGTCTGGAAGAGTATGTTGTCTAAAGCGGGTCCACACCTACAGGTTTATACCTTTAGTTGTCTAACAGGTCCACCTATTAGTTATACTTTTAGGTGTGTACCCGTCTTTAAACTTTAAAACAGTGTTAAATATTGCTATTAAATTAAATCTTCAAATTAAATAAATTATAGTTTTAAAAAAAAAAACACCCTTTTATAGCGAACCGACCTAAAATGTAGAACATAATTTCTATTTCCTGAAAAGTTTGTGTTACAGCAATAGGAAGCACGACAATCAACAATGAGTAATTAATTTGAAATAAAATTAAAGTAAACTTTAGTTATTAGCTAAATACGCAAATTTATAGCTAAAAAGCGTGCAGTTTTACTCCCGGGTTATACTACTAGGAAACACCAAGAAACATTAAAATATCTAAGTCGAAGCTTCACGGCTATTCCAATACTTTATTCATATGAAGTTTTAATTTATATATTTCTCTTGCATGTATATTGTATATTTTATATTGTTTATATATAACATAGGTCTTATCTTTTCTCTCTTTATTTTATTTTTTTTTCCTGTCACTGTACGTAATGCGTGAATGTAATCATACGCCATCTATATTACTTATTGCGCACAATTGTGGCAGATTGTAATAATTACTCAATAAAAGGTTTTAAAAAAAATTCATATGAAGAATGTATTATTATTATTATTTTTATAATAACTCTACCTTTATAATTAGTAACCAATAAAATTTTTGTAACATTTAATATCGAGCACCCCGACTTTTTTCTTTGTACTATAAATTATTGAGTCGTTTAATTTTTAATTTAATTTTAATCCAAATTAATAATTCATACTTGATTTTCGGGATTTCTATTGTCATAACACAAACCATTCATGAAATGAAAATTATTTTAAAACTTTTTAATTCGGTTTGCTATAAAAGGGTGTTGTTTTTTTTTTTTTTTTTTTTTTTTTTTTTTTTATTATTATTTTTTTTTTATTTATTTTTTTTTTTAACTTTCATTGATTTCCTTAATTTTTAGTCCCCAAACGGTATGAATAGTATTTATACTGAAGATCTTCGATTTTAGTTCTTCTATTTAAGAAAGCCGTAGAGACATCTGTACCACAATCTTTACATTTATATTCTTCAATTATCTTCCATTGATAAAAAAAATTATCAATAAAAAATAACGACATTTACCTAGGTCCCATGAATAGTTTACAGTTAACTTGCAGAGTTATCTATTTTTTCAAATATTCTGATCATTCTAATGAGGGCATTACATCAGAGCTGTGAAACAATTGTATTGCCATTGGTCCTTGACACGGATGTAAATTTTCAAGATTGCTAGAAATTAGTGAAAATAACGCTAAAAGTTTCTATTATATACAAACAGGTCAAGCTAGTAAAAACATGATAAAATAGAATGTTTACTACTTTTGTTTCCGAAAGATGCTATGGATCTCTTAATTAGAATATACTTTAATTTTTTTATGTTTTATTATTTACGATTGTCAATGTATAAGGATCACTTTTATACTTCCAAAAAAATTAAAATACTCTTTAAATGTTTAAAAACGAAGACGTTCAATTACAATTGTATAAAAATTGACTAATTATGGAAAAGAAGTAATAATATTGCTTTATTTATAAATTGCATGTCCGGAATAATCTCTGGAAAACTCGCATAAATTATGACAAGCCGCAACACATAACGTTTACTTTTCGACATGAAACATCCACTTTATCTTGACAGCATGTTGATTCCACCGACAGACACTGTACGCTACCTTGATCTGACATTTGATAGGAGAATGGCATGGGTCCACATTTTAAGAAAAAAAGGGAAAACACTTAAATAAATTCAAAGCTACAACTTAAACACAAAATGAACACTTATAATTACTTGTTGAAACCTATTTGAACTTACGCATCACAGGTATACATACATATAGAGAAAATTAAAATTTTCAAGCAAAATCATTCAGGACTATCACGAAAGCACCATGGTACGTAATCAACATAACATTACATAATGACCTTCATGCCGAATGTTAATGAAAAAATACGGAATGTTAATGAACAAATATCGTTCGAGAAACGATTTCACGAAAACTTACATGGACAACCCAACGCACTCATAAACGATATGGCTATAACTTATCCTGCAGACAAGACACTGAGAAGGCTGAAAAGGAACTGGATGAGGGATCTCCTGAGCTAAGTTAAGAAAAAAAGAAGAGATGCCGCAGGGCCATTTTATAACAAATTCACTGATTGTTAGTCTCTTTGATTGACGGGTGTGAATTGAGATTTGATGTTTAAAAAAGAAAGAAAATTCTGGTTAGTTGAGTAGATCATTCATCCATCTTCTCTTCGGCCATTGTTAAAAAACATAGAACTCTATTCATAAAAGTTTTATTGATGCGTCGCACAAGTATTTCTAAAATGACAGAACTGAAAAACCAACATTAAAATATGGTAAAATTCTTACAGTCTAATATAAAATATCGAAAGTCTACCTGAATACTTAGTATACAATTTTTGACATTTCATAGAAGAATATTGAACTTAAACTTAATGATAAATAAAAAAAAAACAAAACAGATTTTTGAATTGTCTCACTTTAGAAATACAAGTGCGAAATGCTCGTTAACGTCTAAGATATAAGGAAATCAATATATAATGTCTTGCTTTTACTTTATTTATATATATTTCTTTTTGAAATGTTT
The DNA here is from genome assembly GCA_003667255.2 of Euschistus heros. Classification (NCBI taxonomy): domain Eukaryota; kingdom Metazoa; phylum Arthropoda; class Insecta; order Hemiptera; family Pentatomidae; genus Euschistus; species Euschistus heros. Next base: position 1,956,666 of record RCWM02000027.1, read on the forward strand.
TTGACTTAATTTCGATAAAAAAAAATTTCTTAAATATTTTAGATGATTTTAATTCTTGATTTCCTTATTTGATCCAGTATTTCATAGACGTTTTTACTTAAATGATTGTATAGAGTGTGTTTAGTTTTTGTGTAAAAAATATTACTAGTTTAATTATAAAATAGTTATGTATTTGCCTTAATATATTATCGTATATTTTGATACTTTTTTATATTTGTATGTTTTCGTTTTACTAGACGGTTGACAACGAGATCTAGTTCTGCCAGTAGTTCAACCAAATTGAATACAGCGCATTCTGAAGCTCAATCCCGGAGCGAGCAGATCGGATTAGAAATTAAAACAATACATGCCAGGCCATGCAAACACACTCTCCACCGAGTGAAACGGTTTAACGCTAAGCAACCTGACATTTTACAACGCTATATTCACTGCTAGTGGTATATTATTCCGTCATTTGTTTAAATCACATTTTAATGAGGTATTTATTTTACTATGCAATGAAATAAGTGATATGACTTTAGGCGAAACGTATTGTCTAAATAGAATTTTATATTTTTATTTTCTACCTAATGAAACAGCACCTTATAACAAATGTTTCTAGATATTAAAAAAATAAAAGTCTAGAGAAGGTACATAATTTTTTTTTTTTTTTTTATGATCCTTTTTGCTATTTTTCAAAATGGGCTTTTAAATTTATAAAATTACAAAAGACTGGTTTACATGCCAGTTATTAAACCTATTTGGACATACGGAGTTAAACTTTGGTGCTCCACTAAACTTACCGATCCTTGCAATCCAAAATCCTCAATGCTCATTATTAACCATATAGATCTTAATGTTTTATATAATGCTGATTTGACTTAAACCAGATACCAACTTTCATAGTAAACTTCATTCCTACTAGAATCCACAAGTCTCCCAACAGCATCACACGATGCTTCAGATGGTCAAGAAACCTTCTAATGTAGATCTTTTATTAAAGAGCAACTAATCTTTTGTTTTTCACAAGTTATTGAAATGCCATTTTGATCATTTTCCACATATTTCCTGGTACACTGTTTCAAATATCGATAAATAATTTTATCGTCTAAAAAATATAGAAAAGGTATTATAAGTATAAATTTCGATTGTTTTTCAAAATAAATATTTAATTATAGTAGCATTTATGAAAGTGTAAAATCATTAACATAAAAATTTCTTATAAAAATATTACTAACAAAAAACAAGATAATACGAAAATTACTTTCCGTTCATGTTTTAATTGAAAACAAAATATATTAAAAATTACAAATAGTTTCAAAAGTTTTATTTTCGACATTAATTATGACCTATTAGTTATTAATATTTTTATATAATTGATGTTGAATGAAATGAATGAATGAATAAATGAAATTATTTATTGAATAAGCGTTACGCTTGTGTAGGTACATATCTACAAGAAAATAGAATATAGATTCATTTGATTTTAGACATATAACACAAAATCTTAATTAACAATATTATTTTGTATAACATAATTTTCTACTTAATTTAGTGGTTTTATTATGCACAAGTATATAATTTAAATTATACCAACAAATCTAAAACAAAAACTAAAATAAAAACAAAAAATTACATCTTGTCATTGTTACTAATCCTCTTGAGTGTTATGCCATTATTCGTTCAAAAGAAATGTTCTAAGTTTAGTAACATTTGTAATGAAATTATATAATAGGTTAATTTTTTGTTCATCTTCAATTGTTAAAATCATGGCTATATTATGGGGGACGTTTTTATTTTATTATTAATTTAAAAAATCCGCCTGAATATTAGGTATTGGGGGCAGTTGAATAGAATATGATTTAAGCTTTCTTTTTCATTTAATTACATAAGCTGCATATGGTTTCGGAGTCTATTTTGTACATATTTTATAATAAATCTGTATATTATTATCTGAGGCAAGCCTGAGTTGTGAAATTATTCTTATTTTGTAAATGGGGCATTTAAAAGGAGGTATTAGACACCAGTAATGTGTGTGGGTTTTATTTCCTTATAGTAGGGATTTTTGAAAACATAATAAATTTCGACTATTGTTCAAAATAAATATTTAATTAGAGTAGCATTTATGAAAGTGTAAAATCATTAACATAAAAGTTTCTTATAGATTACAAACAAAATACAAGAATAATACGAAAATTACTTTGTGTTCATGTTTTAATTGAAAATCAAATATATTAAAAATTACAAATAGATTCAAAAGCTTTATTTTTGACATTAATTATGACCTATTAGTTATTAATATTTTTGTATAATCATTGTTTGAAGTATAAATTTGTGATTTTTAGGTTTCTATGAATGGAGTTGCTACGAGTTATAGGTCATTGCATTTCTTAGTCTAAAGGATAAACTTTTTCATGCTTATAACAAACAATAAGATATATTTTGCAATTTCGTTCTTTTTTTTTTGTACCGTATTTATAAATTTTATAAATTGTTTTTCTACATCCCTTTGAGGGAGAATGTCAGGCTGAAGTGTTGTCAACAACAACCTGTTCCCCTCTGACGGTCGCGGTGAGACTTGTTCGTTTTCAGCATAGTTTAGCTGAAGAATCCTGCTATCCGCTAAACCTGGTGTTTGTTCTTGTCTGTAGTTAAAATTGGCTTAGTATAACATTCTTTTAAAATTATTTTGTATTAAAATAAAAGTTACAACGTTACTCATAACTTTATCAAAATTTAAAGCGTGAATACTTTTGAAGTTGTGTTGAGAATTTGTTATTGATGTTGACTGTTCCACATCGTCTAGTCGCTTAATCTATTTGGAAGTTCACTTCTCTACCTAACACTAACTAGAAGTTGTGAAAATTGATTCGGTGTTGTTTAGGTCAGCTATTTATTTTATTGGAAAAAATAAATTCTTCAAGTAGTGCCTCATTGCCTAATTTAAATCAATAACTAAAAGAAACATTTTCCAAGAGCAGATGCCAATTATTATAAAATTAATAAAAAATATATAAATATATATTTATATATATCTATAGTGCACTATGCATCAATTTTAGACAGTCAACAGATATCGAACTAGAGAATTATGAATGTTGAAAGTAGGTATTAAAAAAAAAAAAATAAATAAAAAAAAATAAAAATTAAAGTAGTACTATCCAAACACATATCAAAAATAAAATTAATAAATATTGGGAAAAAAAAATAAATTAAAATAGGAATGCTTTATATGTGGTAACAACAAAAGACCCACGACTCATAATTTTACACAAAAAAAAATAAATAAAAAGCAAAGGATCGACATTTTTTAAATAATTTTTACTAGGCAAAAAAAAAAATTTTATTGATTTCATCTAGATTGATTTTAATTCCTAACCATAAAAGTTTATGACAGTGTGGCAAACCTCGTTTTAACTCAACATTCTACCATGAAATTTTTATAATTATGGAGCCTTGCTAGAAATGTGAAAATGATGTATTTAGCATTTGGAACACATGGTTATAGTAGTATTACCAATTTAAACTATATTGTGGAATGGTACTAACCACGTATTGACCGATTTTCAAATTTCACTGGTCGCACTAGATGTTTAAATCTTCTTATAATTATTAAATTGAACATAAGTAAATTTTACTATCAATTGCAACATCTGTATAACACTGTACCTTTGTAACCTCTTATGTAGAATGGCTTTTGTAACCTATCGCTTGTCCTTTTATATGACGATTATTATACACGATTCGATAAACTCATATTAATAATTATAACATCTGATGGCTGTCTAAAAAAATTGGTGAACATTAGTACTTTTTTTTTTTATCATTACAAAATGTCCATCTTCCGGAGAAAGCTTTATGAATGCTACTATGCCGCAAAACGATGATGAATGAAATCTAAACAAATGATGAAATTCATGTAATACATTTATAAATAAAACAGGCCAATCAAAAAAATGAGGCCTAAGTTTATCTATAAGGTTTTTGCGGAGAATGTTCTTCTCGCCAGACCAGAGACTCCCTAACAGGCCAGTTATTTCTGCACCAATGTTGATCCCTTGCTCTACGGTCCCATTCACATAAAAAACACGGAAATTTAGTAAAAACAGCCTTGCTGACCAAGTAGCATGCTTGTTACTTTTAAGTCACCACTTATCATCCAACCATCAGCCGAATAGACAATTTTATTCAACACTATTTCTAGGGTTCATAGCTCTCTTTCATATGTACAGAATGGCCAACAGGTATAGATGCAAAAGTGTTACTATTGTATAATAAAACAGCTTTTAAAAAAAGTTTTGGAAGAATCAATAAGCAGCCTCCAGTCTTCTTTTTTGTATTCAACACCAAACTCTCACCTTCTTGTTCAAACAAATTTCGAAAACTCCTACTCTCTCTTCATATGCACATATATGCTAGTTCGAACTGCCAACAAGTTCTTTTCTTTTAGTCTAGAACCAAGCAATTCAGCTTTTTATTTTGTAAACCCAAGATCCCTAACTAAGCTCAATCTGAGTAAATAGTTTAGGCTCTATATTTGCTGTAGCACATTGGAACTCTTCATCATCTTGCTCATGTATATCTATATCTGTTTCAGCAGTGCTGCCAACTCTTCTACATCCAACAAAAACTATTTTAAAATTTCATTTGTAGTATATAAAAGCTGTTAAATTCTGTAATAAATCAAAAAAATTAATATGTTGATGTGCAAATGTGAAAAAAATGGTAGGTGATACGGCTTAATAAGTGTTATATTTGGATTTAGCACCCTAAAAAAACAGAAGAATAAGGCGTTTTAAGTAATTTAAGTAAACGTTTTTCATCGTTGGCCTGTGTAATGAATCTATTATGTCTCGGTAAAATATATACCTAATGATGTTATATAAGCCTTATATTACTTAAACGCAAGGATATAGTTGGCTGATCTTGATGTTTTTTTTTTTTTTTTTTTTTTTTTTTTACATTATGCATGGGGACTGTGATAAATAATTTATTTCGTCTTAGGGAAGGAACATAAAAAGAAGATGGTTCAAAGAGCGTCCTTAATTACGCCAAGGCCTACCCTTGGGCCAGCAGTGCGGGGTAGAGTCGAACGAATTCTTCCCGCATCCAATCACTCCAATCCAAAATCCTTAATGCTCCTTACTTTGTCACAAATGAATTAATCCACAATTACCTTAATATCCCCCATGTCACCGATTTGGTACGAACCAGATACCTATCCTTTCATAATAAACTTACTCCCCATCGAAATCCATTTGTAGCACAACTTGCTTCCCATTCCATTCCTGGCAATCCTCCGAGGCGTCTGAAAAGAAGATGGTCTCGTGATCTTCTTTTGTAATTATTTCAGTAGAACTACCAAAGGGTAGTTCCTCTATATGTTCTAATCATGCCATTATTTTGTATTGTATACAGCATATTTACTAAATGTGTTTTTATTAATACAGTTGTAAATTCCAATTAATAAAAGAATAAAAAAAAAAAAAGTTTATTTTTCCTCTTTCAATGGAATCACACAAGCGAAAAACGAAACATGTTTATTAAAGAATATTTCAAGAATGCTTAACAGTGTTTAAATTAATGGTAAGCAAAATCTTATAATTAGGCCTACTTTTTCTGACAGACCCTTGAATGCTGAAATACTTGTTACAAGTAACGGCTTCTAGACTACAAAAATTTGAAATTAGCTGAAGTTAGTGTCATTGTCATGTTCGTTTTTAATCATCTTTCTTGTGCGAAAAAACTACTTTTTTACAAATAATTTTATTTTCACTCTTAACTTAAGAATGATGCTTGTTTTTAATTTTAATGAATCCCGTTGTCTTTGAGAAAACTCCCTTGAAAATCTATTTAGTCATTGCCATGGCTTTTAAGTAGTTAAAGACCACCCGGCGGTTTCTGCGCCAGGATTTACCCATGGTCTAATTTTATTACATCCTACATTAAAAAAAAGCAAAATAAATTAAAATAATAATAACTATAAATAAATGAAAATAAAATAAATTTAGATCTTGACTGATAATACAATATCTTGTCATATCCATATCCAATAAGTCATTTTTGTGGCTAACAAAATCAGAGGAAAATTTCATTGCCATAGAGTTAAAGTGCATTTTTTCACAATTTTAATTTCAGAGATGAAAATTATGTTCATGAATTACTATACATCTGAAAAGTATCAGGGACCGCCGAAGAAAAAAAAAACGAAATAAAAGAAAATTATATCCAACCATAGAATTTCACAATTTTTCAACACAAAAATTTCTCCTAGTTTAGGAATCACCCGTAAGTAATAATTAGGTTTTTGTTTGGATAATACTCCATTCATCCCTGATAGAAAGGCACTCTACTTAGGACTTCATATGGACAAACGTATTACTTGGAAACCACATTCAAGACTAAAACGATAAGAAACTGATCATTGCTTTCGACTTCAACATTTACTAGAAAAAAGTTCGAAGCTTTAGATAAATTACAAAAGACTAATTACCTGACAGTGATTAGATCTATTTAGACGTACGGAGTTGAGCTTTAGAGTGCCAATAAACCATGAAAGTTTACCTTGTATTCAATCTTTATAATCCAAAATCCTCCGAAAATCCTCAATGCTCCTTACTTTGTCACCTTACTTAGTTATAAAGATCCTAATGTTGCTGATTTAGCCAAAAACAGATGCCCATCATTTCATACTAAAATCCATAACCACTCGAATCCACAAGTCTCTCAACATGCTTCGCAATGCATTCCTAATAACCCTCCGTGATGTCTGAAAAGAAGATGACCTAGATACTTTCTAGTTTAAAACTTTTATTGAAGTGTTGCTAATGAAAAGTTCTTTACGAGTTATTGAGATGACATTGTAATCACTGTTAACATATTTACTTGATGTATATATTGTATACAGTAGTAAATTAAATGGTATACAGAGAAAATTTTAATGGAAATTTCAATTAGCCGCCTCTAGTTATTACTTATTATAAAAAAAAAATAGTTCATCAACTTTTTTCATTCAAAATATCATCACAGTTTCATTTTTTTTTCTCTTATGAACCAGACCTTAAATAATTAAGTAAAGATGAAGTTCCTCCAAACCGTAGCCGGCGGTTAAAGTGGAACAGTCCATGCAATCGGCTTGGGAGAGCAGCCCTGCAAATTATTCCGAGAAGTTTCTTCATGAGAAGTTGCCAACAAATGTAATTGCCCTAAGGTTGAGAACCTTCATAAGTTGCCCTGTTGACTCCCCATAACTCTATACCGTAAGTCCAAATAGGTCTGATAATCGTCATATAGATGAGTCTCTTGTTGTGAGTCGGGAGATTTGAACGTTTATCTAGTAAGTGTTGTATCAGTTGAAATCGACGTGCAGCTTTTTGTTTTTTCAATCTTGTGTGAGGGTTCCAGGTAAGTCACTTGTCCAGATAAAATCCCAGGTATCGTATTTGTTCCACAAAGGTTATTTGCTGGGATTTGCTTGGATTTACGTTAACTCTCCGGTTATGACACCATTCTTCAATGGAAGTGATATGTGACTGGAGTGTCTGGCATGAAAAATAAACTTAAATGTGAAACTTAGACAAATTTTTACACCACGAAACTGAAAATCCAGCAATATAAAATTTATAAAAAAAATACAAGCAAACTTCGCTGCGAAGGCATAATTTTGATAATTATTTTAGTGGTTTAGGTAGGACAGGATTAAACGATAACATATAAATTAATACAAAAAAATAACTTTTTAATGTCACTGTTTATCATTTTCTATAAATTTCCTGTAGTTTAAGAATGACTTTTACAAGAGAATTTAAATTTTAAAATGCTACTGTACACAGTTAAGATTAAAAAAATCATATTTCCTTCGTTTTGTGGGTGTAACGATTAATATTAATGAAGTTGGTTAAGTCAGGTCTCGATGAGGTTAGAACGCGGTACCTTAGGTCAGCTGAAATGGCCGTTGCGATATAAAGACCACCATTGGCTTCCGTTCAAATCGGCCATTCGATAATATCAATTATTAAGGAGGCCGTGAAGATGGCGGAGGAAGGTTTAGAAGCTAAAAGCTTTTCCCAAATGAACTCCCCCTTGTTGAATAATTTCATAGCGGAATGAGTCGGCTGGCGGGCTAGCTTTGTCGATGAGTCCTTAGCCTTCTTAAAGATCAGTCGGGCCAAAACCAAAAGACTTTCCGGAAATTACAAAGAGATGAAAAATGGAGGAGGTCTGATAAAAGTACGGAATAAGATATTGTAAAATTGTAGCAACGATTCTGCTTATTTAATTATATTTTTAAGCAAAGTTTTAGTTTTTAAGCTGGGACTATTTCACTAGTTAGGTGGTTTAAGATTACTTAAAAGCATGTATGCGTTATTAAGGATACAGAGACTATTAAGTAACTATATTATCAGTGCTTATAGCTAATGGCCTATTAATCATATTTTTTCACACAATATCCAAAAATAACGGATCGATATTTTAATTAGGCAATATTGAGTGTGGCATAAATAATTTTATCGATTTAATCTGGTAGGATTTTAATTTCTAACCCTAATGCTTATGGCAGGCAATATTGGTATACGGCAAAACTCATTTCTACCACTTGGCACTGTAAATTTAAATTATTATTAAAGTAAACTTTACTCTTGTAAACCTTCCCAGAATTACGAAGATGATTAGTTATAATTCGATACAGTTCAAATACTTTTACCATTGCAAACTCACTTGCAGATATATCGGTCGATTTTTTTTACTATTTATTTCGTAAAGAACATATGGAATAAATTTCGATTTAATTTAATAAATAGTCTTTATCCCAAAAACAAACTCAATAACGAGGCCAATTTACTTCAAATATTTATAAGAAAGAAAACCTTATTATCCTTTCAATTCCTTAACCTTGGTAAATAAGTCCCATTCCCACGAGAACTATAAGTTATTATTTTTCATTTTTTTTTCCTTTTTTTTTTTTTTTTTTTTTTTTTTTTTTTTTTTTTTTTTTTGTCTTGAAGTTAATGGAACTCATTTATAACTTTCTCGCCGTGGAGTGAAAAATATGTATGTCGTTTTTAAGATTTTCTTATTATTTACTGTCAGCTAGGAAATGAGTTTTTTATTTTCTTTCTCCTTAAGGGCTGTGAAAGGGAAGAAAAATGCTTATAAATGAGAAAGAATTGTGAAACATTCATAAAATAATTAATAAACCAGGGATGTAATTTATATTGAATAGAAGTGGCCCCTAGACTAGAACCCCTTTTAAGGTTTCAGTTTGATGAATAGACCGATCTAGAGTTTCTAATCAAATAGTCAACAATTGAGCTTAAAACAATGATAAAGCAAACTAAAGAATGATTTATGATGGTTGGAATTGCTAATGCATTCAATTTAAAAGTCCAAATTTCTTTAAGAAATTCAAATAATAATGTTTAGTGAATTCGCTTCCTCAGGATAAAAAATAAACAAATAATCTCTTACCACTGTAGGGTATCTAGGTCCCATCTATAACCTAGACCGATGGACTTCTTATGCCCCAATTAATTCCTTGCTTCCATATATCGTTTTTCCAGAACATTTTTGGGACATCTATTTTTTGTTTTTTTTAATTTTGGCTTAATCTTCTAAAACAGATATCCAAACCATGTTGGATGGTATCGAGCGCCGGATTTCATATGATGATTCGGATCCTACTTCGTTTTTCTTCCTTTCTACTTTTCACAGGTATGCACATAGCTCTTTTTTTTCTTTTTCGAATCACCATTACTGGTCGTTGGGATCCTCCAAGAACTTCCGTGCCGTATGTTAGTAATAGTCTTGTCAGCGACGTATATAGTTGAAGCTAGATCTTATATATCTCTCATCAATATTTTCATAAAATTTTGTCGAATAATACCGATATTATCTGGGATCGTTATTTACTGATAACATACATGTGTCACCCCCGTAAGTGGGGAGCACAGTGGTAGGATGAGTCGGGAAGTCAGGTTTACATTGAGGGTTCTATCACTAAGATAGTGTCGAATAGTAAAAAAGCATATATTGAAGGTAGGAATTTGTGGAGCTTGTAAAACAGTCCCGGGTATTTTTAATTTATAAAGTATATTACACCTAAATACGGATATCCTTTTTGTACCTGCATCTTCGGGAATACCACCAGTTAGGAAATCCCCCCAAACGATTTAACTGTTTTTCGAAAATTCCCCAGGTCAGTTGTGTACTAGAATTGTTAGAATTTAGTTAGTCGATACTATATCCACCAGTAAGATTGGCATGATTATGAGAACAACATAGTCTCGAAACGTCGCCAAAATAGTTGTTTTTATTTATTGACTGAACCTCAAGAACCTTACTAAACACACATATATATCTTCCAAGCAGAGTAGACATATTCAATTTCTGTAATATTAATCTTTTTTATCATTTACGTATCCTTCTTATCATTTCGTAAAATGTTAAATGCATATATAAGCATATGCCGTTTAAAATATGTATAATTGAATAAATAAATTTTGTAAGCTAAATAATCAATGTAATCTCAATATTATAAATTATTTATTAGGCCTGGACTGTATTTCATTCGGTTCAATAAATATATTCAACAGACGTTCCGCAGCAGGCGGAGAAAGAAATATTTTGTGCCTACACAAAATATCACAAAGGAAGCGAGGGATTTAAAAGCTTCTATTGACTTAGAGCTACCGCACCCGTCCGTTCCACAAACATAGGAACAGAATAATGGATTTTAAATTTTATGACAGCTTTTAAAAAAGTTCTCTTTGGTCACACACGAGAAAAACTAACAAGTTAGAAATATGAAAATATTTGCACGAATACGTAGGTATTTACAAAACGCAATGATTTTATTTTAGTAAATTTGCGTCGGTATGCTTCTCTAGTATCAAAAAAATAAAATGTTGACAAAACTAAAATCAATAATAAAAAAATAAAATTTGACAATACTTACTAAACATGGTTGGGGGGCTACCACATTTAAAAATTTCAAAATAACTTACGTTTCAATATTAAAAAATTCCTCATTTCACATTAATCTTTAATTAATAAACTCTAACTGTTTTAATTTTTTTATTTATAATAATTCTTATCTGCAGAATCTCTTTTCTGCTTCTATTGAATGATAAAAAAAGTTGTGAAACTGGTATTGAAAAAATTATAAAACTAGAATACGAATAAATATAACAATATAATAAATAACAAGTTAATCTAACAAGACATATCTTAGCTAGGTACCATTAAGCTAACTTAAAAGGGTTCCCGACTAACAAGGAAGAATAAAATGCCTTCACGGCTAGGATTAGGATTTTGTATAGAAATGTGATAAATTTTGTATTTTATGTCAATGTAATGTACAAAGTTTATGTATAAGTAATTTTATGTTGTGTAATTTGATATGTGGCATGGTGCGTGTAGTATTGTTTTAAGCATTTTTGACACTACTGATTGCAAAGTTCTGATCTCTGTTGCCAAATAGGTTTCAGAAATGTGTTATAATTTTGTATGGTTCTTGTAATAAGTTATGTAGTTATATGTTATGAGTTATATAGTTCATATATTTCTTGTCTTATATGTTTCGTCGAAGGTTTATGTATAATCATTAACGTATATCTGACAACGTATATTTGGCACCGTCTTATTATACAGTAAAACCGTTAGACAGTCGTTCATCCTTAGAGTTAACCTTATTTTGTTGGCCGAATTTTGCACTTTTGTAACTATTTCTTAAAGATGTATAGATGAACTTGAATTCGCTAATCAAAAAGAACTCGTAGTACCTTTGTTTAGATAGGATAATAGTGTCATCGGCAAAAGTATAGATGGTTTTGCAGTGTACAGGGAGTAAACATGAGGACTCAAAACACTACCTTGACTAACACCAGCAGTTTGTGGATAGAGTGAAAAAAATACGAAATCTTGTCTAGAAACTAGAAAGTACAAACAAAAGGTAAATGTTCTTAAATGTTTATCTTTACTTCTAAAATCTAAAATCATTTCGTAAGGTGTTTCCTTTTGAATTATTGTTATTTTAGATGTTTCCGTTTCTTTTTTAAATTATATTTCTGTATAGTGACTACCTCAATTTTCACTTCACTGGAAAACACCGGTATAACACCTCTAATCTGTGTTTTACGGGTTTATGTTTTCATTTAATTTTTAATTTTTTCATCACATCGATCACTCTTAGGTACTTCATGGCTAGAAATAAAGGGAAAAAATCACAATGCCTAATTTTAAGCCCTGCTTAAAACAACTTCCTCATTCTGGACTTTTTGTTACCAGAAGCCACTTAGGGTAGGAACTCTTTACTTCGTCAAGCCTAGAACTAATTTGACCACAACTTTGTTCTTTTTTTAAGTGGAGTTTTCGTTTTGGGATTCTTGATCCAGTCATCAAGAGAAACCCTCCGATTTTTCATTTTTAGCTATTCTGTTTTCTTTCATTTTATTAAAAATTGTTTTTTTGCAGTTCTGCTTTAGGACTACCCCGGATTCGTTTATTTATTATTGAGTTTTTGGTTTATTATTTCTTATGTACATTGAGTCGCTCATTTAGTCTGTTACGATGATTATTTGTATAGATTGTGTTGGTGCAAAAATATTGTAGCTTTTTTATATGTGACAAAAAAATCATTATAATTTTGTGTGGTTTATAATGTTAAGTGGTCAACACTCAACTTCTCTTGCAATTTCCCGAGTAGTTTTCTTTTAATTAGTCACAGATATGCACATTTTTCCTTTAGTAGAACCTCTAGAATTGGAAGTGTATCTCAACTAAAATAGATATAAAAAAAAATAAATAGACTACATTATTTTAAATGTTTTTGTATGGTTCATCGTTAATAAACTTTTTCAGATTTGCAATGAAATAAAAAAAATTAAAAAAACGATTTATGTGTTGATTCGAGTGAAGTTTGACTATCGACCGATATGTGGCGAACGCAATTCTGCAAGAGAGGTGACAAATGTTCGGTGTTACATAGAGCTTAAAATTGATAATAGAATTAATTTATTTTCAATTAAATCGCTATTAGAAAAAGTGATAAATATTTTGTGCGTCATGTGGATCCCAGTGATCTTTGAATCGATATTTGGCTAGCGCCATTCTGTAACACAGCTTACAATGGTAGAACTAATGAACTAATCTGTATAAACCTTTAACTGCATTCTCTTCATAGTCCTAGGAAGGTTTAGCAATAATGAAAATTACTAATTTCCAATTAAATTTTCATATTTTTCTCTACTCTTTTATAGACTAAATTTAAATGTAATCCCGATTGGATTAGAAATAAAAAATGAATGAACATGAAATCGAAAAACATTCGATTGTCTCATTATTTATATAAAAAAAATTAAATTTAAATTATTAGTTAAGATTATCTTAGATTAATTATTAAATAATACTAGTGTGGTATGAAATAATCAATAAAATGTAATATAAACTAATTCAATTTTATTCATAAGAAAAAAAATGACTAGAGACATTTTCTTTTAACTTTTAAGAACCATGCAGAGGTAAAGATAAGTGGATGTTCCCTTACAAGTTAGGCTTAAATGAGATATCTTCAAAAAGTGAGATTACCGTTGGAGATGTCTCAAGAGATGCTTGATAAAGATTACATTTGATATACGGCTTAAATTATCTTGAGTGCCTTGTATCTCCTTAGCGATCTTAAAGCCTTTAGGGGTCTAAGACCATCTGAATTAATAGCGATTCAATTCTAAAATAACACATTAAATCTATATCTAACGGTCGTAACAACATGAATTATTACGTTATGTTTATTAAAATCTCCTTCTATTAAGAGATACGTTATTCTCTTAATAAACGGAGATTTTATAAAAAAAACAAAAAAAAATAAAATAAAAAATAAGATACTGTAATTTATATCTTCGCTTAAAACGAAATTAGAATGACAGTTTTTAAATAATAATGTTTTTATTTCAGTATGGAAAAAATTTATTGAACTCTTAAGGAAAATTCCAAACTTTAAAAAATACCTTAATGAATACAGTTTTTTATTCCCATAAAAAAATAAAAAAGACAGTTATTTAACATTAAGGAGTATCCATATTTTGTTTTTATGGTGGTGTAATTGTTCTAAAATTACACTTGATCTAACAAATATACTTAGACTGATAAATATATATTTTCTGGTAGGATTTTAATTTCTAACCATAAAAGTATATGGTTTGGCAAACCTTGTTTTTGGCACTCAAGACTATACGTCTTAATTATTATTATGGTAAAATTAAGTATTATAAACCTTCCTAAAACGTTGTTTGAAAATGTAGTTAAAATTTGGAACAGTTGGGTTTAATAGATCTACCATTGCAAACTCTGTTGCAGAATGGCCACATATTGGTCGATTTTTAAACTGGACTAGGATCTATATATAACTCCATATATTTATAGCTTTTTTAAATAACAATTTGATTGAAAATAAGTAATTTTCATCATAAATTTCTAGCTCTAGATAACATCATACCTTTGTAACCTCTCTCAAATGGTGCTCGCCACCTATCAGTCGATTATCAAACTTCACTGTGCACCATATATTCATCGCTTTTTAATGGCACTGTAATTGAAAATCTTTATATTTTATTATCGCTAAACCTTATTTCGGCTATGAAGATGATGTGGTTAAAATTTGGTACAGATTGGTTCGGTAGTTTTCGCGGTTAGTAATCACAAACGAAAAATGGCTCCTTTAATATATATATATAACGTTATAGATAGCAGATAGCAATATATGGTAATCCCTAACCATAAGTATGTTAGGAACACAAATATATACGTAAAGGAATAAAATGTAGAATAAACCATAAAGAATAAATGTTATCCTTAGTGTCGATATGCCATCCTTTCGTTTATTTATTTTTTTTTTTTTTGGTGATTACCAAGATGAACATAAGTTATATAATATCATTATACTTTGATGGTCTAATAAAATAAACAAATTGATTATTAAAAAATACTATTTTTATTCAAGTTAGAAGCTAGGAGAAGCGACTGAATCAGTGGATGCCGTGGCTGGACATTGATCTGGGTTAGGACCAGCCACTCGGCGACAATCGATGCCTGCGCTCCGGATTTTTAGAGACTTTCTTTTCTTAGACCTCCACGAGATTATGATCTAAAAATAAACAAAATTCTGACAGTTACTTACTATTTATGCTATTTCCTTTTCTACTAAATCATAGGGCTAAGACTGACGGACGCTATAAATCCTCTAGATAAAGACATTCTCTCAGGCTTATTAAGTTTATTTAATTTATTTTTAAATTTAATTTCATTGAATTGAATTCATTTCATATTTCTTTATTTATATAATTCTAATATCTTATCTTATCATTACTTAATATGTTAATGAATGTTTACATACCGACTGGCGAGTAATTCCATCATATTATTATTTTTTTTTTTTTTTGGCTAAAAGTTTAATCCTTTTTAAGGTGTTTACGTGAACATTTGTGTAACAAAGGCATATAGATGGTATTATGGTAATTAAAGACATTAATTAAATGAAAGACAGCATTATTTATAAATAATTTTTGGTTGGCAAATAAGTCCTTTTGGTTTTTCTGTATACTTTTATATCATTACGGTCATTTCCTATCTAATGCATTAATTCTTAAGGCTGAATGTTTATTCTTGATGTAATATGTCAACGAACATTTTTGCACATTCTTGTTTAAAGTAGCGTAGTATTGTGACTGTTATTGCACAGTGAACATGAAAAATTATCTGTGAATATCCTTATCGGCCTATCTTTCTGTGTTATTTTAAAAAAAGTAACCGTTCTGCGGAATCCCATACAAATGCTTGCAGAGTTTATGGGGATGATTCCTTAGTCGAGCGTACCTGACAAAATTGGTTTCGTTCAGGAAATTTTGACAACAATGACGCTCCACGGTCTGGTCCCCCACAAGAAATTGAAACGAGCTATTACTATCAGGACGAGCATTAATTCAACTCTTTACTGTTCACAATTACCAAAGTTGGATCAATAAATTAAAAAAAAAAAAATTGCTCAGAGCTGACAAATCGAAAGAGTTTTCTACAAAGACAACGTACACCTCGTCGGTCACTCGTAATAAATTATTAAGCTTTCGATGGAACCTTTTGCCTCCATCCTCCGTATTCACTAGACCTAGCTCCAAGTGCCTACCACTTATTCCGGTCTCTTCAGAACTCCACGAATGGAAATCAATTTCAAAACGAACAGGACATCAAAAACCACTTGGATCAGTTTTTTGACAATAAATCCCAGACGTTCTTTTAAGGTGGAATTATGCAATTTGTCGAAAGATGGAAACAAGGTATACTAAATAATGGTGAATATATAATAGATTAAAATAAATTTCATGGCTATTAAACATATAGTTTTATTTCATCCTCAAAACTGAACGGACGTATTTGCCAACCATATACTAGGAAATTTTAAATTTATAGAATTTTCATTTAATAAGGTTTATTTCCACCCTTTGCGTTCCTTACATCTTGCGTATCTTGCGATGATATATGAGATATGTCATATTTGTTTTAAATTTCGTAACTTATTTAATTAATATTTTTAACAATACTAATATCTTAGCGCCCCTGTTAATGTATTGGGACTCAAAAACCTAAAATAGAATGAGATTCAGTCTATGAAATGAAGAAACTAACTTCTTTTTGCCTATTAGTAAATCCTCCATATTTTTCTTAACAGAACCTCCACACCTGTAAATTCTACAAAGGTTCGTTGTGTAGTGAAAAAGAAAACATTTAAAAGTTAACGAATTCTAAAATTATCTTTTAAAAATTTTATAATATAAAGTTAAAATTTACCAGTTCTTTAACATAATATTAATAATTATAATATTAATTTGTAAGCAATTAGGTAAATGTAAAGGTACACAACTATTGAAGTACTGATGGGAGTAGTTATTTTAAAGTAAACCTGATCTAAATAAATAAACTAATCTGTTTCAAATTTTAACTACCTCGTCTTTATTACTTCCAGGAAGGTAAAGAAATAATAAAATATATTGGTTTTTTATCAATCTGTCGTTGAAAATTTATATGTTGATAACAGTAAAATTTGAAAACTGTCTGATAACGATCACTATTCTACATGCAGGTTACAAAGGTACAATGTTATACAGACCTCGAAATTGATAAAATTTACTTATATTCAATGAAATTATTTAAAAAAGATTTAAATTTGTGGTACGACATGTGGATCCCTGTGAAGTGTGAAAATCGACCTATATGTTATTAGTAATATTCCGCTATATAGTTCGCAATGGTAAAGCTATTGTACCCATCTGTACTGAATTATAACTACATCATTTTAATAGTTCTAGGAAGGTTTTTAATAATAATATTTTCAATTATAAAAATTAAAATGTACAATTTTGAATAGCATTCAACATTGTCATATACTTTTTAAGTTCAGAAATTAAAATCAAACCAGATAAACTATCTAAAATTAATTCTAAATAAACATTATTACTAAATTAAAATTTCGATTGTTTGTATTTCGTGTAAATATATTATTCAAGTAAATAGATGGTGAGTTTCAAACTGTCTATGTCCATCTGAAATACCAACTCACACAAATTTAAAATTGGATGTCAAATTATGCTTTTACGTAATATTCATTCACCTAATCAGTGTAATTGTATCCAAGTTAAATAATACTGGTATCCGTGAAAACATTGAAGAAATCATTTCATTCACCATCAGCTGAATAGCATACTTCAGTACAATATTTTAATCGATAAACAAATACAGCATAAATTATATGTTAGAATTATCTAAGTTCTTTAATTATGAGAACGGGCTAAGCCGTGACTGGGGATGCTAGTAATATAAATAAAAGCTCTCTCTGGTTATTAAGTTATTGTGTTATGATCTCTATAAAGAATGATTTTATTTCGGTTTTTAATGCACATAGATTCAGCTCTAACTATTTGAGCTATCAGAAATACCAAATCTGTGTTGTTGTTTTTTTTTTTTTTTTTTTTTTTTTTTTTTACCGCTATCAGTTTTATTTGGGTGGATGTGTGGCCAAAGGAGATTTTCATCAAATCAAAACATCAATAGTCCGTTCCAATGCTGCTTCTCGTTTTAATTTTTTTAGCTAATATATGTACTACCTGAAGTTCTTATGATTAATGTACATATTTTAGTCACTCTCAAGATCAATTAAAAAGCAAATTCTTTAACGGAAAATAAATCAGGTTGTACGAAATTCTTTCTACTTTTCCAGTGAAATGAATCGACAGAGGAAAACTGAATTTTCGTAACATCTGTGCCATTATTTGACCGAATCGGTTCATGAATAAGACATGAACAGAGGCTCACATGCTCCGGCTGGGGTAGAGTGGAAAAGGGGTCATCCAAAGAAAATGCCGGGTGGGAAAATTCGACCTCACTCAATTCAGGAAGCCTATATCAACAAGAATAAGCTTTTGAAAAAAAAATTCAACGAGCTATTAGGATAAGAATGTGTTTTATGTTCCGTTGTATGAGAAATGTTTGTTTAATGTGAAAATAAGGTGCTTTAGTCAGAACAAAACCCAATCATTTCATCTACTAACTACATAATGATATGAAAATCAAATTAAACATAATTAAAACATCAAAATAACTTTTTTATTAAAATACCTAATATTGTGAGCCGAAGAGGTGCCGTGACCATCTTCTTTTCAGATACCTTGGAGGGTTGTCGAGTACGGAACAAGAAGAACGGGAAGCAAGTTGAGACACCAATGGATTTGAGTGGCTACGGAGTTTACTCTTGAAGGATAGGTATCTGCTTTGGGCTAAATCAGCAAAACGTGGAACATGTGGAAGGTCTTTATGTATAAACCTTTTATTCATAACATCCTAAATTTCAAATCCTCAATCCAATCACTACATACAAGATCCCGTCTCTCCGATCTCTACACCCCATCCTACAGAACTATTGCATTCCAACGTTTCTTTCTTGCCCGTTCCGCTATTCTTTGGAATTATCTTTCCCCCTCTATTTGTAATGCATCTTCCCTCGGAATTTTTAAAACATACTTCTTATCTCCCTCCAGACGGATGCTATTTAATTATATAGACGCTTTATAACGGATTCCATACTAGTTTATCACATATAAAACTTTTTGAATTCTTCTTATGATAATGTTTACACTGTCACTCAGATATTTTTTCATTTTTATTTTTTCTTTATAATTTCTTTATGTTTCCTCTCAAAAAATATTATTTCTTTTCATACTTTACTATGTGTACAGTATAAACTTCAGAAATTTGATCGTTCAATCAACTTTGTATATATATTTTTTCTTTACTGAATGTATATATGGTTTTGTGTGGATACATGTGTGTTTCTTTATATATTTGTTTACAGATTTTTTTCTTTATGTTATTTTAGTATTAACTTGTATTTACTTTATATTATCCTACTTCATTATTTCATTTAAAATATTTCGGCCAGATGTCATTTCTTTTTTGCCATTTATTTGTTGTTATTCTTAAGGGACTTTATCCCAAGTTATGTAAACGACTTATGAAATCTAAACAGGAAGGCCATCTGTAGTCACTGACCTAATGAGGAAGTGCTGACGACGAATTCTTATTGTATAAATAGTCTAGTAACCTCTTACAGATTGTTCTTCGTCCATTTCAGTCATATACGATGTAACCCTTCTGTACATTTTAATAAACGCTTTTTGTTAAAAAGCATTTATTTATCCACCTTACATAACTCCAGAATAAAATTTATTTTATATTCTATCCTATTAGATTCTATTCTATCAGTTTATTTGTAACAAAGTGAAGAGCATTCAACAGCAGAGAGAAACGTTTAAAAGGATTTTGGATGGCAAGGATTAGATACAGGATGAATTAGATGGTTTAGTAGAGCTTATGCCCTTCAAGATTTCAACTCCTTATGCCCTAACAGGTCTATGCCTAGCTGCCTAGCTATCATACTTAAAATCAACGTATTGTCATTTTTTTAAAATGATTTTCTTATCTAGAATCCAGTGAAGAGGTTACTTGGACGAGTATTATTCTAATATTTATTTTATTATTCAACATAATCATTGAATTAATAATAACGACAATAATTACGTTATTCCATTGATGTTTATAATGTATTCCAATCATATGAAATACTACAACAGTTTATCGCATAATAAGGTGGACAAACCAATTTTTACCATTGTACAATGAATGTGTAAATATTTTATGTATATTGACTATAAACAAAAATAGGATAATATAATTGAATATAATTGAAACTGAAAGTTAAAAGGTTTTAGTTTATATTTAAAAGTTAATTAGCCTGGTTAAGATGGCTTCAGGGCTGATTCGTGGTTTTGTAAGTATCTAAGAGAAGTTTCCATTGGAAAAGGTTTGAAACAAGGAAGATCATCCGTCCCAGTACTTTTTAATCAGGTTTTAGAGTCATAATTGGGATTCGAACTAATCCATTTATTTATATATGTATTTATAAACACCAGATAAAGCATTTATCTTACTAAGTTGATTGCCAGTATGGCTTCTTCCTTTCAAGGAAGTACGCAAGGAAACCGAGAAAATAGCGATAAAGATCGAATTAGAAATAAATGAAGCCAAAACTAATAGGAGTAATCGTTAAAGATTAAAGGGGGATAATATAATGCTGTTGGGATTTAAAAACCTAGAAGCCACTAGGCTCAGTATAAAGATTTCAGTGTAGAATAACATCAAGAGAAGTAAAGGAAATAATATGTGTGGTAAACAGGTGTTTTTGGTACCTGGAGCAGTTGATCCACAACAATACTCTGACCATAAATCTCTAAATCGAGGTCCAATGACTGTTATGCACCCAATGGTAAATAATAATTTTTGAATCCAGAGGAGGCTGAGTAAAATTGCTATAGCCGTGACACATATATTAGATAGATTATAAAAAAAAAAATTTCTCTCTGTCTGGGTACGGCTATAGCAATAGGTCATGGTTACGTCTCTATAATATAATTAATAAATAGAGATTTTAAACGTGACTTTTTTTTTTAAAACCAGTATAGCTCCTAAACATCAGGTTCTAGCGACAAATGTTATTAAACAATAAATGTTCTCCATTAAATTTCTGAAACTGTCATCAAATTTTCGATCCGAGCAACACCAACAGAATGGGTTGCTCGATATATTTTTGAGGATAACAAAATATTACAAACCTGACTTTTTTTTTTTTAAATTCAAACCAATATAGCTCCTAAATGTTAGGTCCTAGCGACAAATACGAGATATTCTCCTATAAATTTATAAGTAGGAAACTGTATACAAATTTTCATCTGAGCAAACACCAACAGAGTTAGAGCGTTTTATTTTTGGGGGTAGATAAAGCATTACAAAAAAAATGTAAAGATATCCAGCCAAAAAACATATCCATATAAAAAATTAGACTACGATGTTTGTTTCATTTCACACTGAAATTCTGTTACATTAATTTTAATTTGTCCGAGAGGAAAGCAATTTTTTTTAGTGGTACTTGCTTAAATATCTTAATAATGCTTCATAACAACAGAATAAACAATATCTTGTGATTAAAGCTTTATATATTGTGATCCGATGATAGAACTTCCATCGGAATAAGTGTATTTAAAACGAACTTCTTCAATCATTGCACACAAGAGGGAAAAGTACTCGTCGAGGACTGGCAAATTATTCCCTCGTTGGCTAGTAACGATGCCAAGTTTTCAGTTGTTTATGAGAAGCCCTTCTCCCAGCCTGTTTAAAAGTTTGTACTAGGGCTTGTTTAAACTTTACTTAGCACTCTGCGAAATGTGCTCCTATTGATCAATAAAAAAATAACACAATACTGGGCAGCTTTATCGTTATGGTAAGAGGTAAGTGATCTCATCTTATTATAGTTTTATGGCCGTGAGCCGAATAATAATTTGATCTTCATTTAACTACCAGTATTTTGTGAATAAAATAGTTCAGGATAATAAAAAACGTTTTATGGAAAAATTGTATTGTATAGAAACAATAAAATTGTAAAGATTTTTTATTAAAAAGGTAGTTGAAAATGTAAACTTATTGACTAAAGCCGATATTGATTACTGAACAGGTATACGAGTAACATATATGTAAGTAATGGATACGCTAAAATATCAGTGTAACCGCGTAAACGATTACGAGTATAGAGAAACGCTGACCTTCAGACAAGTAACAGGTATTTTGTAACAGGTATTTGTAACAGATATTTTTGGACCCTTATCGGTCGTCTCTGTTACTGAAAAATATTGGTTTAGACTACCCCTACGAGGAGTATAACCTATTGATACATTTAACTTTAACTCCAAACTGATAAAACTGCAAGAAGGTGTTTAAATTTTCAACTGTCGGGGATCGAACGGAGAGACGGCCCTAAATAGGAGCAAAATAAAAGGTAAAGTAAGGGGCTGGTTAACATATAAACTGCTCCATTGCTCGACCTCAAACTACCTTCCTAACCAAATAGCCCATAATTCCACTCCGCCGGTACAAATCTTACGATCCCAGAAACCAATCCTCCTCGAGCTATTTATCGGTCGGTGTTTCTTACAATTTATAATACGTACACATCATTAGGAATCATTTTAAAATTTTTATTTAGTTTTTAAGCTGTGACTTGTCAGACTTTAAAGACTCATTATATATTTTTTTAAACCTTTTTAAAACAGTTGAAGGGTTTGGTGGATTTATGTGAACAATTTATGTGCAGACGTGTTGGATAGCAAAATCTGAATACTTTAACACAACAAAAAAAATATGAATTTTACAACAAAATATTTCATCTGCTTTTTATTGGTTATAATGGACGGGAATAGAATTTTTTTTAAATTTCTATATTGCAATTCACCACTGTATAACAATGTACATCAAGTGGATGAGTTGGTTTAAAATCTAATGAATTGAAATAATCTAGACAAACTACCCCTTGGTAGTAACCCAAAGAAAGTTCCTAACGTAAGATACTTGAAGTCTAATTTAAAAAAACGGAAAATGACTGCTTTAATGTTTGTTTTTTTTATTACTGACCTAATAATTAAATCCATCGAAACATGTAGTAAATAGAACTTACCACTAAGCAATAATAAAAATACTTGCTAAGTACGTCAATGCAATTATCCATTTTCAAGGCAGGCAAAATACGTTTGTCTCTGCAAAATATTTAAATTTGTTATACAACAGAAAAACATAAGCAATCCTCTACTTCTACTTTCAGATTTATAAACATTAAAAATAAAAATAAAAAAAATGTAAAGTTATAGCATAGATTAACAACAGACATCATAAAGTATTAGTCATTTTTATCACAATTGTCGGTTGTGAATTGAATCATCATTGTAGTAATCTTTAGTAGTTGACTATTATTGTCATTGTTACGTTTGCAATTTATATTTAATTTTAACCATCCGTTATTCTAAATGATTCGTATTGATCAAGAATAAGCCTATGAAAAAAAAAATGTATGAATTGGTATATATAACTATTATTTACTAATATTTATTTCATTGAAAATAATGAATATTATTATTAATCAATCTATTTAAATACAGTACATATACATCCAGTAAATGTGTGGAAAAATGATTAATGACATGACAATAACTTGTAGAACAACCACCCATCGGTGGTACTTTAATAAAAGTTCTACATTATAAGGCCTCTAGGCCATCTTCTTTTCAGACGCCTCGGAGGATTATTAGTCACAGAGTGCGAAGCAAGTTGAGTGACTAGTGGATTGCAATGGTTATGGAGTTTATTGTGAAAAAAAAGGTATCTGGATTGGGCTAAAAAAGCAACACATGAAACATTAAGATCTTTTTCGAAGAACTTTGGATTGTAAGGGTTTGATTTTTTACTCTTCTGTTTCCTAATTTATTTTCGGCGTTAGATCTTGAATACATTTCTTCCAATATCTTGCATATTCTTTGATTGATGTTCCTCTTTTCAACATATTAATAATGCAATCGGCTTTTAGAGAATCAAATGCTTTTTTATAATTTAGAAAAATATGACATACTGACGGATTATAATCATTGGCTTTCTCAATAAGTTCTTATATAACAAAAATATGTTGTACAGTAGAATAGTTCTTCCTAAAGCTTGCTTGATGTTTTTCAATTTCCATATCCAATTTGCCTTCAATTCTACTCTGTATAATTTTAAAGAATATTTTCTGAAATAAAAATTTGCAAAGGTGTACGACAAGGTGATACCCTATCTTCTAAAATATTTATATCAGTTCTCCATGATCTAATGCAAACTATGAATTGGCAGAACAATGGAATGAAAATTCTTGGAGAATGGATGAACCATTAAGAGTTTGCGGATGATAAATACTAATAGGAAAATGCAAAGAAGAAACCCTAACAATGGCAAAACAATTGATAGCAGCAGGAGAAAACATAGGGCTCAAAATAAACTATAAGAAGAGCAAATATGCAACAGTAAAGGCTGAAGGAGATTTAATAAAAGGAGAGAAAGTTGAAACATATTTATACCTTGGGCATCTTATTTCCATGAGAGGAATAAGAATGAGGGCAAGAAGAAGAAATAAGCAGGCGATGTACTCAAGGAAGAAGCGCCCTCTTCAAGTTTAAGGACATATATATATCCTCTGAGCCTGGAAATCAAGAGGAAACTCTGGATGAGCACCTTACTTGCTGTCATGACCTATTGTAGCGAAACATGGATAATAGACAAGAAGACTAGCCATAAGTTGAGAGTAATAGTTAGAGGTATGGAGCAATATCTCCTCGGTGATCAAAAATCAAATAAGTGAATTAGATCAAGGACTGACCTCCCGAAAAATTACATCTAAGGAAGTGGACCGGGACCGGACATGTCATCAGGAATGCTACAACATGGACCAGGCTGCTTATGGATTCGTATAGTCCTATAGTCGTATAGTGCATAGTCCTCTCTTCTATGCAAGGAAGAGAGGACGTCCACCGACAGAATGGGACAAGGAGGTCAAGAAGAACTGAGGATGGGAAGCCTGGGAGAGAGTAGCAATGGATAGGAAAGAGTAGAAACGGATGGGGCAGGTGTATTATTTAGCATGGTTACAAGAGTAATCGAACTTAAATCCTCAACTAAAAGTTGATTTTGTTCATACTTGAAGAGGTATCGAAAAAAAAAGGTTTTTGTTTATTTTATTATATTTTACGAACAAATAAAGGTTTGTTATTATTATTATTATTATTAAGGGTTTGATACGAAATGAATTAGATGGTTTAGTTGTGCCCCAGAACTGAACTGTCCAAATAGGTCTAATAACTGTCAAGTCAGAAACTATCAACAATAATCAATGAATGTATATTGCAGTAAAATATTTCATCTGTTTTTTATTGGTCTTAGGAAAAAAGGATATTCTTCGATTCAACCAGATTTTATATTGTACACATCTGAGAATCATCTCAAAATACCCACGCAAGCTCGCTATTTCCTTATCTTGTCTTCCAAGAAATTGCAGCAACAAAGGATCAAACGATAAAAATTCTATGAAACATTTTTTTTATTTTGTTACGTTGTTGATATTTATTGATAATTTGCCACTGATAACATTTATAATCATAAAAAGAATTAACTTTTATGTAAGCGAATGTAAAACCAACCAAGAAAGTCTTATATAACATTGCAGTCAGCAGTAATACAGTTTAAGGTGATTAATTCTAAAGTATATAATAAAAATTTTAAAAAAAGTTCTTACATTAATCTTTATCTAATTGGGGCCAGATATTTAGGAAATAATAAAAGTTTAATTATAGTTTATAGCGCGCGTATTGTTAGTTATAAAATAATAACAGTTTTACTAAGGCAATAATATCCTTAATTTTGCAACCGATTTCAGGATACTTGACCTAAAATAAATAACAAAAGAATATACGTCTCTCTCTCTCTCTCTCTCTCTCTCTCTCTCTCTCTCTCTCTCTCTCTCTCTCTCTCTCTCTCTCTCTCTCTCTCTCTCTCTCTCTCTCTCTCTCTCTCTCTCTCTCTCTCTCTCTCTCTCTCTCTCTCTCTCTCTCTCTCTCTCTCTCTCTCTCTCTCTCTCTCTCTCTCTCTCTCTCTCTCTCTCTCTCTCTCTCTCTCTCTCTCTCTCTCTCTCTCTCTCTCTCTCTCTCTCTCTCTCTCTCTCTCTCTCTCTCTCTCTCTCTCTCTCTCTCTCTCTCTCTCTCTCTCTCTCTCTCTCTCTCTCTCTCTCTCTCTCTCTCTCTCTCTCTCTCTCTCTCTCTCTCTCTCTCTCTCTCTCTCTCTCTCTCTCTCTCTCTCTCTCTCTCTCTTCTTCTAGCAGTTTCTTGTCTTCCAAGTCTCGTTTATGCCTTTTTATGTATATTATAATATGTCTCTAGGAATATTGGCATTTCTTTTTTTTTTTCATTTTTATATGATAATTTATCCTAATTAAGCCTAAAGATAAAATGATAAAAATAAATAAATACAAATACGTAATATTTCTATGCATTGTAATAAGATAACTGTGATATTTTAAATTATTTATTTATTTAATTACAATTTTAGGTGCTGCGTACAGCAACTCAGGCTAGAGGCACTATTTCATTATAAATTATCTTAAATGTTTAAATACGAACAGCAATTTTTTTTTTTTTTTTAATTTATTACAACTAAAATGAAAAAGTTAAGTAATTTTGTTATATGTTATGCTTGCTGTTAACTAATTCCTTCTACTAGCCGCCCACTCCAACTCAGTACAGAGCAGCAGAGCGATTCCCCAGGTGCAAGGCTCCCACCACTCAGAATTACAACATTGATTACAGGCAAACATGTATTGATGCTTCCTGATGCAATTTCCCTATTAGTGCTACAGGATAAATACAATCCAATGGTTAATCCTTTTATAGCTTTTAATTTAGTGGAATTTAAATTATATTTGTATATATTATTTTAGTTCTTAAATGTAAAGCATTGGTTATGAAAGATATCCTATTGAAAATAACCAGTCATTGTTTTTAAGATATATTTTTTTGCCAAGTGTTACAGAGATATATGTGTAAGCTATTAGTTCGGTATATCATGCGTATATATCATTGCTGACACAGTACTTTAGGAAAAATATACAAAATTTTTAAAACCACAATAACAAAAAATGTCACCTTTATTGATATTTTAAAGCTTTTATTTTGGTATAAATTTCAATCTCCTACTATCAAGGGCAAATAATAATTCTGCACCATCTGGGGAAAACTAGATAAATTGATTTTTGTCCGCAATATGATAAATACTTTGGGCAACCCATATTGGTGTCCTACACATCTTGTAAATTTAGGCAAGTTGTAATGTCAATGGTATAAAAGGAAACTATTGCAATTACAATACAACTTACCTACTTATACATGATAAAAAGGACTCACATAAGGGTTGCTAAAAGTATTTATCTTATTGCGGACTAAAATCAACTTATCTAATGCTTCCCAAATGGTACAGAATTGTTCTTTAAAGTACATATTCGTACATTCCGTAATGTTTTCTTACATTCAGTCTGTGAGCCCCATTTAGGGTTCATAAAGGACTCCACGATATCCTTCGACTTCTGCCAATGGTTTGTAAACTGGTCGCTTTTTTTTTTGGTCATTATTTTTTTTTTATCAATACTTATGCTCCCACAATTTCTTCTTCTTTTGCGCCACCTAGCATTGTACGAAAGGCTTTCCCAAGAACGACCACTTAATTCTTGCGTTTTTGCTTAAAGGAAATTGTTTTCCTCTCCTGCTACACAATTGCCAAGATACACTCTGGGTATAACATCCTTGGGCAGTCTCGATCTCTTCTGCAATCAGTGAGATGGCCAATGGTCTTTAATATATATCTGTTTTTTTCCTGTTTCTTAACGATTCTAAACTGCTTCAGCTAGCTCCAGGACTTCCTTTATGGAGGAAACATACAGTTTATTCCTAATCTTCTTAATGCCGATTTTTTCTTTCCCCCCCCCAGTTTCTTTTCTTTCTGTATTTTATTTTATTTTTTCAAATGCTGTTAACACATGAGGTACTACAATATCAATATAAAACAGGCATCCTGCTGTACCAAATGAGTTATTCTTAGGGACACTGTGTTCCCATAAAATAAAATTGTATGTATAAAATAGAGAAGGAATCGGAGAAAATACATTTTATCTGCATTTAAAAAGAATTCTAATGCCAACAATTAAATTTATGAAAGAACAAGGTATTGAAAAGAACCAATTCCAAAACATTGTAAAAAGATTCAATTAACTAATTTTCTAAATCATATACTAATTTTCTAAATCATATACTAATTTTATTTAACAGAGATAAATCTAGTCAATAATTTTAAAAATAATTATCATTAAATTAATTTATTCATTTCCTTTCTTCTTAAGCACTTATCATTCCTCAACATATAGTTTTGCCTGCCATATATATTTTTTTATATAGGAAACGTGTAACAACTGAAAAAATCTATATTATAAAATTATACAATGACTATATGCATGTGCTTTCTGGAATTTTCTCCCTCCTAATAATCTTATTCTGCTTTCCTCGGAACATTCTAAACACTTTTCACCATCTCCTCTCTATATATATTGTCGCTCACTAATTATACGGATGTCTCATAATAAATGTCATTCTTCATGAATATCTGTCAGATATAAAAAAAAAAAATATTAGCCTGTGTGTACAATTTTTTGTACGATAATGTTTTTATTTTTGTATTGATAATTTTTGGTTATCTATTTTATTACATTATCATTTGTCTGTTCCTTCACCCTTTGGAAATAGAAATAGAAATTATTGGATCTTTCCTACTTTTTTTCTGATTTTAATTTATCTTTTCTTCGTTTCCTCTCTGTTATCTTTATTTACTTGTATTAATCGATAGTGTAAAAACCTCTACCTTTTTACAAGTACATAATAAATAAGTAAATATGAATTTACCTTCTGTTTGTAATATTATTACATACAAGATTTTGTCCGAAAGTTAATTTTTCTTTTAGCTCTATTCTAATTTTCTTGTTGAAAACTTTTTGAGCAAAAAAAAAAACTTTTTTTCAAAAGATAAGCAAGTCTATATAGACCAAAAAAAATATTTAAAACCAAGCCATTGAGAGTGGGATTTATCATAATGCGAAACACTTTAAATATTTCATAAAAGACTATACAATTTCATCAGTGATGTTTGGATTGTAACACTTTATATAAACATTTGCGATATTTCTCTTGTTGTTGTAAAATGCTGATCAGTGTGCTATGTAAGCCAGAAACAGCAAAGTTGAATATCCAATTGAAATATTCAATAAAGGGGTTATTGTTAATTTATAAATAAATATATTCCAACATAAACGCTAAAGCAGATAATTAGAAAATAAATCAACAGAGGTAATATTGTGAAAGCGTGGAGCGGATTTCCAATCCGTGTAGCTTAGAATGGGCTAATTATTGGATTCAAACGCACCTGACACAGAAGACAAGCCAATTTCGTTCTGTTTTCAAAAGGTCCTTTGAAAATGTTTGTCTTCGATTAAAAGCTTGTTTTTGTTATTTTTTAATAAAGGAATGAAAGATTACCATTTCGTTTGCAACACCTAACCATGGAATTCAGGGAGAACTTAATCTTTCATCGACCAGATTCCAATCTGTCATCACTTTATTTTATTAAATCAACCTCACAAATATTTATGAATGTAAATAAATTTCTAATCCTCACTTATACATTTTGGTTAACACATAAAGCAATGGCTTTATTAATATTTATTAATGAATCTAACCTTTTATTTACGATTACATTTAGATACATTTTTTAATTGCATTTAATGTAAAAAAAATAAAAGCAAGATAAAAAGAAAAAAAATTGTTTTGTCTCTTATTAAAATTTATTTTTTGATTTTCAAATTAATTCACACTATCTTTTGTCAGAATAAAAGCTTAACAATAATTAAAAAAATGAAAAATATATGAATCTTCTCTAAACTATATTTAAATTACATCGTGTTCCTACTTTTTATTGTTTCAAAGTTAAGTTAATTTGGAAAAAGACGAAATTACGAAATATCAAGTAGTGTAACTATTGAAAACGCTAACTCGAAAATGGAAATTGTAGACCTTTTCCGAATTCGAAATTACTTTCTTTGTTTTTGTATTATATAGTTTTCTGTCATTTTTTTTTTTAATAAGTATATGACATACTGAAACTTTACAGACTTATGTATAAATTAATGATAAATTACTGTTTTAAAAACATTTTTGTTAAATTATTATTTAAAACTACATTTATTCCAATTACAAGACTAAATCGACATTAAAATGCTTAAAGTTTTAGACTTCTTCAACATTTACTAAATAAACGTTTAAAGCTTCCGATTAATTACAAAATACTGAGTTGAGCTTTGGTGTTCCACTAAAACATTTAATCCATCTTGTATCCAATTAATACAATCCAAAATCCTTCGAAAAAAACCTAAATTCTCCTTACTTTGTCACCAATAAGCTATCCATAAAGCTCTTTATGCTCCACATATTGCTGATTTAGACTTAATAAAATTATCTATTCTTTCATAATAAACCCCACTAGTCTCACAACGTGTTGTGTTGAGACAACCAAGTGCTACTCATAAGTAGTCCTCTACGAGTGATTGACATGCCATTGTAATAACTATCAACTCATTTACTTAATGCGTATATTGTATACAGTTTTAGACATTAATAAATAAAACAACTTACATTTTATTTCCTAACTTTAACTTAATTTTAGTTAAAACGAATGTTTTTGCAATATTCTACTATGGAATCTACTTTTATGCTGAGAATTTAGTATTTTTCCAAGGAGGCTCTGAAATAAATGCAAAGTCAATAGATGTCCAGTCTCTTCCCTGGGTGGAGAGACCAATAATAATATATGTTTAAATTCATATATTATATTATTTTAACGTAAAACTAAAAATGTATATTATGTTTACAACTATATGGATATTTTGAATTAGGCCATCGTTTTTCTATTTAAAATTAACAAAAACAAAATTTTAGATCAGATAAACTTATTGATACAAAGCTAATCGCTTCGTATTAAATAATATGACAAGAAATTCCAAAGTTAGCTTTTTAAAAAATTAATATATATATATATATATATATATATATATATATATATATATATATATATATATATATATAATAAAATGGTATACAAATTTTTTATATTTTCGTTAAATAAATAATACTTACAAATTTTCTTTATAGATATTATTGAAATATGATTTATGAAAATGTACACTTTTTTATCATTCGAATGTAAAAACCTAAATTTCTTATATTATTGTTAAATAAACCAATTTTCCTTTGATATTAATATATATATATTGATAAATATATCTTGGAATTAAAAATGGTTTTATAATAAAGTGTTAGGTTTTATTTTTGATTTTATTGCTGATAAACATAGTATAACATCAATTGATGTTGATGAATCCGATTTACAGTTCCCATTTGTCATTTTTAGAAGATATAATTGACTTTGAAATAGATAAATATCTGTATTTATTTTCTGACGTTTAGCAATACATCAACTATATTCCAGATTACAGATTCTGCGGAATGAATTGTTGATAGAATGTCTTATCATTTGGCAACAAGCCTACCTACCTCTCATCCCTTATCCGCCGTTTCGAGGAATATTTTAATTTTTCTAAAAGCCCATTGTGATAAATTGAAAAAAAAAAAAGAAAAAGAAAAAAAAAAGATGAAGAGAGAGGAAATAGAAGTTGGAATAAGAGATGTCGTCGTTGGGCTTTTTATTTAAATGCTTCTACTTTTTTCCTTTATAATATCCCTTAAGCTGATATAATCCTGGAAATTCATTTTCATTATTTCAACATCCTGTTAAGCCCTGAACACTTGCCTTGTCACATATAGCTGTAAAGACCAATCAAATTAAATTAAGATGTCATTTAATAAATCCTACCAAAAAATAAAAATAAATAAATAAAAATAAATGAATAATAATAAACATCATATTTGCGGAAATAAATTTCAATTATTCTTTCTATTTCACAAGTTGTTGCTTCTTATTTTTAAAATAAAATAATACTACAACAATATTTATGGAATGAATTCATAATAATATTTTAAAAACAAGTCTATTAAAACCTACAGGCAACGTCTAACATTTCTTTATTCTTCCTTCATTGGATGCAATACAAAATTAGTCCTAACACAAAACGTCAATACCTAAACTTACGCAATAAAACCCATTTAGGAATATGCCTGACAAATATACCATATACAAAGAAGCATATCCAGAAACTACAAAATTTTTAGGCAAAAACTTAGAGGACAATTCCACAGGCGTCACTAACATAAATCTAAACTCGGACTATTTTATGCCTACCATCAAATAACATATACAGAACCACCACAGAAGGTTTTACAATAGTTATTTTTAGACACTTTTGTCGTAGGATATGCTTTGAAAAATTGGTACATTTTCTCTACATTAAAAACATCTGACGAGTAAGTTTTTTTTTTGTCCTTCAGACTATAATGGCTACTTCGACCTTAGTTGAAATATAGATACTAGCTGCCTAGTCTTTGAAGTATTTTCACCTCTTTTACCTACAGGTGAACAACCTGTTGGTTTTAAACTTTCATAGAGCAAATAGATCAGCTTATTTTTAGCTATCCCATGTAAATAAATACCTTCGCACATTCTTCAATGCCACCATCATTTGACACAAAAGAAGTAAAAATTCTGTAAGAAAACGCAGATTGGCGAAATATAGCGTAGTCTTCACTGTGTCGTTTTTTTACTGGAAGTAACAAAATTAAAGCGGCTAAATTGCTACTTTGTTCGTTGGGTGTTTTAAGTTACGAGCTTACGAATTATCTGATTTCTGTCACGTTCAAAATTACACTGCAACAATCCAAACGTTTGCAACTGCAGGAAGAGCCTGGTTGAGTTATAATTTTTAATTTTATTTTTAAATCCTAGCCCCATCCTCTACACGGTGTATACAGCTGACATCCCAACTCATCCTACCAATGTCCTCATACGCTGGTGACACATGTGTGTTATCAGTAAATAACGATCCCTTCATTGCCTCCCAAACACTCCAATCCCATATCCTAAACCTTCAAGAATGGTGTCAAAAATGGAGAATCAAAATAAATCCAAAAACATCTCAACAAATAACTTTACCCTACGTCGTAAACCTACAACTTCCTGTCCTATAGTATCCTTTAATGATATTCCACTGATCACCGTTGAACAGTTCCGCTACCCAGGACTCCACTTGGACAAACGTCTTACTTGGAATTCACATACAACAGTAAAACGACAAAAAACTGCCCGTCGTTACAGATTACTTCAACATTTATTAGACAAACGTTCAAAGCTCCCAATTAATTACAAAAGACTAATATACATGACTGTGATTAAACCTATTTGGACGTACGGAGTTAAGCTTTGGGCTCCACTAAACCATCCAATTCATCTCGTATCCCAATCCTTACCATCCAAATTCCCGACAATCCTCCGAGGTGTCTGAATAGAAGATGCCTTCCTTCTAGTGTAGAATTTTTATTGAAGTGCTACTGATGAGTAGTTCTTTTTAAGTTTTGTCATGTTATTGTAATAGTTAACAACCCATTTACTTTATGTTTATATTTAGTACAGTTGTTAATTGATATAAATAAAAAAAATTCACTTGGAACATTCTTCCAAAGGAACATATCTCCAGTTGTCTTCCATTTTTTTTTTTTTTTTTTTTATTCTTTATCAAGTTTGACGCTGAATCCGAATAGCTTGCTCTCAATATTTTCTCTAACAATTAACGAAAAGAAACGAAATTTCGAAAAACGCGACACAACAGGCATCAGACTACCGATAACTAATAATACATGAAAATAAGAATGCTGACCTATGTTGGCTAGTTAGAAAATCACTGACATGCTTAGTTCCTTCCTCTTTTCCCCCCTTTTTACCTAGTTTTTTTCCCTATTCAGTAAAAATTCAATGGGATATATTTTTTGACTACCTTGGTTTTTCCTTCTTTTAAATCACTAAGATCAAAAACTGTTTTTCTAAGATGAAACGCAGGTTTTCATTTTGAATTAGTTGATACCCATAAGTCATAAAAAAAAAGACATGGTTTCTTCCCCTGACACATCATATTATAAATATGATTTTTTTTTAAATTTTAGATATTTACATTTGTATTGTATCTAGTGGAACCACATGAAATCAATAATAGTACGTTATGGCAAAATACACTAATACATAGTTAATGGTTTCATCCGAGCTATCGTGATTATAAACCACTCCGTTACATAGTGCTGCTATAGAAGCTATTAAATATGAACTAGATCATGTTCCATTGGGAAATTCCAACTGCACGGAACTCTCCCCAAGGTAAAGAACACCAACTTGCTGCATATGAGATATTGTACTTCGTGTATATTTCAGCCATAATGTGTTCCTTTGTTACTTGCGTTGAAATTAAAAATGCAACCTTAAAGAAGAAAGGTATCAATGAATTGATTTTATAAAAAAAAAATAATAATTCTGTACAACTGTGGCCCCACAAATATAGTTGTCTGTCACTATACGTTCAGTCTATTTTTTAGGGAAATAAGACTGACATTTTTTAATAAGACCTACCGAAAGGGAATGAATTTTTGAAGATGGTGACTAATGTCAACACGATTCCAGTTAAAACTGACATTTAAACTTTGTTGTGCAACTAAAAATCTCCTTCACGTCACAACACTACTATGGAATTTTTTTTTTCTATAAAGCATTCCCATCAACTCGATCACTCCATCTATTACTATTTGAAGTGTATTTTATTTTGTTTTTTTATTTCTTTTATTTACAATATACTATATATAATTATACTATATATAATTAAAATGTATAGTATAAAAATGATCGTTAGTTCGGGATTTGGGCATTTCTTAAACTTTATAAAGAGTGGGTGTGCCTTACTACAGTGTCAATCTCAATGTCATATTGCCGACTAAATAATGATACGCATTAGCCAGACTTTGACCTCTTCACAGGAATTATCAAACTTAAAGGACTTGTTAGGTATTATTAGATTAACTAGTCAGTCTCGGGATAGGATTAGTTAAAGAATTAAAACGATACATTAAGATTGAAAAATCATTTTACACTTCTATTGGAAGTTGTTTATTTTTAAAACCATTTTAAATTTGTTTCCAGTTAAAACAGAAAAACCAACCAGCCATAAAGAAAACCTAAAGTATAACCCAACTATCTACCTGACTCGCTTCTTTAACTTTAGTCTGCTATAAGTCCTGATATTTTTCAAAAGTCCTTTTCATTTTTCCTCTTTAGGTTAGTGTCAACATGTTCGATCTTTCGTCTTACATTTAAAAAAATATTAATGTATATAATCTAAATAGCAAAGTGCTGATGTATAAAAAGTATAGAACTGTATGTTTTAGCATGTTTTAGAGTATGATTCAGAACTGATAATGCATGTTGCATTCAAAAATTGTTTTAGAATACAAATAGAATTCCAAATAATTTAAATGAATTTCAGAAGTTGCTATTATAACTCAAGTAAAGAAGTGGGTAGAAACCAGGAGAAAACTCATGACGACCAAGGATCAAAGAAAATTAAACAAACATTTCTGCTGCGTGTCTGATGGATACGCGCGCCTATCGGAGAGCTAAAAAAATACTGCTATTTACATAAAACTATATAACTATAAACTTTAAAATAAAAAATTATAGAATTTAAAACTATTAATTATAAAAAAAAATTAATTCAATAATTTAATGTTGTTGGAAGTCGGAGATCTTCCTTTCAAGTACTTTTAATATTCCCGAAAGGCCTAGGAATAGCTAATGGTCTAGCTGGCGTAGAGTCGGCATTAGTAATTCTTTGCAGACAGTGTGATCAACACTCCAACCACCCACTAGGCCCAACAGCTAATACTTTAATCGAATAGTTACTCAGTATCTTGGGCTGAAAGCAGTTCATTGTCTAGCAGCCTGTTACTGTAGCAATAATCGTAGCTTAAAATTAATTGAATAATTTATATATAGAGATGTATTCAATTTATTAATTAAGTTCTATATTTTTTAGTTATAGATTTTTATGTTTTTATTACTATTATATGTATAACATATTAATACCTTCCGTTTTTTTTTACAGGTAAGTGGATCAAATAAACATTCTCCATCCTTAGAAGATTTTAATCTGTAGAGTAAGTTAGTTCTTAAATATTTCATATGTAATTAATATCACCATTATTAAATCATTATATTTATATCATATAACCGATATGAATAATTTATGTATTATAGCTTTAATTGTCTAAAAACATTTTTATTTAATTTTTGTATCTCAAAATTAAATTGAAAAAAATCTTTTTTAAAAATGTGAATTAATTCTGAATTTTATATATATGTATATATATATATTTTCTAAATATAATTGCGTTCGTAAGATAGCCCAAATTTATAATATATAATAAACATTCTAAAACCATTTCCTTACCTAAATTGTTTTTAATTTTCCAGTTTAAAGCTGTTCGCTATTCACTTATTTATAACTTCTTTTAGTTTCCTGATCTCTCATTGAACAATGAGTTTAATATATTGGTATTTTTTAAAATATTATTATTCTACCTAATACCGGTGGATAAGTGTTTCTAGAGTTATTTTACATTCTTTTTTTCCTCAAAGATGTTTTATCTGATATTTTGTAAAAAATAAAAAAGTTGTACAATAATAGTATTTTCTTTCTACAAAATACAAACTATTTTAGACAGGAGAAAAATAAGTCTCAATGGTAAGTTTTTCTATGTTCGGTCTGTCGAAGTGTAGATTTGTTTCAATATTATAAGTCATGATTCAAATTTTTTTTTTTTTACATTATTATCTACCGATTTCTTTTATTTGACTCAGCCAAACGAGTGTACAAAAAATGAAACATTTTATTCATTTATTCATTCATGCCAAGGGCAGTACTGGGTAGTATCGGCGGTACTAATTATATAAAAACATTTTCTAGTGAACTCCTATAACTGTTAAGAATATGGTAATTCCACTAATAAAATGGCACGAACAACAGGACATGGATGGTAGAATCATTAAATAATGAGGAAGGAGGAGAAGGAGAAAGGACAATAGATGGCAACAGGATGGAGCTATTGTTCCCCACTGGCTTCCTTCCTAGCTCCTTGCTTATCTCTCCTCTAGGGTCTCTGTCTCAGGAATGTCTCGTCAGCGGGTGGCGTACTGTAACTCCAAGTATTAGACAATTCATCTTTAAGCAAAAGGATTTCAGATGGCTTAGAGATAATCAGTTAATTGAATCTGTAAATCTCATTTTCTTAGCTTCAGTGTTACCTTGTTATCTAAATAAACTACTGTATGTAAGAAGTGATACCTTACATCGCAATACAATTTAACAATTAGAGTCCTCTCTCAGTTTTCCTAACCTCGATTGTAGATGCTTATTATACGGAGGACTATCTGGTGAGCTCGAGTGAGGCTGGAGAGAATAGTGAATCGCTTTATAAGATTAGTTTTTGGGGATCCCCAGACACTCTCACATCACATCCTGTCATTCTGAGTTAAGGTGTCTACGTACTACCAAACAAGTCTAATCACCGTCGTGCATATAAGTATTTTGTTATTAATTGGGAGCTTTGAACGTTTGTCTAGTATATGTTGAAGTTGTCTGTTATGACGAGCAGTTTCTTGTCGATTTAGTCTTGTGTATTAATTCCAAGTAAGACGTTTGTCCAAGTGGAGTACAAGATAGCGGATCTGCTCAATAGAGATTAATGGAATATAATTAAAATAAGCGGTATAAAATAAATTTGGAAACTAAGACAGGATACGCTCTTATGTAATATATATATATATATATATATATATATATATATATATATATATATATATATATATATATATATTTTTAATGAATCATTCAGAATAACTAATAAAATATACATAAAATATATTCGTTCTTTCGCATTTGTCTTTATTCTGATTATTTCTTGATTAATATACAGATATTAAACACTATACCAGCGGCCTACGCTTCTTGTGCACTAGGCAGCCTTCTCGAATTGATATCGTTATAGAACTCGTAAGCTACCCTCTTGGTAAGTGTCTCTTTTGTGGTAATTGTATTCCTCAGGTGGCTGTGAGCGAGTCTGGGCATCATTGATTCTCAGACAAGTATGTTCTACTAGCTCTCTCAATTTTATAAATTCTTGTTCAACAATCTTACTCTATTATTAATAATCAAATTTCAGGATTCATATTTCTTGCTCATTAATGAATTGAACCTCATACATGTTTTAGGAAAAAAAAATATGTTTTCCATCTTATGTTGGAACTCTAGAATTTACCTATTTACACTGTTCCAACATGGTATCTTTAAAATTGTTTACATTCAATGTTATCCGAACTGTGGTTATTAAAAATATTTTATACTACAAAGCCTAAAAATACTGTGAAGTATTGGGTCCAAAGTACTAACCACTGTTTAAAATGACAGGTTTATATATTCCACCAAATTAGAGTATTATGAAATTTTTAAAAAAATCGTTATTACCAATATTTATATTATTCCTTTTTATTATTATTAATCAGTGGTTTCTAATCTATAATATTTTAGTTGTCACTTTCATTATGAAAAATACTACAATCTGCCACAATGAAGAGTAATAATTAATTGTGATATAATATACATATAATTTAAAACAATAAAATACATTTTTTTTCAGTATACAATTATACCATGTCCCTGAATTTTTGGAGTCTTATGAATAACTATTTTTATAATTTAGATCCACAAAATACTAATTTTCTTAGTTTTCAATTATCATTAATTTAATTAATATTGATGTAAATTAATATTACTTCTTGTTTCCTTACATATTATTTATTTATATATTTTCTTTATTATCATTTTTATTATAATGCTCAACAAATTTGATAAATAAAAACATCTTTAAAACCAAAATTCTACCAGTTACGTAGCTCATAGTGCAGCGCTGGAATCTCTTAGAGCCTAGCCTTGCCATTCTATAGAGGACAAGCTTGGTTTGTCGCCGTGATGGGCGTCGGTTTCCCTTGGATGCTTAATTGGATACTTTATACATCGATGCATTAGCTCACAGATGTGTTCGATGTTTACAAAATTTAAAAAAAAGGATAAATAAAAAAAAAATGAAATTTATATTCCCCTCACATTTAAAGGGTAGGGAATGGATCTATGAGATCCTAAAACAACAGTTAGTCACTCCTGCCTCGTCACTTCTTCTTAAGTCAGTTGAGGTAGATGAAAGTGTCTCAAACACTCGAAACATACTAAACTCTAAAAGCTCAGGATCCAATAGTTACATTTATAAAAACTGTCAATGGTACTGCCGTATAGCCCGAGAGAATTATACAGACGAATGAAACTGGATAAAGATTAAGTCGAAATTAAAAAGCTTAGGATTATAAATGTTTCGATAAAATTTTGAAAATAGCTGGTATAGATTCAAGGAAAATGGATGTTAAGGGCATTTCTTGAAAACTTTATGAAGATAAATATTTTTCTTACAATATCTAAGAGCTTTGATTGGGTTCGATATCTGAATATATTACTTATTCTCGCAGCTCCATTTTGTAGGTTCGTAACTTCTAAAGATATTATTTTTAATGTCAAACAGTAGCTGGTTCTGTCTAGTTGTCTGCTTAGCTATTTCAATCATCAGCTGCGTTCTTATTGTGTATCCCTCGCATTTTTACAAGATACTGTACTTAAATGCATCTAATGTATATAGTGATTCTTAAGCTAAGGGCAACTTTAGGCTGGAGAATTTTCAAAAGATTCATAGTGGTCATTGATTGAGCCGCCAAAAATGTTTTTGCCGAAATCAAAGCTGGGATCAAAATCAGTAAATACTAAGGGAAAACATATTTATCTAGGACTTTTAAAAACCCATGATAACTTTACCTCACCTGCATTGGTATTGACATTTCCTGATTCGAAGTAAGTTATCTCAATCATCGCTAATCCTCTAATATAATAACCAATATGTTATTGATAAGAAATTCAAACCTTATAAGATAACATACGGATACGATTGACTGATAATTACCTAAGTAAAACCGTACATGGTAGTTACATTTTGAAAGGTACGCAACTGTTAACCACTATTTCACGCTGAAAAGACAACTGTTAATGATGGTTTCCGTACGAAGTTGGTTATCGTACTAGCAGAGCTGCCACTCGTCAACACTGTTCGGATAAGCAACCCTTCTTACTTAACTTTTACGATGCACCGGTTTTAACTTTTATCTACTATAAAACTATCTACTATAATTACAGTTACATTAAAAAAGGATTTTAATTTTAATATAGGATTTTAATTAATTTTAATTTTATTAAAAAAAAAGAAATTGTATTAATAAGCATATGCGGTAGCTAACACGATTTTATTACTTATTTTGGTACAGATCGCATAAGGACACGAAAATTTCCCATAGTTTGAGAATCACACGTATACACGTTTTATGATCCATTCCATAGTTACGGAAATTACCTATTAGACTGATAGCTGCTGTTTTTGTGTGCTGACAGTTCTTTCCCGGAAAGACTTGATTGATTTCCAAATAGCTCTAACAAATCTCTACTGTAACATCTATTAGTTCTTAAATGATGAAAATAATAATGAAAACTATATTGATCGCTAAGAGAAGAAACGTTTAGAAAGCTGTCCTTAGAATTTATAGTCTCGACAAGAATAATTGGTTGTAAAGGTCAAACTGGAGATTGATTAGGGTTCGAAGGATCTGGTTGGAGCCCCGATTTGAAATTCCTAATTTAAATTCAATCGATTTTTGGTTCATCCACATTGATGGTCTAGTTGTTTGGAAATTGTGACGGAGTGTGATCTTATCAGTAATATAATCAGTTTAAGAAGAATTTAAAATCGATACAAAGCACTCGTCAAATCCTTAGGCCTCACTTCTAAGAGAAAAATAACAAGAAGAAGAGTAATTTAGATATAATACGTTGATAAAGTGATTTGTACTTAATTGATGGTGTTAAATATCATCATACAAATATGTACAATGATTATGTAGTAATCTACAGTTTTAATTATTTTATTTTAACCTACCTATTTTTTGGATCCAGAGCCGATATTGAGAAACGAAAAATATTTGTACAGACAAATAAAAAAAATATATTTTTTTCCTTCAAATATATTATTCTATCTATTACCATCAGTAAAATTTAACAAACATAACTACAATTTAATAATTTTATGATGGTATTTATGCCGAAATTTAGTTTTAGGTATTATTTTTTTTTTTTAGTTTTATTTTATTTTTTTTTTTTTTTTTTTTTGTCTGCTTGGAGGTAAAAGTCATCAAGTCTATCAAAATCAACATTTTTCAAAATTAAAAAAAAACAAACGGAAATATGCCTATTAAAAATTTCTTGTTATTTAGTGAATTTTCTCATTCTCTAATGTTCCTATATAGCAGTTATATTCACTTGATGACTTTTTAAAGGAAATGATAATACCATACTAACATTTAAACTTATACCATTATAAGAAATCCTAGTGCTTCTCTCCACTCGGGTCAATGGTATGTGAGCCACTGGAGGCAGAGTAACGTCTAGCTAAAACAATATTTTAAAATTAAAATATAACAAGGATAAAGTTACTTAATGATTGGTTTTTGATTTACTTACCATCACCCTACACATAAAACAATATAGTATAATTAATATTGAAAGTTAAAATAAGTTAACTATTTTTAAATATGATTTATAAACAGCAGACTTGAAGACTACAGTGGGATATTAAATATGATTTCGAACTGCAATTTAGATAATTCTTAAAAATTAGAGGGTAGAGGAGTAAAATTAAAAAATAAGTAAATACCAATTTTCAAGAATGATTCTATGTTCTATAAAATCTTTCAGTATTGTCATTTTATTAACATACGTTTTCCATAAATGGCAGAGTGAAAAAAATTTAAAATCAAGAAAAAACTGAAAACAGTACTAAAAGAATTGTCCAACAAAAGCGAGTAAGCAAATTTTATCATTTGAATTTAAGCATTTTATTATATGTTTTGTTTTTTTATTTAAAATTAGAGTAGTAAAATATAAAAGGTCTGTTTAACTTTACAACGGAATTAAAATGAAAAATTAACAAATTAACTGATGCAACATTACCTACTTGAGATCTACGAATTTATCATTCGGTTCAGCTTGTTTCTAAAATGTTTGCAGAACCACTCCACAGTTATTCATTTTCAACATTATTTGGTTACAATATTATTCATTATTTATACAAAATATTTCTCTGAAGAAAAAAACAGTAGAATAAGA
Organism: Euschistus heros; assembly: GCA_003667255.2. NCBI lineage: Eukaryota > Metazoa > Arthropoda > Insecta > Hemiptera > Pentatomidae > Euschistus > Euschistus heros. The sequence goes on from RCWM02000027.1 coordinate 1,999,030, forward strand.
ATAAAAGAAGCTAAATGAGAATAACAGTAATGCCTGTCCTTGTGTAGGGGCAGTGATATATTGGAAATGGTAGACTCTCCGTAATCCAACTTTATCCCGCTGGATATCGTTGCACCCCCTTCATCTCTCTTTTTTCCCTCTCTTCTCTTTTTCTTCTGTCCTCATTCATGTTTAATGTTTATTTCTATGTTTAATATATATTCCTTCCAGTATAAGTTCCGTTATTGAAAGATTATTTGAAACAGTCAATAAACAAAGAATTGTTCTCACAAATAAATTTATATTATCAAACAAGGAAAGTAAAAATATATTAAAAGATTATATATTATAAATCCTTGCAAAAGGTTCTTAATTATCTAAGTAAATTTATCTTGTACTATTTTCTTGTTATACTATTTGTAAGATTTGCTCCGGAAAATATTTTTTATTGATGATCAAGTCCTTAGAAGAATATTTGAAAATTAATTTAAACGAATTTTAGAAGTTTTTTCTCAAAAGACCAGAGCTTATAATATTGAAAACAAACCATGAACACTAAGAGGCATAGAATGTTTTTATCAAAGGAGAATATATAAAACACATTTTGTTTTTAAAAAAAAAAAAAAAAAAAAAAAAAAAAAAAAAAAAAAAAAAAAAAAAAAAAAAAAAAAAAAACTGAATTTTGAAAGCTAAACAGTAATAATAAGAAACATTAAGATATAATTATAATATATATGTAACACAGGCATTGAACCAACCTTAGTTTTACAGTAACTTGTCAAATTAATAAATAATCTCGATAAAGATTATTCATTAATAGCTAAGAACATTGGTACTTAGTTCGGCTAAACTCCAATCAATAAGGGTATAGGTTCGCCTAACCAACTTTGTCCTATGTCGGCACGATACTAAGAACACCATGGAAAAAGTTTAGCAGTCAAAGGATTTGAAATATAAGATACGAAAGGTTAAATTAATTTTTCGTTTGTGATATACCCCTATTAAAGGTGGACTCGGGAAATAAGATTTTTTTTTTTTTAGAATGAGAGAAGTGATGTTATAGTGCGGAACGAAGATTTTGCGGTCTACGGTGAAAATGGAAGACGAGGGATTTGGTTGAGAAGAACTTTTCGATTCCGAATTCGACATTTGTAACAAAGATAAGTCCCATATATCCATCCTATTATATAAAAAAACAAGTCATTTTTCGTTTATAATCACTAACCACGAAAACTACACAACAGATGTGTAATAAATTTTAACCACATCACATTCATAGTTCTAGGAAGGTTTAGCAATAATACAATCTATTGATTTCCAATTAATTAGATATTAAAAAAAATATTATATGTGAATAACAGTGAAGTTTGAAAATTGACCGATAGGTGGCGAGCTCCATTCTACATGAGAGCTTACAATGGTAAAACGGTAGTAAAAATATAGTACATATGAGTTTAGTACCATCTGTACCAAATTTTATACAGATAGGTTTAGCAATAATAAAGTATACAATACTAAAGATTTACAATGTTGAGTGGCAGAAACAAGGTTTGCCACACTGCCATATTCTTTTATGTGTAGATATTAAAATCCAACCAGATAAAATTATTTCTGCCGAATAAACATTATTACCAAATCAAAATGGCAATCATTTGCTTTTTGAAAGTGGGTATAAAATATAATATATATAAAAAATATGATTTATGGGCCTTTAGTTATAAGCACTGATAATGTAGTCCATTGTCAACAGGTGTTTCATAATAGTCCCTATCCATCTGAACTATAAGTTAATTCATCTATTTTTATTTAACTTGATTATGATTATTTATGTTCTAATTTCAGATCCTCTTAATTATCTTGGGTAATAGTTAGTCCAAATGTTTATTAAAAACCTAGGAGTTGCCTTTGATCAACATCTCTCCTGGAACAAACATATCGCTCAAATTTCCAAAAAATCCACCATAATCCCCAAACAATTCTCTAGATTTCGAGATTCCTTTCCCCAAAATACCCATCAACTTCTAGTGTCCTGTTATTTTCCCTTGCTTTTATTACGGTTGCTTGGTTTATGGGGGGACTGTCTAGAGGTCTCGAGATGAAGCTGAGGAGACTGATGAACTGTTTCATTAGCTTTATCTTCGGGATCTCCTGGCGGTCACATGTCACTTGCCGTTATTCTGGGCTTGGGTGGCTTTTTTCTGAATTCCGACGGCAATACTTTCTGGGTACTTTCCTATTCCAATCTCTAAATATCAAAAAGCCTTTCTCCTATATTCATGGTCTATTAACTCTGCGTTCTTCTAACCACCTTCTAAACACTGGATCCCAACTACTTAACCTGTATACCCCCTCACCTTTGAAAAATCCTTCACCATTCATGCTACTTGCTTCTGGAATCACCTACCCACTCCTATTAGTAAGGGTTCTTCCTTTAAAAATAATTTATTTTTACACCTTTTACATAATCAACCTTCCGCAAATATGTAAATATTGAGATTTATTTTATCGTTTTATATACGATTCTCTTCTATGTTATTATGATCATTATTTTTTATTTTTATTTTTCCTGTCGACAAAATATGTCATATAATGCATTTAACTTTTAAATAATATAGCCAGACAATTGTACTTGTAATTGTGCATTATTGTTATTCTTAGGGAGCAGTAAGTCCCAGAATAAAATTTATTTTTCATTTAAAAGACGTCAGTGCCCCAGGTCTCGCGAAAAGATATTGTTCTTTATATTTATGCTGTTTTTCCTAAAGCAAAACTTGCAGAGCATCTGTTTTAAAAATGCTTTGTCCCTGTTAGTTACAAAATGTGGTGTTTTCAAAAGTTTACAACTAAGAACAAAGAAACAAAACGTCAAAACTACAATATTACTTGATGAAGCTGGTCTAAGAGATGAATGGAATTTTTTATAAAAATGTCTATTTTTATTGAATTATAACACCTTTTATTGAATAACTTTACCTAGAGATTTTGTTATTTCTGATATGGAATATAAACACGTCCCACCTTTATCATTATTCAGGATCAAGTCACCCTTAATATTAATTTATTTGTTTTGATAAAGATTAAGATACATAAGGCATTAGGTATTATTAGGGAGAGCTAATCTGTAGTGTTTACTATTAGTTAGATCTATACTGCGAACCAACTCGCAACTCGAAGCCCACCTCCCAACTTGGGATGACAGATGACTTTGAGACAAATTAGTGGATTAAACTATGCCAGATATTCGAGGACTGAATTAACCGAGGTATTAATTTAGCTTCCCGACATGGGACAAGTTATTAAAATATTTCTGCCGAGTTAAGTAATTTAATATGTTTTTCGCAGATTTTTGCAATATAATCGGGAATTAAGTGTTAGACATTAAACACCTTTTTTTATCATTTAAATCTTTTTTTATTGAGAAATCATTACAATATGCCTCTAAGAGGGCTATTGACATAAGTAATATGGATGGCTTTATGGATCAATTCAAACCATCGAAGATTTAGAAGTAATTCTGTGCCACTTGTGAATAGTACATTTTGTGCGTTGAGTGTTTGTAAATTTTGGATTAAGGGTATCACCAGAAAGAGTTTTCTTCTTTATTCTTGTCAAATGAACATAGTTGTTAAGCTATTAAAGAAATAAACTTTAATTTGTGAACCATTGTGGAAACATTGTATTTTTCCTAAATTACGATTTTTTCATTTAATCAACTATTCAAGTGTCGGGACTTGAGAAAAGAGTACAAGAAAACAATGGAACTGAAGCTGATGCAAGCCGATAGAAGAACCTATGATACCTACAACAAAAAGTTCTTATCCATTTAAGCAAAGATCAGACTAAAACACCGTTATCAAACACTAGTACTCCACCGAAAACAAGCCCTGGAAAACATCAAAAAAGCAATAATTAGGAAATAAATTGGTCCAATAATGACTGAAAATAACAAAACCACAGAGAAGCTTTCAAACATCGAAATGGGCATAAGAAAAAGTGAAATTATACGGACATATGCGCAGACTATCCGGACACAGACTGACCCATCAGATCCTGTATGTAACAATAAACCTCAAAACTATGGAATGGAGCACACAGTTGAAGAAAGACCTGAAAAATGCAAAAACAGCCCAAAAGAAGCTCTAGACAGATGCATACGGAGAAAAAGGGAACGCGTGGGAAGTAAAACCAGAGAGCAGAATCAAGAAGACTAGTAGAACTTGGTTGAAAGAAAGGAAAAAAGAATGTGAAGAGAAAGTGATCATTTGGGTGTGTCCTTAGGAGATAAGAACCACAAGAGCTTCATGTGATCTATTTTAGGTCAAAATTGTGCCTAATAATAATAAAAATAATAATAATGAGAGATATATGCACACCTTAGTGGCAATGGTCGCTACATTCAGCAAAGATATAGGTATGAAACTCAGACTGAAAAAATGCGCGTCTATAAAAGTCATAAAAGGTAAATTGGCATTTAGCGAAGGAATAGAACTTTCAAGTGGCGAAAGAATGCCAGGGTTAAATGAAACCGGAGAATATAAATATTTAGGAATATCCCAAATTCTGAAAATGAAAAAGGACGCTAGATTCGAAGAAAAATTCAAAAGAAGGGTAAAAAAACTGCTCAAAACACAGTTATCTGGGGGAAACTGATACGGGCAATAAATACTTGGGCCCTGCCTTCGTTAATGTATTCATTCGGGATCCTCAAATGGTCAGACACTACTCAACAAGAAATTGATAGGTTTGTAAGGACAGAAATGGTGAAAACAAGGAAACGACATCCCAAATCTTCAGTGAGCAGGCTCTACATACCAAGGAAACAAGGAGGAAGGGGACTTCTAAGCGCTCATTTTATGTGTAGGCGATGGGAAGCCAATCTGAAGCAATACTTTTGGAATAACCAAAAAGAAAAGCTCCGAATCCTTTGCTCTATGGATAACAATTTAACTGCTCTCAATCTTGCAGAAAGGCAAGACAATATGGAACCATCATGCCTAAAGCTGGTTGAGGAATGGAAAACGAAGCCTTTACATGGACGATTTTACTATTCATTAAAAGAGGAGTCAATCGACTTAAAAATGCCCACAAAATGGCTCGTACGTGGCCAGATTTTCCCGAAGACGGAAGGTTTCGTGATGGCGATGCAGGACCAAACGCTACCAACTAATGTTTACCGGAGACGGATATGCGGGGAGGATATCCCTGAGATATGTCGAGTGTGTAAGCAAAGTCCTGAGTCAGTGCAGCACTTGGCTTCGGGTTGCACTGGGTTAGCAGAATCTGAATACCTCCGTCGACATAATCATGTGGCAGGAATCATCCACCAAGAAATTGGCAAAAAATATGGATTGATTGACAAGACGGTGTCATATTATAAATATAAGCCAAAAAATGTATTGGCAGCTGGTGGATATAGACTGTACTGGGATCAGCAAATATTAACCGACCATCCAGTCGCTCACAATAAGCCAGACATCTTGTAGCTTGATATGAGCAAGGGAACCGGCAAGATATTTGAAGTGGCTATACCTGTAGATGACAATGTCCATAAGACAATAATGACAAAGATTTCCAGGTATCAGGATCTAGCAGCGGAGCTGAAGGCTATATAAAGGCTGGATAAAGTCAAAATTTTGCCGGTGGTAATATCTTGCAATGGACTGATTCCAAAAACTACAATAAATTCTTTTAATGAAGAAAGAATATTACTTGGAAAATTACAAGATGCACAAAAAGCAGTACTTTTGGACACAACAGCAATACTTAGGAAAACGCTAAACTTATAAAATTTAGGTTGGTGAAAACCCCCGAAAGAATATAATCACCACTTTCTGTGCGAATAATAAAATAATAATAATGCAAATCATTATAAGTACATTTAATAATAAATATAAATGCAAAATTAAGGCATTGCAAAGTATATAATTATAATTGTATTATAATATAATTATATATAATTATAATATTATAATATAATATAATTATAATTGTATGGGATGGAGGCTTACCCAACTTGAAAAACAGCTAAGAATAGAAAGGAAAATCTATGAGCCCAGGGAAACACAGGAAGGTTACAGGCGAAGATCTAACGAAGATATCTACAGAGAGATCAAAGACCAGGAAACCGAGATGAGAATCAGAAGGCTGGTGTTCTATGGGCACATAAAAAGGATGAAGGAGGAACGATTGAACAAAAATATCATTACTAAAATTTTTAGCTACAAAGGCATGGAAAGATGCGCGAAGCAGAAGAAGAATTTAAAAACCTTAAAATTTTAGATGCAGATTGTATAGATACACATTTGGATAGCATATAAAGGAAAACACTGAAAAATCTCACCAACATTAGAAGCGAAAAAAACTACCCCTCTAAAAAAAGAAGAGGGGTACAAAGTGTTCCGAAAAAAAAAAAAAAAAAAATGCAGTCGAAAATCATGAAACTGCGATGGGTAGAAATAAAATCAAGATTCCCAAAGAAGTCAAACCAATAACTGTATTCGCGTGGTCCTTAGTGGCCGTAACGTGATAGTTCAATATATATATATGTGTGTGTATTATATGTATATATTCGCTATATATGCCCAGTTACGGTTAACTACCTACTAGTATGTCTCCCAGTCTCCCAAGTTAGATGGGAAAGGGAAATCGGTGTTCAGGTATATTTTCCTTTATTATAGAGTTTCATAAACAATCTATTTGAAATATCAACAGATTATCTAATGTGTTAGCTGATTATACACAAGATTTAAGTTGTAATAGATTTCGGTACTATCAAAAATATTTTAAGGAAAATTAGATCTAGATTATTGCTGTTAATTAAGCAGCCGAAATCAGGTTACCAAAATTAAATAGAAACCAGGACCAAGGACAAAGCCGGTAATGGAAAGGAGAAGAGCTGCTCGTGATAAAGTGAAACGGTTAATCAGAGCTCACTATTAGAGAAGATTACCATCGGCTGCTATTTTTCAGGGAAGGTGATCATTCAGGCACCCCCCCCCACCCTTTGTAAAGGACTCATATTGTTCAATACCCACTTTGCGCCAACCATTATGATCAAATTCACATTAACTTTTTGGTTAATTTAATTTTGGTATAGTAAAATAGAATCAAATAGAAAAATAATTTTACTCTGGCACCAAGTCTCTTATTAATAATGAATAAGAACAGAAATAAAAAGAATTAGTTACATCGGGTCAGAGACATAATAAAATAAAAGAAACACAGAAGAAATACTAACATAACAACGATAGTATATCCATAAATACTGATTCTATATGTAGCGAAGATAATGAAAACATTTTACAAATGAAATGAGAAATAAATTCATTGTGTATTATATACAATAGAAGTGTCTAAATGTTATATTCAAAGTGAGAAAACATTATATTGAATAAAACCTAAATCGTGCAAAGTATTCCAGAAATGCAAGAGCTTGATATAATTTAATTGAGTTGGCAGATTGTTAGCAAGCTTTACCTTGGATAAGAATGAGGTACTGAAAATAGAGGTATTTAGATGTTTTTACAGATTTAGTTAGTCTGATATCAGGAGGAATAGAATTCGGAAGAGGAAGTTGCATTTGGATGCATTAGTTCTATAAGATGGGGTACACTGATCAGAAAGACGGGACCTGGTGTGCATTAAATTGACTGCAGATCTGAACTTTATTGTAAATATAGGAAAGATGAAGGCTATTGATAATTTGGTACAAGAATGTTCTTAGGAAACTGATTCTGCGGAAAGTGGAATAAGGCCTATTTAATTTAGAATAGAGGAAGGAAATATGGGTACGTTTCGCGATATCGAAGACAAATCTGGTAAAGCATTTCATCGCTTCAATCTGTTCTTGATAACCGTCGAGAGGCCACCATAAACAAGACAACCTTGGACAAAGTAAGGGAACAAGAGGGAGGAGAGTAAAAGCTTTCGAGTTGACTGGGATATTTTGGCAATCCGAGATTTCAAGAAAAGGGATTGATCAAAGATAATGCCGAGATTTTTAACAGAAGAGTGGAAAGGAATAGGATAATCATCTAGGATTAAGGCTGGATAATGGGTGTATGAACTAAGAAGGGGACTAGATCCTGTTATCATGGCTGATTTTTCTTTTAATGTAATTGTATTTTATTTAAGGTCACCCTGGCACTGATTCTGTTCAAGCCTTCCTGAATTTTAGCGAAAACTGGAGGTTGCTCTGAAGGAGGAAAGGAGAGATAGATTTGGGAATCAGCACCGAGGTGGTAGGAACATTGGTGAATTGAATTATTTAGTCTGAAAGACCAGGTAAATTCAATATAGAAAAAAAAAATTAAAAGTTTGTGAAATCTTACTGTTGGATCAACTCAGAGTTTTAATTGCGATTATAATTTCTATTTAGAGTAGCCATTAACATCCTAGGGTTGACCTTACACTATAAAATAAGAAAATGGTATCCCTGGTCGACCCCATTACGCTCCGATATAAACTTTTGTCTAGTATCAGCACTCATTTCATTCTACCACAATTTCCCCTCAACTGATTTTATAGGTTTTTATATTTTTATATAAATTGAAACCACTTTATAGCTTCTTTTCAAAAGTCTTGTAATTTAGTTTTACGTTTCATCAAAAAACCTTAACTCTTCGTCGTAAACCTACGTCTTCTCGTCCTTCAGTATCCTTACACAATATTCCACTAATTCCTGCTGAACAGATCCGCTACCTAGGATTTCATGTGGACAGATATTTACCTTGTAATCCACGTACACTAATCAAAAATTTATTATTTTTTTTAACAGGGTCTTCCATTTGTAACAGCAAGGTATTATGTCACAAACCAACTTAAATATCTTAAATTTCCATTTATTGCTAATTTGTCCCAAACCAGATACCTATCCTTCCCATGATAAGCTGCATACCCACTCGAATCCACTAGGCTCCCAACTTGCTTCACACTCGATTCCTGATAATCCCCCAAGGCGTCTGAAAAGAAGATGGCCAAGAAACCATCTTATCTAGAACCTTTATTGAAGCCAATAGCTCGAAGATTGTTATATTTATGTTATATTTATATGTTATATTTCAGAATAAAATATTTTCAAAAATAAGTAATTATTTGGTATAAAAAATGAAAAGTATATAATAGATATATTTTAAGAACTTTATATAAAATAGGATAAAAATACATAAATACATTTCAACCGAAAAAAAATCTCACCCTTAGCTCCCATAGCAGTTATTAAATAAAAAACATAAACAGAACATGTCGCATTTTCCTCTTCCTCTATAACACAAGGCTTGCTTAAAAACCGGAGTGCTTTAATGTAAAAATATAAAGAGGGGAGGAAAAAAAAAAAAAAAAAGGCGAAAGAATAATTTTTTTCCAGCTCTCTAGGCTGGAGAGGAGATGTAATTTTCCCCGAGTCCAATCTAAATATGTTAACCAACGGCTGTGCTCCTATTAGCAGGTTAATGTGTCTTTTCAAACACCGCCATAAACTTTCCCGCCGCAGGAAGGAATAGCCAGGCCTCGGAAAAATTAAATTTCCACTCTCACACTAATACACTCTACCCCTTTTTTACTCAGCATTTATACTCCACCGTATGACACTTTTCCCGGCCGCATTCCATTATCTTTATTTTATAAGAAGTTTTATTTTATGGGGAAACCCTTTTAAAATATGTTTGGACTTATATTTCGTGGTTGTTCTTTCATAGTATTCTTCATTTCTAGCCAGAAATTGTTTCCCATTACAACTATTATCCAATGAATATCTAGAACTTAAATGACCTTAAGACCATTTCATTGCTTAATGAACATTTAATAAAGCTTTGGTTTCTTTGTATACATTTTACATCTACTTATATGGATATTGTCTCGTCTAACACCATAGCCAAAACTTCTTGGTGTCTGATTTTATTTTTTTTTTTATTTTTTTTTTTTTTTTTTTTTTTTTTTTTTTTTTATTTTTTTTTTTTTATTGAAATATATGTACAATCTGCCTCAATTAAGGGCAATAGGTAACAGTGCTAAAGATGTATTCATTCATACAATATATACAAGTACTCATACACACAAAATAATGATAATAAAAGATAAAAATAAAAGCAAGTAACAATTATAAAAATAAAACTAATAATTCAATTATCAAGAATAAAATGAAAAAATAAGAATTAAGTAACAAAAATAATATATATATATATATATATATATATATATATATATATATATATATATATATATATATATATATATAAACAAATAAATAATAATAATAATAATAAATAAAAAGAATAAGATACATTCTTACTATATGTACAAAAACGGACACACTCAGCCCGGGGAACCACGAATCGAGCCTGTTCCCCGCCTTATTGGGGGTCTAGGCCAGACCCGAGAGATCCCAGCGCTGCTCTCTCAGCTGCATTACTGGTAATATCCAGTGGAGGCTGAGTGGGAGCGCTATAGCCACATATGCTCTGGACATGAGTGGAGAAGCTGGTCAGTACCAGGACTCCAGCATGACATTATATTACAAAAGGTCTCGGGGCCATTGCCGTTTCAACCTTCTGGGAGGGTTATAGGGATGGTTAAGACTGGATAGGGATTGGGCTGGAGGATTGGGATGATGGGATAGATTTTGTTGAAATTTCGAGAATTTTGAAGGAATGAGATCTAGGACAAAAGGTATTTTTAGGTCTGGTGTCTGATTTAATGTTTTTTTTTTTAATATACAATTATGACACTCTCCAACTTTGATGACAGTTCCTTCATTAGAAACCAAATGTACAATATGTTTTGTTACATAACATTTGTCTCTAGGACCTACCGTTTAGAAGCTATATTGGTTTGAATGAAAAAAAAAGGCACGTTGTAACGGTTTTTACAATAAAAAATGTAACAATTTAAAACGCTATAGCTCTGTTTGTGTTGCTCGGATCGAAAATTCTCTGACAGTTTTCCTATCAGAAATTTTATGTAAAAGATTTATTGATTTGTAACATTTTCCCAAAGGCCAATTTTTTAGGTTTGAATAAAAAAAATCACGTTTGAAACCGCTTTTTTCCCTTAACTTTGTTTATTTTGAATACCCATTTACGGTTATTTAATTTAATGTAATTCTATTTAATTTCATTGAATTCAAAAATGAAAATTGTGATACGAAAGGTGAACTAAAATGCTGTTGTAAAAATATTTATGCAACGCTCTCTTTAACACCTCAAAAATTTGTTTTAAATTTGTTAATTTTTTTCTCATAAAGATTTAATACACCCTCCTGAAGGCGCGTCGACCCTAACACATATGACTGAGTGATTATGCACCTGCTTCAATGGATAGATAAGCAGCTTCCCCTAACACACTAAAAGAGACGTTAGCAGTTAAAACGTTTACTTTTTTATAACTATTAAACGTTTGTTTATAATATAACATGTGTAATATTGAACTTATTTTAGAACATATCTCTTACAATAAGTAGTTTCTTTGTATGGCATTCCTTTCGTACTGTATTACATCCATCCCTCCTCTTTTCCTTAATAACGTTTTTAAAAAGGCAGTGGCCTCGAGATCTGTTATAAAATTCGACATGGAGTCCTGGCAATGGCCAGCTTCTCCACTCATGCTTTGAGTGACTGTGCTATAGCGCTCTCACTCAGCTTACATTGGTATTATCTACACCAGTGACGCAGTTGAGAGAGAAGCGCTGGGGTCTCTCAGGACCTGGCTTGTCTATAAGTGGAGGGACAAGTCTCGTTGGGGGATCCCTCGGATTTGTATATATTGTAAATAAAGTACAAATGTATTTTTAAGATTTAATTTAATTTTTTTCTATTGTATTATATATTATACGGAGATTATTTACTTATTTTATTTTATTATATTTTATTTTATATCTTTTCTTTGTATTTATTTCTTGTAAATATTGTGTGAATGGATCATAAGCCATCCATATTACTTATTGCCCACATCAAGGCAGATTGTAATACTTTCTTTAAATAAATAATAATGTTCAATTCGTTTTTTTCGTTTTTGTTAAGATATCAATTATCCTTCATTCTCACAACCAACCTCTCACCTATCCTGAGCCTCTCTTTCAGTTTTTTTATCAATGCTATCAGGACGAGTGTAATATCTCAAATAATATTTGTATTTTTACTATCACTATTCAGAAAATATCCTGTTGTAGAAAATATGGTAATTTCTGAAAATGGGGAAATCAAGTCATTATTAACGATCCGCAGTCGTTGACCAGTGGAAACCTAATGTAGTTTTTGAATGTGGAGAAACGTATGACAAAAGGCAAAATGTAAACTTAAATAAAAATGTAAAGATGTAGACTTAGAAACTAAAAAAAAAAGCACAAGAATTCTTACCGCCTCCTGCTCTTTCTTATAAGGAAAGAGGTATGTGTATATTTGTACCCATACAGCAAGGTAGGGGAAAAAATTTCATAAAAATAACAAACAAATCAAGTTGCAGAATTGAACTGTAATAAGTTGAAAAGCAACAAGATTTAACGGTTCGCGTCAAGATATGAGACCTATCGTAAATGGAAGGAAACAATGAAATAAATTTTTTTAATGTTAAGCAATTTATAAAAAAAAAAATCTTTTTTTCGAATAATAATGTGTGTAAGTGTTAAAAGTTGTTTTAAATGAATTGAGTATGTAATTTCAAACTTAAAATAATGTTAGTTCAATTTTGTGTTCGGAATTGGTGAGCATTTACCATATAATGAGGTGAAATTTACTTTTCTGAGATTGATCATTTTTTAATTTGAAAATTGAAACTGATTTCTCATATAAATTATAAGTTATAACTAAATTATCTGACCCGAGCTAGGTCCCTGACATTTAGAGTTCTACTATAGTAAATTTCTTTAGAAATATTATTTATTTGTTTTCAAACACCAAAATTAATATAGTGTTTGCATTTTACAATTATATTTTTTTTATGAAAAAAGTTGCTCTTTTTATTGCAGCAAACATTATCCAAAACTTATTAATAGCTTCATATTTCTCATGAAAGGTATGATAAGTGAAACACTTGTACTAAACAAAATTTTATTCAAAATTAAGACAGAAACTTCCTCCTTAAACATATATACTTAAACCAGCTTAAACTTCCATCACTCAAATTTTCGTAAGAAGACTTTTCAATTATTTTAAGCTTGCAACTTTGGTACAAGATTACCATCCCAAACGGAACTTTCTTGACTTATATATGCCATTTGAAACCTCCTTCCATAAGTTATTCACAAGATAACTAAAGGAGGAATGTTGATTTATTAATATAAAGTTGAAACTTTTCAGATAGCTCCGTAATATACTATACTAGTCTTAAAAGCTACAAGTATAACTATGAGAGATAACTATAAATATAACCCCAGTAACTCACATTAATATTTTGTAGTAGCATCTTTAGAGCATCGAAGTGCCGTCCTGCTCTGCTTAATTTGACGGACAAATAGATGGTATGCCAGTTAAAGTTCATTGTTAGGTCTCGATGCAAACTTTTTTTCAGGCGACGCAAGAAACAGATTTCTCATCTGATAATCTTAAGAACCATCAGGAATATAATGGGCAGCAAGCTTAAAAACTTATCTGTAATAAGTTTATTATAGTATGCTATGCTGCAGGTTTAGCACGAATTAGTACCATTAAATAATTATATTATATATTTTTAATTATATGGAACATTGTATATATATATATATATATATATATATATATATATATATATATATATAAAATTAATGAAAAAACAGATAATTTTTCGAGGTATTTTAAATTTTAGATTTACAGGGACATGTACCAGACATAAAAGGCAAGAAACTGCTCCTCGTTTCCGACTGCTCAAACATTTACTAGACAAGAGTCCAAAGCTCCCAATAAATTACAAAAGACTTACATGGCAGTAATTAGACCCATTAGTACATACGGAGTTGAGTTTTAAAGCTGTACTAAACCTTCCAATTCTTCTCGTTTACAATCTTTACAATCCTAAATCCTTAGTAAAGCCAAACCAGAAACCTATCCTTTCACAGTAAACTCCATACCTACTTGAATACTCTAGTCTCCCAGCTTGTCTCACATCCGATACGCCTCCTAGGCGTCTGAAAAGGAGATAGCCAAGAGACCTAATGAAGAACTATTGATGTGTTACTAGTGAGTATTTCTATACATGTTATGACAAGTAATTATAATCATTATCCTCAGATTTTCTGGTATGTATATAACGTATAAAGTTGTAAATATCAATAAATATTATTTTTTTTTATTACCAGGTGACCTTTCGGACAGTCGGAGGCCGTATTTGATTAAAACTTTTTTTGATAATTCTACATCGAAAAAAATCGATACATATATCTTTTCTCTTTTCGCCAAGCAGGACAGATGAGTCTAAACGTATTGATCTATTTTTACCAACTACATTTATTTTATTGAAATAACGGTGACATCCTGGACATCCTTCTAAATACCCGGATCTTTAATGGAGGAAGTACATTGTTAACAAGAGGCCTGATGTACAAACCGGACTATGACGCTTCTGGGACTCGGTTTGAATCCCGCTGAGGGTAGTCAGAGAACAACCCTCCAGGGAATGGTCCAGTACTTTCGTTAGGGTATGGTTCTAACTTGGAGGTCCGAAGACAGGCTCGGGATCCACGAAGATACCCCGGAAGGTATTCCTTAAGCCTCTTTAATCAAGCAACTGTATACAAAATAAAATATAATGGTTTTTTTTTTTAATCAATATAATATCAATAAATATTAAAAACTCCATCTCCATTCATACAATGGAGTTTCAATGTACATTCAAAAAATGAAATAAATAAATTTTAAAAAACCCTCTACCCTCTAACCCACAAAAAAGTTTACGAAATTTAGTAAATATTAGTATAAAATAAATCAGAAAATAATAGTATAAATAAATTAAAAAAGATATATATAGAAAGAAACAAACAAAAAGTAAAATCAATAAATACAAAAAAAAAAACATAATCACACTATATATACATATATTTAAAACCGAGCTTGTTCCCCCATTTGTGGGAGGGCAAGCCAGGCCCAAAGTAATCCCAATGCTGTTCTCTCAACCGCGTCACCAATGTCAAAATCAAGTGGAGACTTGATTGCAGAAGCTGGTATTGCCAGAACTTCAATAAAAATAATATTTACAACAGGTGTTGGGACCGTTGCCTTTAATGTAATGAAACTGAAGTTACACATGTATTAAATTCAACTTTAGATGGTTATTTTATTAAAGATTGTTATATTATTATTCAAAAACGTGTAATTTTATTATTTTATTTATGTAATGGCCCCAACGACATTAAGATAATGAACCTAATGACCCCTATTTTATTTAAGTAATCAACCTAAAAGTATAAAATAAGAACAACTTAAAATACAAATTAATGATATAAAAATATACATAGTCAAGGTAATTATCTCAGTTAAATGATTCATTTGCCCGCCCTTTAATTCAAATTTCCGTCCTTTAAACTTAATGTACACTTGAAAAAAGTTCGTATAATATAACCTACTGATAACGAGTTGTTTGTTTGTTGGGACTTAAGGTCCTTATGTTCTCCATAACCCTACAGTACTACATCCAGTAGGGTAATCCTACAGGTTTCCAACTTATTTCAGTCAGACTCGAAGTTAAATATTTATCCCCCACGTAATATATTTCAACCCACTCAGGTGGAATTCGAACCCCTTTACTTTTTAAACCGAGCGCAATCAGACACTTTCCCTAACTCACTCGGTCATAACCGAGCACTGATAATGAGCTTATTATACGCACTTTACACCAGCTATAACATATGTTTAATTACACGTTAACAATATGATTATTAGATTTTTACGTAATTTCACCTTTTCACTTTCACGGTTAGGTGCATTTTATTCGTGTATGCGTAAATAACACCACTGGGTAACTGTGTAACTATTTAGCTAGCTTCTTCATTTGTGTCTATTGGACGTAGTTATGAAGCTATGTCATAGAGCAATATAAATTTCTGAATCATTGTGGGAACAGTTTTTCCTACAACACGTAAAATGCATTAGACGGACTATTTACTTGCGCTACAGATATATAATTTTAAGAATATCAACAATTATTCCAGGTCTAAATTCCATATGAATAACAAATTGATTCAGAAATAAATAAATACAGAAATATGATGTGATTACAGTAACACACGATTACAGGTGCCATCTTGTTTTGTTATATTATTATTAAATTATCAAACACAAACAAGCTGAAATAATGTCAGGAGGAGGTAGCGATGAATACTGGTCTCCTGGTCTTTTTTTTAATTTCAAACTGTGTAAAATACATCAAGTAAATGTGATGATAATGCTAAAAAAAACATTTCAATTGCATATATTGCCAACTAATATTGTTGGCACTTATAAAAGTTCTTTTTAAGTATTATATTAGAAGGTCCAGAGGCCATCTACTTTTCAGGTGCCTAAGAGAGTTGGAATAGAACTGAAGTTATGATAACAATGGATTTGAATGGCTATGGAGTTTGCTATTAAAGGATGGGTATCAGGTTTGGGTTAAATCATTACATTAAGATTTTTATGTATGTATAAGTTTGTTTGTGACAAAATAAGGAGCATTGAGATTTTTTCGAAGGATTTTGGATTGTAGGATTGGATGGTTTCTACGACAGCCTATCAACGTTTGATGGGTAAGTTAATAACTGATTTTTTTTTTTTTTTTTTAAATAAACAGTGGAGTCAGGGGAGAGGAGTGACTACTAAATTTATCCCTAATGACGATCGGGCAACATAATACTGCAGAACTAATACTGTTGCTTTTCCAATCAATTTTCATCAGAGAAATGAAGATATCTTTCGATATTTTCCTCGTCGAACCATTTTTTTTTTCTTTTTTGGGTTTTTTCCTTTTTTTTTTCCTCGGCAATCACTTCCCTCGTCCCCATCGCCATTTTCCCTAACACCCGCTCCTGAGCGTAATCTCATTTTTTTTTCTCGACCTATCAGAACGGCTAGTGCAAGGCTCAAAACCAATTTTTCGAGGTGATTTAAGCCCCAATACCTGAAATATTGCTTTGATTTCTGAAACAATTTAGATCATTGATACCTTTAAACCAACTCTTATTTCTTACTTATTTTGAAAATAACATTTTTTTATAGTTTTTCTATTGTGTACTTAAAATGGCCAAATATAATTATTTCACATTATACACAAATATTTTAATGTTATGCGCATATTCCTATATAGTATTAAAGATAAAAAAATTGTTATTTACCCAGTGATTACTTTTGAAAAAAAATTGTTACTTATTAATATAAATCACAAACGTTTGAAGCTGTTTTTATGCTATTTAAAAAAACAACAACGGAATATTAAAAAAAAAAATCTATGGATATCTGTATTCTGTATAAAAAGCTAATGAAATTGCAGGAAAATTCTTTATTTCGCGGAAAAAATATTGTCGAATTAAACATCTAAAACAATTTCAAAGGATAAAGCGCTAATTAAAATTATAAATCAATTAAATTATTCACTTTATAATATTATTTTATTTTATTATATATAATTGCGATTATTGGTTTTATTTTTATATATTAATTTATTTTCCTTCTTAAAAATTATTTTGAAAATCATAATTATTATTATCAGTTTTCAGTCATTCCTTCATTATTTTTTATTTATTTATTTATTTTTTATTTGTGAGTTAGTATTTGTATATAATTCGTATATGGAAGCATCACTATCTCTGTTACCTACTACTCTGTTCTGATGCAGACTGTAATACCTATGACAATGAAAGCTGATATTTAAAAATACAAAATCATATATCATTTTATATATATATATATATATATATATATATATATATATATATATATATATATATATATATATATATATATATATATATATATATATATATTATGAAATAATTCTTGGTTGATAATTATTTTTTTTAAATATATTTTTTTATTTTTGAAGAGAAAAGATTTGACCCCGGTTGGGTCTCGAACCCAAGTCTCCACCTCTCTAGCGTGGTGCCTTATCCACTAGGCCACCGAGCTCGTATCCGAACCAGGGAAATCCTTTCTCTTCACTTGATCCATACCCCCGGGCACTCGCAATTGCGATGTACAATTCGGGGATGAATGTTCAATTTGAACATTACTTTTAATTGGATCTATTGACAAGCTGTCCTATATATTAAATTATGAAATAATTCTTGGTTGATAATTATTTTTTTTAAATATATTTTTTTATTTTTGAAGAGAAAAGATTTGACCCCGGTTGGGACTCGAACACAAGTCTCCACCTCTCTAGCGTGGTGCCTTATCCACTAGGCCACCGAGCTCGTATCCGAACCAGGGAAATCCTTTCTCTTCACTTGATCCATACCCCCGGGCACTCGCAATTGCGATGTACAATTCGGGGATGAATGTTCAATTTGAACATTACTTTTAATTGGATCTATTGACAAGCTGTCCTATATATTAAATTATGAAATAATTCTTGGTTGATAATTATTTTTTTTAAATATATTTTTTTATTTTTGAAGAGAAAAGATTTGACCCCGGTTGGGACTCGAACCCAAGTCTCCACCTCTCTAGCGTGGTGCCTTATCCATTAGGCCACCGAGCTCGTATCCGAACCAGGGAAATCCTTTCTCTTCACTTGATCCATACCCCCGGTCAATAAAATATTGACATTTAATTTAATATGTAATCGTAAAAAATATATATATATATATATATATTTTACAATTACATATTAAATTAAATTTTATTTCTTCAGCATGCATCGACTATTGCCTTAAAATAGATACAGCTGAAGTAACGGATCGGCTGAGTGAGCCCATTTACTAGTTGACTTCGCTCTAAGTGGCTCAGCCTTAGATTTCTCATCTCGATTTGACCCTAATTCGGTTCACACATCAGTTCTATTTCGTTGCTCATATAAGCACTTATCGACTGTCTCAAGAACTTTACCTAATAATGTCTAAATATCAATATTATATTATTGTGTAATTAAAATTTATCTTTTTTAATAACTAATTAGAGAGTTATTGTTGAAATAACAACCCAATATTTTGAGTAGTTTAATTTAATTTAAAAAATATATTTCAAAGCATTTATGTATGCATTTACCAACTAAGACATCTATTAAAGTTATCAAGAGAATATCTAATTAAAAAATAATTTTGTATTGCCATTAACCATTTGACGCATGGTTTATTAATTTTTAGTAGATAAATCTTAATTTTACTGTTTAAATCACAAATTCCAAAAAAAAAATAATAATAATAATAATAAAATAAAATAATCATTAAAATGTTATTCTGGCAATTCTGAAAACAAAAATTTATACCTCAATTTTACAATGTAACTTTTATACAACATGCTCCAATTGATGACTTAAATCGTTAATGAGAAACGTCACATTTCATTTATTTTAAACTAAAACTAAAACCTGAACACAAAACGGTTTTATTTTTTTATTGTTTTTTATTTAAAACTGTAATAAAAAAATAAAAGAATTCCGTTAAAAAAAAAATCCATTTAGTAAAATTGATTACAACGTTCATAAAAACAAGTCGATTGCTTGCAAAGCAGTTACCTACTGGTAGCACTTTAGTAAAAGGTATTTATGAGAAGGTCCCGAGGCCATCTTCTTTTCAGACACCTTGGTGGTTGTCGGATATAGAATTGGACGCAAGTTGAGAGACTTGTGAATTTGAATGGTTATAGAATTTTCTATAAAAAGATAGGTAATTGGCAGTAAAGAAGACTGATAGTTAACTTCAGATTTTGCTACCTTATACTTCTTGAGCATAAATTATTTATGAAATGAATTAGATTGTATTTTTTTTTAAATGTGATATAGTTACTTCATCCACCAAATCTTTCTATCAACAAGTTAAAATTATATAACAGAAATATTTATTTGTCAGGTTGTTAATGTTAATAAATAATAATAAAAAAATGACATTAAAATCTTTGTAATATTCCGAACATAAAATAATCCAATGTAGTTAATGATTTAGATTGTTTTCAATGTAAACAGTGGACAGTACTTTTGACCCCATGTGTATGAATGAAGAGAAGAATAGAACTATAAATTGTACTTGACGTTGTCCTATCGTTACAGAATAACAAAAAAAAAAAAAATTAATAATTTAAACGTAATATATAAATAATAATATATAAGGTAAATATATAATTTTATTGTACTTCACATTTATATGTTTATGTAGTTACAAGTGTGATAAAATCATATTGCATTTTATCGAGAATATGATCATTATTGTAGAGGTCCAAAGTTTTTGTTTAATTTCCTCAAAAAGGGCTGGTTTATTTTGTAATGAAATGAAAATACAATCTAATTGTTAAATGTCAACAAGATTATATCTAAAGTAATTAATTAAATTACAACCAGTAAGTAGGCAGTTAAAATTGTTTTTTATGGCTTGCAAATGGTTTGTTTAAGCCAATATTTAAAGTGAAAAAGTCAGATAAAAAATAAATAAAATAAACAGCAGACCATGAGCTACTTTATTTCGATATTCATTTAAGGCATTAAAGAGGGATAAATTCCTTATAATAACGATTTATTTTATTATTTATAGTAATACTTTTTTTTGTTACCGATAATGAAATTTATTTATATTTTATTGCGAAAGATGTTGAGTGGGATCAGTCTCAAAAAATTAGGCAGTGTTTGATATTAATAAATATCACTCATCAGGGCTAAAAACAACAAATATTCGAATACAGAAATAAAAAAATAAGTAATTATATACGTATGCAACAAAAATAAATTTTACCGTTACATAAGCATGTCTCCAGCATCTACGCGCGCCCAGAATACCTTTTATCGATTCTAACCTTGTTCCGATTTATTTCTGTGTTTTAGTCACTACTTTTCGAGGGGGAAGGTTATTCTCCTTCATTAACTGAGAAGTTCTAAATCCATGTTCAAAGTAATATTAACTTCTGTTTACCTTCGGTTATTAAAATGAGAGATAAGAAAATAATAAAGTGGATAATAAGAATATATCAAAATATAAGAAACCAAATCAATGTTGAATTAATATTATATTGAGTCAGAGTTAATATTATCCTAAATCACCAGTAATGTTTTTTTTTGTTTGTTTTGTTTTGGGTGGGGGGGGGGGGGGGGGGGGGCAAGACTTCCATTGAAGTCCTATACTGGCCGGGTGGGAAGGTCAAGATTCATTTCGTAGGTCCTCCACGAAATCAATTTTAACCCACCCAGGTGGGATTCGAACCCAAAACCTTCAGGTTAGGAGCGCGCTGAAACCCTCGCCCCAACGATCTCGGCCATTCAGGCCCCGTGTTGAAAGTTATGATGTTAATTTCTGATATATTTTCTTAAGGGAAGTGAAAATAAGAAAATACGAAACCTGTGATATATTTTCCCACATTTATTTTTAGATCGATGCGTTTTATCGAATTAATAATACAATCTGTCTCACTTTAGGGCAACAAGTATAATGGATGACAAAGAATCCATTCACCAAATAATGTGTACTGAAATTTTCTCACTTAAATTGATACAACAAATATAAATATATAAGACACCAAATCTATTTAGAAATTAATCTTCTTAACTTTTGTAACACTTAAAGAAGAGGAAATTAGAAAACATGAATTTATAAAACACTAAATCCTTTATGAAACCTATCTTGTTAATTTCTGTTTCACCTATTTACATTTAAGAAGACTTAGAATCAAAATAACACACTAGAGAATTCAAGTCGAAACTATTGAAGTGATTGTTTACATGTGAGGTTATAGGAATTAACTATCGACAGATGTAAACTAAAAGTGAAGTGTAAGAATCGAAGTCGGTGTAGTGTGGGTCAGGTAGGTTTCGTGGAGACATGCTTGTGAAACAGTACCAGATAAATTAATAAATAAAAAATAAAATGAAAATTAATAGGGTTAATTTTGAACTTAAAATGATCTGAAATATGTAGGTAAATTTTAGAATAATTAAGAAAATAAAAATAAAACCGCATATTATAAAATATTACATTTTATTTAATTTATATTGTGTTATTTATTTATTATATATTTTATTAAATTGTTTATTAACGCTACTATTTTTCTTCTTTTTTTTTTGCGTTAGTTTTTTTTTTGTATTTGTAATTACTGTTGATCGTAATTAATCATATGACCGAAATGTTGGCGAAATATATATAAAATAAATAAATATATATGTTAGTTAATATCTTACATTTTCTAATTTTTTATGGCTGATCCCTCTGAGCATTCTTCTCAATATATTGATCCAGTCATTAAAAATAGCTGGTTAGATATGAGGCTATGAGAGCAAAAGTGGCCTAACCCACAAAATATAAAAAAATCTGATTTAGTAATTTTTGGCAACTATAACGCCATCTGGTGGTGTTAATGTGTTTGAAAAATTGGTTCACATGGTGGTGCAATGTGAACCAATTTTTCAAACACATTAACACCAGATGGCGTTATAGTTGCAAAAAATTACTAAATCAGATTTTTTTATATTTTGTGGGTTAGGCCACTTTTGCTCTCATAGCCTCATATATGCTATGAAGTTTACTTTAACATGAACTTCCTAAGCAATTAGAAATCTTAATTGAACCATAAATGAAATACAAATATAATTACTACTGAGAACGTTAACCGATGTAGATATTGAACATATTTGAGTTGGAAAGGACTTTGCAGAAAATGCAGCATTGGGTACTTTGTTAAGTTTTAAAGGCCCATTTCATTAATGATGCCGTTTACAGCTTTCCCCCACCCCTCTAACGAATTTTGCTCTGTTAAAGTTTAAAAGGCGAACTCCACATGCTTAGTTACTTCCTAACCTGGCAATTTCTGTTCTCCAGCTTCTTCAATTAGCCCCCTCCATATTTTCGCCGCCTTATCTCGATAGCAGCTCTGGAGAACGGATCGCAAGTTGTATCCATTAAACTAATGAAGTTCCTTAGTATTCGGAACCTACTCACATCTTTCCTTACTTGGTTAATAACTACATAGATATTTCCTGAATTGGATCTGATTAAATGTTATAACTGCTATATGTTTACTTATTCAATATTATCTATGATTTATTTTTATTTTAACTTATTTTTTCAAACTTATTTTTCTACTGAACCAATAGGTACCTAATAATTATCTTCGTAGCTCAAGGAAAGTCTAGCGATAAGAAATTTTACTGATTTTCAATTAAATGGCTATAAAAATGTGATATATATTAAAATATAATGATTCCAGTGAAATTTAAAAATCGTCTGATACGTGGCTGTTCTGCAAGAGAGGTTGCAATAGTATTGTGTTATCTAGTGCTTGAAATTTTCTTATTAAATTACTATTACAAAAGAATGTAGATATATAGTGCGACAAGAGGATCCCTGTGACGTTTGAAAATAGACCGATATATCACTAGTAATATGGTAGGTAAATATTCTCTGTTTATCTAGATTACCAACTATTGCATTAAAATTAAAAACTGGATGTGCAATTATGCTTTTACGCGACCTTCAACCATTTGATCTGTGTAATGCGACCAGGTTAAAAATTACGGCTATGTATGGAAATAATCATTGGGGCTACAATGAAACAGTGACTGAAGGAATCGAATTTATTCCTATAATCCCACTGATTCTTACTAATCTACTATTTTATTATAAAAGATAAACATTAAAGTTTCTTTTGCTATTTATTAAATTAAACAATCAGGCCATTCTTACAAAAAAGGTTGTAGTAGATTTTAGGGTTGACTGTTTCTCTTACGTTTTTATTGCTATAATACAAGATTTTTATTGTTAAATAAATAAATCATAAGTAATAAATAAAATAAAATAATCATTAGTTAAAATTATTGATCTTAGATTATTGGACTGTGCATGCAAAAATAATATGATGTTAGTTTAATAAGTTTTTGATAATAGCTAATTGTTTATTTATATTTACATAATATGATAAAGGTATAAGGCCTTAGAAATCAATATTATCTTTTTGATTTTATGAAAAATAGCGAGTGTTGTTAAAATAGGGGTGGATACTGATAGCATGTTTATGGGAATAAAGTACACTAAACTTAGTTCTCCAAAAGAAGTGACAAAAATATCGAAATAAATCGAGAGAAAGTCACAATCGAGAAAAAAGTATTCAGAGCGAGATGCGAAATACATGTTTGTATAGTTTCTTCGACACTATTAATGCCTAAGGCTATTTGTTATTAATAAATGATAACCCCCTAAATCAATATTTTTATGGAGTTGATAATGATAAGCAAATAAATAAAAAATGTAAATTCATATTCCGCACAAACGGAGTGGACTGGATGAACTGGCTGAACGTGCAGTCAGGCCTAAATAGGTCATTATCACCATCCTTTCCCCCCCTCCCCCTCTAGTGGGCACTAAATAAAATACAATTACATGTTTTCATTCTTTTGTTTTCTCACACTCTTACTGAATTCTCGAATCATCCCCAACACTGAATAACTATAAAAAATTATAATTCAATAAGTGCTGAAAATATTTCTCCTTAAAAAAAATTAAAGTACTCCAATACCGACAAGCCAAAAATCCATCTAATTACTATGACAAAAATCCATTTATCCATTTTCTTGGCTAAATGATTCGCACCCTTGTACTTTAGACAGGGCACACGAAACGTATTATTATTGTTAAAAAAATTATGAAATATAAGCAAGCTGTATTTAAAAAAAAAGTATCTAGAAACGTTAATACAGGATATTGTCAGTGATTCAGCTGAGAGAGCAGCGCTGGGATCTCTACTGGCCTTAACTCCTAATAAGTGGGGAATAAACTCGATTCGGGGTTAGCCTGGATAAATGTGTGTGTATTGTACATATAGTACGTATGTATCTTAATTTGTTTTGTATTTTAATTTTTGTCACTTAATTTTATTATTTCATTTTATTTTTTGATTATTGTAATTATTAGTTTTATTTTTATAATGATTCTTTTTTTCTTGTTTCCCCCCTTAAAGTAACCCTGTAAGAGGGGTGTTTATTTAAATATCTGTACATGCTCCATGAAATTAGCACATTACATGTATTTAACATGTTTAGTATTTTATAAAATATGTGAAAAATACAAATCATTAACATTTAAGTTTTTATGATGAATTTTGAATAGGTAGAATAAACAATGTAAAAAAGAAACAAAAACCAAAATAAGTGAAAATTTCACTGAATAAACACAAAACAAATAAAAACAAAAAAACTAAAAAGATCAATGAGATCGGCTCCACGTCGTTGGTCGTCTTCTTCACTTCTTTGAGGAGTTCTAAATAACATTCAGTGATAAACTTTTTCATTTCCTTGAGATATTTTTTAAAAATATCCTTCTCTGGAAGCGGCCAATCGTATCCTTTTAATGTAATGGATTTTATAAGCTGTGCTCCCTTGTTGTCAAAAAAAGGACAGTTCCAAAGAATGTGATGAAAAGTCTATTGTGTTTGTCTGTCGCAGTGGCATGTAGACGAGTTAGATGAAACCGGTTCAAATATGATTTACTTCGTCCGTGTTTTTTCTAGAATTGGGTCAGTTTGTAATGACTACTATTTAATTTGTCGTAGTTAGTAAGTGTGATAACTGGAATGAAGGTTGTGCTGAGGTCTTGCTGATTCCAAACATTTATCAAATCAGTCAAAATGCTCCTGTTTATAAAGGATATAGGGATTTTGTCATATGCAATAGGAGGGGTACTGTTTCTCAATGCAGCCTTAACCAACTCGCCTGCTAGTTCGTTTCCTATATTCCCACTGTGACCCTTAATCC
Source organism: Euschistus heros (assembly GCA_003667255.2). NCBI lineage: Eukaryota > Metazoa > Arthropoda > Insecta > Hemiptera > Pentatomidae > Euschistus > Euschistus heros. Next base: position 2,024,824 of record RCWM02000027.1, read on the forward strand.
ATTTAATTGTTATTTTCAAGTTCATGTCCAGTAATTTTAATATTATAATGATTATTTGTTTTTTTATATTTTATTATTAATAATTTTGTGTTTATGTGTACTTATATATACTGTGTATATATAGTATGAATGAATACATCATTAGCACTGAGACCTATTGCACTTCACTGAGGCAGATTGTACATATATTTTTTAAAAAGTTTACTATTTTACAACATTTTTTATTGAATGGTTTTATACCCTTCCTTTGCGTTCATTATATCTTTCATTCGATGGAGTTAAGTCTAACGTGATTTTCCATAAATTCTTAAGAATTTTAATCTCTTGCATCTCATTCAAAACTAGCTATAATAAATAATATTTATTTAAAATTTAGTAATTTAAAGCTGTTTTTTTTTTGTTTTTTTTAAATACGGCTTGATTTTTTTTTTCTTTAATAATAGTAATACATTTAATATGTCCTGGTTAATGTATAAAGGGACGTAAACAACTCGAGAAAATAAAACTTTCAGCCCAGAAAATGAAAGAAAAACATAGAGGGGAATTTTTGCCTGTAAGTGTATGTTTATTCCTTGTTTCAAACTTCCTTTGTTCATTGTATAAATTTGCTAAATCTATGTCAGTATGTAAAGTAGTCCTACAAACCTAGAAAGGATCTGCAATAAGTCTTAGAATTGAAGTTTAGAAAGTCTGAAGTCTCTTTTTAAACCAAGTCCTAGGGGCTTAAATAAATAATTGCTAGTAGCAAGTTTTAACTTGGATTGTCTTCAGAGTCGGGGGACATCAATTTAAATCTCTTGTTTAAGATTTTTCTTCTTTTTTTTTTTTTTAGCTCATTTTGGTTTGATTTTTTGTTTTGTTTGGCTTAAAAGGCAAACATCCATTAATGGTTATTATTGGCTTTATAAGATTTAATTTGAATACATATCATATTATATTATATACCTGAGGTTAACGTTCTATGGTAATTATAGACACCGGTTCAAAGTTTGATACAAAAATTGTTGTAATAAACCACTTACGCTTTATATAAAATTTTATCTATGCCACTATATTGAGGAACTTTATGGAAATTCAGCATCTTTAGATTGCCATAGAAATCAGCATGATGGTGGTTGTGGACCTATCAGTACTGTTAAAAATTTATAGAAGTTTTTGGAAGCATACAGGATTTCCAAATTTCTACCATCAGTTCAAATTTATAGGAATAAATGAAAGAAAAATATTACTCACTTTCAATTTACCTTTTATTATCCGTGAATTCGAATATACTCGTAAATAGCACTAGATACATTATAAATATCACTAGTTCTTGGGATAGTCCGAAAAAAAATAATTAAAAACATTCTGAAATTTTAAGGAAGTATAGAGAAAAAATAACAGAAAATAATTTAAACAATGATAAAATGATAATAAACAAAGAATATAAAATATGATAAAATGATCCTCAAAAGTGTACTCTGACAAACTTACTAAATAAAGAGCTTTTGATTTATTATATAATAAGAAGATCAATATTATAATAAATACAATAGCAAAATTAACTCCTGAAAAAAATTATTTAATTTATTAAAAAATGTTTTACAACTAGGCAACTTTTCCTGGCTCATACCACATTTTTAAGCCCTACAATACAAATATTAAATAACAAAAAACTGTATTACGACGAATACAACACTAAAATTATATTTTATATAAGCATTTATTATTATTATGATTATTCATTTATATAATTATTTAAAAAATATTTCATAGTCTGTAAATAAGAAAATTCATTAAAGGTTTCGTCATTTGATTAATATCTTATTTTTAAATATATATAAAACAGGTTGTAAAATTTAGTTTGTATTGTATATAGTGAACTTAATACAGATTACTTTTTTTTTCTTTTTTTTGTATATATTATTGCTTAAGTATAAAACATTGATATTTTAAAGTATGTTACAATGTCCCTAATTAAACTGATATATAACAAAAGGGAAGGGGGAAAGAGGGCATACAAATCAGGTACCTATACTCTACATATATGTTTATCATAAAAAGAATTAATTTTCAATATTTATTAATTCTTATAATACTTGAATATCAACATCTAAAGGTTTTTAGTTTTTAGGTTTCTCCTGCCAATCAGGATTTTAGGCTACCCATGACAAACCAAAGGTTTCGTTTATAACAACATGCAGTATTCCTCTAGCCGACAAATTCGTTCATGGCCAGACTAACGATTAATTAACTATGATCTTCCCTTCAGGGTGGTTTTTAATATTTAAGTCGCAAAATTCTTTGTTTCGCTCATGGCTTGCAAAAACGATGAATGCTCAAAGATCCAAGCTCAGGTGGCACGCCAGAGGTTCAGGGCATAAATCACCAAAAAGCCTGTCGAGAACTCGTTGGAGAGAATGAAAAATAATGGAGGCGTCCTCTCTTTTATATAAATCATTTCATGGACTATATGTGTCAAATTGATATAATTGGACGTAAGTTTAGGGGCAAGCCTATGGCACTCTGGAACACCCCTTTTGGCAAAAACAGAGATTCATGTTGCCTAAATATCTTTCCTTAAATTCTGACTGTTCAGTTCACAAGTATGTAAAGACCTCCGCTAGTGAAATATTTTCTATGCACTTTCGTTTTTAAAATAATGTATGATAATAACGGACTAAATTACAAATATCTAAATATCTGTTTTATATATATTTTTGACTAAATGAATAAATGAAAGCTAAACTTTTAGTTGGGACTAATTGTCCCTAAGGATAATTCTAAAGGCATTTGGATATGGTACAATTTTCCAGTTTCATTATTTTTAAGTAAATACATTAATGTATTCCAAATCCAGCCGTTAACTTTTTAAAACTTTTTCACAGCTGGTCGATAAAGGTATAGTCCAGTCAATGAGTGCTGAAATGAGGGGGGTAGATTGCATGGAATATCCGATAATTTTTCGGCCTCCTAGCTTTCTAGCGAAGTAGTTCGAAGGTAAAGTCTCGCCCCTGTGGATGAGCTAACGGTGAGGGGGAGGAGAGAAGTTCCCATTTTTGTGTTTCTCGATTATATTTCGAAAACGGTGGACTCTAGAAAAATATGTTTCAAATCACAATTAAAGCTAATTAAATTTATTATAAAATTAATTCTATACGTATTTGTCGAACTAAATAATGTCGAAACTTCTAACGGTTTTCAAGACATACGTTATTGAAAATCGTAATTTTCGAAAAACAAATGTTTTACCTCACTTTTTGTAAAACATATTGTGCTTATTGTGCCTTCCAAAATCGTTTCTCAGAAAAAAAATTAAAGAATCAAAGTTGTAGAGGATTATTTTTTTTTTTTTTTGTAATTTCATATGTGCGTTTCTGGTGCTTGAAGCAAATTTTTGACAAAATGTGAGGTAAAAATTATTTTTTGTTCGTAACTTACTGATTTATAATTACGTATATCTCGAAAACCGTTAACAGTACGACAAATATGGATAAAATTAATTTTATGGAAAATTTAAGTTGCTTTAATTTTGATCTGTAACATATTTATCTATAATCTTAATAAAATTTAATAAGATAAATCTATAATTTTTTTCGATATATAATCACTTTATAATAAAAAGGATCATATTACTTAAATTAATAATTAAATTAAATTAACAATAAATGATTATTCAAAATAAACAAACAAAAGTAGAAATAAACAGCAATGGAATTTAAAAAAACAAAAGTTAATGGAAACTAGGGGCTTCAAACGTGACTTTTTTCATTCAAACCAATTTAGCTCTTAAACTGTAGGTACTAGCATTAAATGTTATAAAACAAAAAATGTTTTCCAATAAATTTCTGATCTGGAAAATATCGTCAACTTTTTTATTCGAGTAACACTAACACAGGTGGAGTGTGTCAGAATTTTACATTTCGGATGTAGTAAAAACTTAATAAATTTGAGGGTAAAAATATTGTTACAAATTTTTTTTTTTTTTTCACTCAAACCAGTATGACTCCTGTACAGTAGGTCCTAGCAACAAATGTTATATATATCCTTTATTATTGTTATGGGAATTGTCATCAAAATTTTGATAGAACTCCATCAACAGAGCCAGAGAGTATCAAAATGAATATGAAAAAAAAAATTACAGAGATAAAGTATACACCGTAGCCAAAAGAAATATCCATTTCAACATTAAAATTATTAAATATAACTTCTATTTTTTTTTTAATTCATCTAAATAAGATCACTATCATTAATATGGAGACTAATTATTGTAACTTTATTTTATGCTATTTTGATTTATGATTATAGTTATTGGAATATTCAAATACAATGCCGGATAAATTTCCTTAAAAAATTTCATTACTGAGTTTATGTTATATACTTCGTTCTCAGAGGATTGGTTGTTTCCGTAGTTCAAATTCCTTGTAAGTTGGTTTTCATGTTTAATTCTAATCACTGAAATAACTATTATAATCCTCTATATATATATAAACATATAACTTAATGATACAGGAGCGCCATAACCCGTCGAATATAAGAGGTTCACAATAAAAGACAGTATTTCGAAATTAGCATCTGTTGCCCGAAATAAACCGTGGTCGCGTGTCATTTCCGTTTATATTCCAACAGCCGAATACTCGCAAAACTGACGGAGAGCCCATAAAACTCGACTTAACAATTACAGCTCGGAGCAGGCAGAAAAGACCAATCTGTTGCTGAAGGATTCCCTAACATGCCATTCGCCCATTATTCGTATTCTCCTTCACAGCAACTTTCTGTTCCCATCTTTTTTTTCTTATTCTACAGATTTTGTTTGAATCTATTGTATGGTAGTGTAAAGAAAATAGTAGACATTTTATGGATTGTATATTAGTTGCAAATTTCTAATCAATAGTAAGGTATACATGGTACGGAACCTACTATTTTTTCCTTCAAACACATTTGGACCCATTGGTGTCTTAACTTGCTTGAGGAGTTACGGGATACTCTTGACTCGGGATTCTACACTTATTGACAGTGTTAAATTATATATTTCGGCAATGACTATAAAACAATATGCCGGTGGCTGTTCTACCAACTAGTCAAACGTAGCGTACTTTACGATCTACCTAGAGCGCTGACCACAAGAACTATCGAAAGTTTGCCTGAACATTGTAGACATACAGTCCCAACTAGAGTCGGAGCTAAGGATAGCGAATACTCTAAAATTGAAGTATCGTCAAGAAAGCGTCGCAAACCCTGTCTTACGACAAATACAATAAATCTAAATACTCATGTAAACAATGTGGAAAGTTCTTGTATTTTAAACATTCTAGCCTTATCTGCTCTGATTGCTGTTAATCTAATTATAGGTTACTTATCTTAGGAGGGTCTGAAGGGGCATTGTGGAGTTCAACTCTTTCAGATCTTTCCCACCCATCGTGTTCGGCCTCCTACACACTCATTATTTCCCTAAGTTTATCAAGAAAAGGTTTTGATATCTTACTTTCCAAGACAAATCTACAAAAAGCCCATACCCTCCATCTAACATTTTAATTGCTTCCTTTGAATATTTTACTCTTTGTTTGGAAACTATTCCCTAGTTATTGCTAATAAGAGATCTAAGGGTCCTTTTAGAGTATCCTTGTGAATGTCAGCCCCCTAAGCTGTCACTTATCCTTACACTTTGATTACCCATAATTGAAATAAATACATCATAAGGTTCCGCTCCCTTTATTTTTCCACCTATAATCATTATTAAGATTATTTATTAATCTGGGATCAAAATTACAATAATTCCCGTATCTAACCGTTTCAATATAAAACACCGCGTATAATCCTCAATGATCCTCATTATGTCACAAATAAACTAATCCATAATGATATAAATCTCCCAAGTGTAGTTGAATTGGCCCATCCTTCCATGATAATCTTTATACACACCAGTCCCCTAGTCTGCTTCCTCCTAGATTCCCGATAGCGATTAGAGGCCTCTTAGAAGATGACCTAAGGAATTTTTAATGTAGATTTTATTGAAATGTTATTAATGGATAGTTACTTTACAAAACATTAACGTGTTATCTTAATAAAATTTCGATACATTTACTTTATATATATATTGTATACGGTTGTAAATATCAATTAATAAATTATTAAAAAGGGCTAAAAGGAGGGAATGGAATCAAAGCTTGGTAATTATTATCCTGGAAAGAACCAACTGCAGGTCCGAAATCTGTATACATTATCTTACAATAAAAAAATAAATAAAATCATTCAGATTAATTTTTTAAATATAAAATAGTAAACGTTTTTGATACTCGAAGTTATTAGGGTTCTTCATGTGCTTATGAAATATGTTGAAATGTTGAACACAAATTTTATTATGTCCACTTCACCAATTTACGTAAAGGTAATATATTTAATAAATTAATTAAGAAAAATAATGATTTTGAAATCGACAGTTTGAAGTATAAATTATATCTCAATTTTTATGTACACACGCCATATAATATAATGAACTTTGATCAATATTGAATAAATAATATTTGATTAAAAAACACAACGCTGGAGGTAAAATTGAGAAACGGAATACAAGATAATGTAAACATCAAAATGGCTAATGACTACAAATACAATCAGTTAAATAAAATTGTATACGTTAAATTTCATTTCCAAAACGTTTAAGAGGCGAGGGAATGAAAATCGATGTAATGAAATAATATTATCTATTTAAGAATCAAAAATTATTATTTACAGAGCTATACCTGTGTCTCTGGGTTAAATGTGGTATACCGCGAAAAAAATTATAATAATTCACATAACTTGTTGAATTCGAGGTAGGGAATAAATTACAATACAAATTTGGAGCCTTCTCAAAACGAATTAACTGAACTCATTCAACCATGCATGTCCCCCCCTTCCTTTGGAAGTAGCAAAACCTATGGGCGTCTGTAGTTATCATATGTTTCATGCTTGTTTTATGCTTTTGTTATCATATGTTTTATGCCTTCTCTAGAATTCAGAATAAGATGTGGCCAGGAAACGAAACGTAATCCTGGGACAAAATATTAGCAGGCTGTATACCATTTCGCGAATCTAATTCTTTATTTAAGGGTTTTTGGAATATTCAGATCTTTTCCTATGAGCCCAGGAAATATTGAAACCAAAACATTATTTATTTTAACTCAGTTATGTGTAAGGGTTTCAAAACATACGGTAGAACAGAGTGAAGAAATGAAAATTTTATGTTTGAATTTTTTTTCTCAGATACTTAATATAGTATCATATTTGTTGATAACAATTACTCAACTAATCCATAATAAAAAAATCCTAATTCATAATAAAAAAATCGAACATATTTGATTGCCACAGAAGCCCTAAAACTGATAGAACGAGGATTTGTCCGTTCTGGGAGAATGACCTGTAAAGAATTCAGACGTTCTAATGTAGAACTTCTATTGCAATGCTACTAATGGGTAGTTCTTTTCAAGCTATTGGTATGTCATTTTAATCATGTTCTACACATTCACTTGATTATTCATGTAGACATCAATAAATAAATTTAAAAATAAATAAACAAAAAGGCTTAGTGAACCCGAAGGTTCGATGCCAACACCATTAACCTTCGACAACACCTTCCCTCCGATTCACCCCATCAAAGCCTAAATCTGCAAGATCATTTCTTATTTCTTTATTTTTTTTTATATATAAATTTATTGATATTTACAGCTGTACAAAATACATATATACATCAAGTAAATGTATTGATAGTGAATACTTATAAATACTTATGAATACTTACCATGTAAATAACTTATAAAGAACTACTCACTATTAACACTTCAATAAATTCTACACTATAAGATCTCTAGGTCACCTTCTTTTCAGAAGCCTCAGAGGATTATCAGGAATGGAGTGCGAAGCAAGTTGGGAGCCTAGTGGATCGGAGTGGTTATGGAGCTTACTATGGAAGAATAGGTATCTGGCTTGGGCTAAATCAGTAACATATGGCACATTAAGATCTTTATGGATAGGTTTATTTGTAAGAAAGTAAGGAGCATTAAGGATTTTTCGAAGGATTTTGGATAAGAAGGTTTAGTTGAGCCCTAAAGCTCAATTCCACATGTCCAAATAGGTCTTATAACTGCCATGTAAATGTGTCTTTTGTAGTAATTCGGAAGGTTTGAGCGTTTGTCAAGTAAATGTTGAAGAAATCGAAAACGACGAGCAATTTCCTGTCGTTTTAGTCTTGTAGGTGGATTCCAAGTTAAAAGTTACTTCTTTATTTTATGTTTCGTGTTTAACAAAGAAAAGATTTCCACTAATTTATGTCCAAGTACTTTAACATAAATAGAGTGGACAGATATAGCAACATTGAGATCTATACAAGCGCTAGCGGAAGCTGTAGCGAACCAGTGTGACGACAGAGACTCAACTAGAGGCCCCAGTTAATAGCCAACAATTACTAGAGAGACAACAGAGGAGGAGGGAAGGGGAAGTGAAGCTACAATATTGGCGGCCCCTTCCGGTTTGTATAGCTTTAATTAGAGCACTGCCTTCTTAATTAGATCTCTTCCTGGATCTGGACGGCGGCTATAGAGGAACCACTGGCGGTCAATAGTAATCCCCACCGATTTCTAGGCCCACAACTCCTCGTCGTCGGCCTCTCTTTGTCTCTACTTCGATAACATTGTTCTTACTGATTGTTTTCTTATGGGAAAGGAAATATCAAGTTAATATTCCATAGAAAATTAAACTCAAAAACTATTTATTGATATTTCCAACTTTATACTTTACCTACAACAAGTAAATTCGACGAAAATAGTTAACTTGTCATGTCAGTAACATGTAAAGAACTATTCACTAGTAGCACTTCAACACAAGTTCAACATTAGAAGGTATAACGCCATCTTCTTTTCAGACACCTAAAAGGATTATTGGGTATTGGGTGTGAGACAAGTTCGGAGACTAGTGGATTCGAGTGGGTATGGAGTGCCGTGAAAGGATAGGTGTCTGGTTTGATCCAAATCAGCAACATTCGGAACATTACATCTTTATTGATAAGATTGTCTGTGGCATAATAACGAGCGTTGAGAATTTTACGTAGGGTTTTGGATTCTGAGGATTGGAAGCCCGAAAGCTCAAGTTCGTATATCCAAATGAGTCTAATTACCATTTTCTAAATAACTATTTTATAATTTGTAGGAAACGCATGTCTAATAAATGTTGGTTGGAATTGGAAATGTTGGGTCTAGTAAATAGACACGATGCTTTTGGGAGTAAATGTAAATTTTATATTCTATCGTATGGTAATGCATGACAAAATTGGACAAAACAATGGTTTATTGGATCCCCAAAGCTCAATTACGTATGTACAAATAGATCGAATTTCTGTCATGTTCTAATTTATTGGGAGCTTTGAACGCTTGTCTAGTGAATGTTGTAGTAGTTGGAAACAACGAGTAGTTTATTGCCTTTTGAGTCTATGTTAAACAATAAAGAAAAAGATAAAATCGAGAGATTTATATTCTATTTATATGCAAGTTAGCTCAGAAAATTAACTAGCTTTGTTATAGATTGTGGACTATAATCAAATAGAAACCTCCTAGGTTCACTCAGTCCTAAAATTGGATAAATCGGTTGGTTAGAACTCCTTGGTATCTCGTTTAAATTCCCTTAGCTCGAGAATCTTACATCCTAATGGTTTCATGTCCCAGCTAGAACATTTATAGGATCTAACAGTACTAATGTTTTATTAAATATCACTGATCAATCAAGCCAAGTTTGTAACTTATAGAATTTCAAGAATTTTCTCATATATATTCCGGATAATGTTTGTTCTTACAAAATAAGTTGTCTTTAGGACCCTTTAACTGCTTCAATAAACTCAATATCCCATAAAAGTTATAGGTGTATATCTAATAACTATATTTTCATTATAATAAATATATCTAGTCAGTTATTATAATTTTCATTTAAACCTTATTTATTTTTACATCTCCTAGATAATCCGTAAATGTAACTTGTTAAGTATATGTTATCATTTGTTTTTTTATGTGTTTGAATTTTTTCTTACTTAATTTGTATCCTCATTGCTGATTCGTTGAATTGTAAGTAATATTGCCAGGCAATTGTACCAACATTTGTGCATTATTATTATTTGTAGGGCACAATAAGTCCCAGAATAAAGTTTATTTTTCATTTCATTGATTTGATTTGAAAATTTAGTCTTATTTTTCCTTTATCTAACTCTGAAACCACTTTTAATCTTCTCATTATTAAATTAATTATTCGAAGTTTAAAATATAACTTTAAAAACTATATACACACATTCATGCTAGATTCAATTCGTTTTTCTACAGAATAGTCAAATTATCTGTTATATGGCAAAGTCGAAAATAAAAATAAATATAACAGACCTTCTTAGATGACGCAGTTAAAATGTAATTTAAATGTTTAGTAGGCTGATGCATATGCAGAGCGAATATAGCTCTATGGCCTAGGGTTCCATAGCTGATGCCTTCTACTAGCGGGCACAATCTGCTAACCTAATACTGCTGAGTGTTTGACTATGGTAACAGGTCGTTGGGAGGATTTGCTAGGGTAAATATTTACAGGACGAGTGTGCTTAACGAACAAGGATTTGTCCGCTGGAGATTAGTGTTCAAACGTTGGTTTGTGATCAATAATTTAAAAGCTTTTAGATTTAGATAATTGATCCATTCCTGCCTGGTTCCTGCTCTTATAGCTTCCGTTTCCAAAATTTTTGAAATCCAGTATACCTAAACATACTAATGAGAACCAAATCAAGAATAAATTCATTTTATTCCATTTCCGACTACAACAGCAGTCGATTAAGCCAATCTCAAATTTTTACCTGATATTGAACAACAGACTCTTCATAGGTTGCCGTGGTACAGAGTTTCATTAATAATTTTTAGCTCTGAAAAGCTCTTAGGAATGATTTGAAATAAACAAAAATGTTAAACTAATCACAAAAAAAAAAAAAAAGATTAACTACTTCATTGTCACTGTTTAGTGTAATTATACAACTTAAAAATTTTGAGATAATGACCTATTGGTATTATTAGATTCGTTGTGAAACTTCCAATTTAATACTCCGTAGAAAAGCAGTAATCGCACTTCCTACTGCTTTTCTACGGAGCATCCAATCGAAATTTTCTGCAAAGAAACTAATGGTCTAATGGTATCTATACTTAATTATCTTACAATTTTTGAATTACTGTTTTTCTCCCTGGAAGGACAGTATAGCTCAGACACTTACTCTTAATCGTCTTAGCATTTTGGGAAAACAGAAGGTGGTTTTTATAATTCTTCAAACCTTAATTTCAAATTAATTAAACTAAATCCTGTACCACAAAAACCCATCAAATTTCTTGGGTTAAGCACTTGATGATTCCACTTAAGCGCCCTGTTTCGCCATTTAAAGGTGCCCAGTTATATTGAGGCTGGGTGTGCCTTGGTGGGTCACTCTTGTTCAATCTTAAACTAACATATCACATTAAATAATCATCTATCTCAGCCGGATAGTGAGCTGGATTATATAACCTTACCCACTCCTTATCGCCTGTCCTTCGAAACTTTTTATATAAAAAAAAAATTAAGGGAATTCACTGCTTGACTATGATACCTCCTTCACAACCTCTGGATTTTGACACTTGTGACGCGGCTGAGAGAACAGCGTTGGTATTACGTTGGGTCTGGCTTGCCGGCCTATAAGTGGGGGACATTCTCGGATCGGAGTTCCTTGATTGTTTTATAGTATGAAAGTGATTTTTTGATTTATTTAATTTGTAATTTATCAATTTTTTTAATGTTTATTTTTTCTCTTAATTACAGTGGTCTTACTTATACGAAACTCACTTATAAGAAACATTCAGTTATACGGAGAATGTTTCGTTCCCCGGCGAAACTACATTTAATCCTGTGTAATGAATTATTCACTTGTGCTATATTCAGTTATAAGAAACATCCACTTATAAGAAAGTTAATTTGTTCCCTTGGTGTAAATACTATTCAGTTATAAGAAGAGACAACAGTTTTTCCACGAAATGTTTACAGACTTACCGGTTGATCCTTGTTTTTGATTGATACTATGTACATTCTCATAACGTTTCATTAATCAAGTGCACTTTATCAAACTATGCGTTTACGGCAGTATCTTGGAACTCTGTTCAGCCTATTACTAAGTGCTTTCGTAAAGCAGGAGTACATACGGAAGGATATGTCGACGAATCAAGTGAAACGAGAGATGATATAGGCACCATTGAGGAACCTCCTGAATAGTCCAACGTTCATCCAGGCGCAACTTTCGAAAATTTTATTGAATTTAAAAACAACATGGCAGTCTGTTTATTCCGAAGGGACGAGGAGAACGTTGCTGAAGTCACAAAAACCAAGCAAAGTCTTAACGATTCCAATTCCCAAAGTTCTGAAGACGAAGAGCCTGGATCACCACCAATATTTACCCAAACGGTCGCTACTTTTGAGGTTATAAACGTTCATAATTGAATGCAAACGCTGTTATATAGCGTAGCTTGCAGAAAAATTAAGCAATCTAAAATTACGGAATTTTCAAAGAATAATGAATAATATGTACTTATATATTTCAAAAAATGAGGTATGTGATGATTATTTCATTTCTATCTTGCTTTCTATTTAAGTATACATATACATACATACATAATACTTGTAATATGAAACTTGGAAATATAATAATCTACAACGTTATCTAACAGCAAAATACGTAAAAACAATAAAATTGTGACTTTTTCCAATTTCATTTATTTTAAAATAGTCACGAAACCTAGTATTATTCAGTTATAAGAAGTATTCACCTATACGAAACATTTTCCGTTCCCCCTCACATTCGTATGAGATTCCGCTGTATTATTATTTTAAAATTCTTTAAACTTTTATTTTCTGATTTATTTTATTTTAATATTTATTGCATTTTGTATCTTGTTTAGTTAGAGGATTTGTTTTTAATTTAATTTTAAAAATTGGTGAATGGATTCATTCATTCATCTATATTATTCATTGCCCTTTGGAGATAAATTTTGTAGTATTTGATCCATAGAACAATCGTTAAGTAATAAAAAAACATCTGTTTAATAATTAATTTTTTTGAGCTATATTTTTCTTAATCATTTTAAAACTTCCTTTACCTCCGGAATATTAGGAATAAATAAATGCATTTTATCTAGTGAGTTAAGTCCATCAAGCAATACATAACTAGACAAAGTATTTAAAATCTCAAGACAAGAATTTAACAGATAAAATAATGAAAACAAGATGATCCCGACCATCGAATTATAATAAAATTAGACGAAAGAGTCATATCTTAATTGTCAAGCCTAGGGTAATTCAAGGAGCAGGGCTGACCGAAAAGGTTTTCGGTAAAAAATAGCCGAGCATAAAGTATTGCTCGACTTGGACGGCGACTTTGTAAGAAACGGAAGAAGAAAACTAAGTTTGGTTGAGTCGATGGAGGTTGAGGCTATTCCTTACAAAAACCCTAAGTGCAATAAATCAAGTTGTTAGAGAAAATTTGAATGCTGCCACTGCCAGATAGCACATACGCCTAGGAGAAGTCAACAAAAATATAATAAGATAGATCATTCGATACTTCTTTTTGAGGTTTACTATTAATATGTTATTATCTAATAAGGTAATCCGATCATTAAAATTATAATAATCATATTTCACGATTAATAGATTTCTTTAGCCATTTCTATTGGTTTAGTTCAGTAAATATCGTGATTTTAGTTTAATTTTAAGTTATTTAAAATTCGTTTCAAGGCTCTTAATAGGTTGTATTGGTACATGTTCCTAAATATATGTTTATCATTTTTTAAAGCTAAACGTTTTATTTTTGAAATTGAATAAAAAAAATAAAAATTCAACTCCAGCACAACTACCACATAATTTGGTTAACAAGTTAGACAGACTATTGTTACCTTAGATTTGTGTTTATGATTTTTTTCTTAAAACTATTAGCCTGCAATTTTATTTCATTTATAGGCATTCTATGGAGGTACCAGCTATTCAACTATAGTTTTCACTTAACTCTTGAAAGACCTTTTGTTGGTGATACCTGTAGATAGTTGCTTCAATAAAATTTAAGATAATCCTCAAATAATACATTATGAGGATTATCTTCACATTAATATGATGGATTTTTATTTTATTTTGTATACAGCTGAAAATTTCATTAAAAAGCTTTGAAAAATTTAATTTAATTTAGTTTTTTCTTTTTAACTATTAATATCGTTATTAATAAATTAACATCGCGTTATATATAGGATAGCTATAAATGGTTTCACTATTTTTTTTTTCTTTTTCATTTATTTCTTTGTGCAGACACTGTATGACTAGATTTATGACCATTGTGATATTTACACAATGAAAGCTAAAATATCTTCCGTAAAAAATAAAAATTTAAATGGGTACAGAACTATAATTTTCTTCATAAAACTGAAACGGTTATAAAATATAAGAATCAAACCCGTATTTTTCGCCCCTAATTATTATTCCTCAGCGCATTATCTAAATAGAAATATATTTCCTTAATTAAACCGGTAATTCAGGGCCATATAATTTATTCAGCTCAACGCCTCCGTCATATTTTCTTAATTCCTGAGAGGGTTTTCAGCCCTGTTTGCCAATTTTTAATCTGTCTCTACCATATTTACTCCAAATTTAATTCCTTAATTTTCGCATAAGTCTACTGCTTAATGTCTTGTAAACTTACAATGCTTTTCATCAGAGTAGGTCATGTGTACAGAAAGGATAGTGGAATGAACAATTGCTTTGGAAAACTGAGAACCATTTTAAAATCCCTTTATATATTAACTTTTGTAATATATATAAATTGAGAAATAAATTTCCCGGAGAAAAATATACTTTAAAAGTTCACTTTTAAAATAATAATAAAATAATTCTAAATATTCACTTAATTTTATACATATTGACTGACTGTATAAAATGTGTAAAAAAAAAAAAAAATTAATTTCAAAGGAAGTAAGCGAAACAGCTTTACGAATAGGGGTGAGTAGGGAATTTCAGAAGCAGGTAGCACGAATCATGAATTTTTCATAGGAAGCACTCGTAATGTTTAAGGGGTAGATAGAAAAACGCAGAGTTAATTGGTCAAGAATGCAAGAAAGTCTTTGGGTTTAGAAATTGGAACAGTGAATTAATCAAAAAGTATTGCCGTCGGGATTCAGGAAAAAGCCACCCGAGCTCAGAATACCGACAAGTAAAATTTGACCGCCTGGGGATCCCAAAGATAAATCTACTGAAACAGTTCAGACTAGGGGGACTGTCCATAAACCAAGCAACCGTAATCAAAGCAAGGGAAAATAAGAGAGGACACTAGAAGCTGTTAATAATTTCCTCAAATTCACTCATTTTATATATGTAAACAGTTGTAAATATCAATAAATCTCCCTTCCAGCTTCTTCTAAACCTCCTGAGAATATTTTAAGTACGTCAGTCGTGGTCATGTCCATAATGAGTATGTTATTATGTCTATGAAGTCTGTCGTGAAATCGTCTATTAAGGTTATATATATTTTCCTTTACTGTGGCTACTTGTAAATCAGAGTGAAGTGTGTGGTTTGAAATGTACCAAGGTGATTTCGTGATTAGTAAAAGATTGAAGGATCAGATAATAGGTAAAAGGGAACAGATTTTTTAATTTAAAAAGAAGTCCGTCATGCCAAACTCTGTCAAATGCTCGGACTACATCTAAAAATAGCCTTTGCGTATAGTCTTTCCTCAAGTGAGATTGATATGAAATCTGTTACACGGTGCAGTTGATGAACTGTTGAGTGAAATGAACGGAATCCAAATTGAAGTGTAGGCAGTATTTGTTTATCTGTCAGTATGTCTATTATTCGTTGGTAAAATAATTTTTCAAAAACTGTAGAACATAGTATAAAGAAGGTGAATTGGTGATTTTGTTTGGTTGTTAAGTAACTGAAAATGTAATTTAATCTCCCTGTCTAGGGTTTGATAAATACATTTTTTTTTTTTTTTTTAAGTAAGACATGTAATACTATAAAGTACCGACTATAACAGAAAAACAATGCTAATAATTATATAAAATGTAAACTCATTGGCTAATGTAGCGTGTATTATAAAAGTATAATAGAAGGTAAGCCGATAGGTTGAGAGACAGAGGGAGTTAGGGCTAGCTGTTGCCGCTACAGCGGCTCCCTTTGATCCTGCCCTAAAGGTCGCCTACTATACTCGGCAAGGATAAATTTATCTAGTCCCTAGGTCTTAGGCCACTTCCATAACTAGCTATCTTTCAGATTCACCGAGATTTCATTTATCCAGGCTTAGATTTGTATATTTTACGAATAAAATTGCTTTTGAAATACATATTTAGAATATCCAGACTTAAAATGCAATATCAGGAAGTCTACCAAGGATCAGATAATTTGACTGTGAGGAAAGTAAGTTTAACACGAAACCTGCCATGAGGGGTCAAATGATCCTTTTCGCACTTTTCATCAGATGATCTTGGAAACAGCATCCATTACTTTTCTTTTTGACATTACTACTTTTATTAAAAAAATATATAAAAAGTATTTTTTTCAATATTCACTTTGCTCATATCATTGTTTTTTTAGCAAGAAATTTTATTAGAAACATGTATACATGAAATGTCGGTAGGTTTAGTGTTAAACAAAGGTGCTGAATAAATTCTACAAGAATATTCAAGCACTGGAATATTCCCATACATTTCCAAGAATATTGCAATTCTTTTCGAAATTTTTCAAACTATTGTTGAACGATGAACAAATGCTGTAGTCGTTTGAACTCTTGAACGCCTAAGCTCATGAGCAAAGACTAAACTATTTTCATGCTAAAGAGGTAAAACGTTTATGTTTGTGAGAGGAATTATAAATATTGTTATATCTACGAAAAAAAATCTGTTAAATATAAGAAGTTTATTACACAGAGTAGTAAATAGAAAATAATAAAGCCTGCATTATGATTAATTAAATCTGATGCTCGTTTTAACTTAAGAGCTATAGGATCATCGGCCTTGGACATTTTAAACGGACAATGTAAAATCAATAATACAATCCTTAATTCGGTGTTCTGAAGTTGAAACAAAACAACATATACACGAAACGCTCTTGGAAACTATTGCCTACTATTGAGCTGAATATGAAAAGAAAATATAAAATAGGCAATAAAATTATTTTATTCCTAGGAATGGATTATTACAAACAATCAAGGAGAGTCTCTAAGCTTCAAAAATATACAGATGTTGAAATAAGAAAAAGATTGGCATTGGATCCAGAGCGTTAAAAAAGGAAAGATGAACAAATAGATTTGTCAAGGAGACTGTCAGGACAGAAAAAGATAGCACGAACTATGTATAGTCACGAAACATGTCTAAAATAATGTTGTGATAGTGCACAAATGAAATTATTTATTTTATTCGAAACTGGTATTGAAGTATTATATTAATTTAATTAACTGAGGTTATTTAAGTATTTTCTTTAAACCAATAGCGACACACTATCACCTCTTACTAATTTAAAATATCGATAGGAAAAAAATCTCGTTTATTTGAATTATATGATAGATCCCCAGAATAACTCTATATTTTGAACTTTTTTTTTTTCACAGAAAATAACTACTTGCGCCAGTTGCGAAATACCAATAAGAGGAATCTGAAGTTGAGGGGTATATCGAGAGTGGACTAATAACAAATAAAAGGCGTTGTGAATAAGAGAAACCATAGTTTTACCATAGTAAAATAAGAGAAGCAATAAATCAAGGTGTTGAAATAAATTTTAATTTTATAATAGATTGTGGAACTATTTAAGTGTTCAACCTTTGCTATCAATGACCCCATCTTATAATGTTGGATGGCGATATTTAACGAAGTACGTGAGGTAAGAATAAGGATAGTGACCGAAAATATTAGCTGAGTTGAGCGGGAAATCCAGTCTTGAAAGCTATAGAGAAAATGAAAAAAAAGGTACCATAGTGTATAGTAAAATGGGGTTCAACAGGAATAAGTAGGTAATGCGCTATGAAAGGCCCTTCAAGGTGAATGTAATCCACGAAGATTATCTTGTGATAAGTGTCCATGACCCAAAGAAAAAGAGAACCATTTCCATCGACAAATAAAAATTTCAAAGAACCCAGAGAAGCCTAAATGAAGATGGGTATATTCTTATTCCTAAATAAAGCGGAAAAGTATTTTTTCTTTTGTTGAACATACACATATATTTGTGTATATGCATATATTTTAATAAAAGTTATTTTAAAAGATTTTCATGTTCTTTTGTTTTTAATTTGGTGGGAGGTCTATACTATTTTACTATAAAGTTTTTCCACATTCAAAAACGTAACATTTTTACACGCTCTAGGTCTGTTGGTGTTGCTCTGACCGAAAATTTGAAGACAGTTCGCCAGTCTGAAATTCAATGCAGGATATTTTTTATTATATAACAATTGTCAGTAGGACCTACCGTTAAGGAGTTATATTGCTTTTAATAAAAAAAGAGACGTTAGGACTTTTTTTGACATTTTCTAGCTCTGTCGGTGATACTCTGATTGGAAATTTTCGACTATTCTCTTGTCAAAAATATAATCAAAACTATTTGTCTCTCTCTCTCTCTCTCTATATATATATATATATATATATATATATACACTCGAGTGCAAAAAAACCTTGAATGTTCGCTTATTGTTTTTTCTCTTTCACTACTTAAAAAAATTTGGCAATTTTTTTTATATATGTAGCGGATATATTCTTTTATTATATGACACAAAAGGACAAATAATAAAACATGAAATTTAAAGCAAAAAAAAAAATTATTAAACAAAAAAGTAAACATTTATTGGTTTAATGATAAAAAAAAAAAATAAAACCTCTAAACTTCGTTTACAATATGCAAGAAACACAAAATTCATGGTCTTTAATATCGAGTGTTCCTTCCTCTTGCTTGAATCACTGCCTGCATCCTTGCAGTCATGCTCCTTATAACATTAGCCACTCGATCTTGAGAAATCTGCTCCCATTGTTCTTATACGGCAGTTCTCAGCTCCTGGAGAGTTTTGTTGCTGTCGAATGGTCTTCTTAAGATGGCCCCACAGATGGTCTATAGGATTGAGACCCGGGCTGCGAGCTGGCCACTCCAAGTTTCGGATACCGACCTCATCAAGGAAGTCACTAACAACATTGGCGACGTGTGACCGTGCATTATCATGCATAAATATAAAATTAGGGCCAATGAACGGCGCAAAAGGGACTACATACTCTTCAAGGATATATCTTATATACATTTGTGCATTGAGGGATGGCCTTCGGAACATATGAAGATCTGTGTTAGCTTCTAAACTAGCCCCTTCCCACACAATCACCGACACTCCTCCGAACTGTACTATACCTACAACATTGCACTAAGCCTAACGTTCTCCTCATTTTCTCTAGACTCTAGCTCGACCATCTGAAGCATGTAGGCCAATTCTAGACTCATCTGAAAAGAGAATACAGGCCTAATCAGCTTCAATCTAGGCAACATGTTCTCGAGCAAAAAGGAGTCGAGCTGCTCTCTGAGCTGCAGTGAGGAGAGGGGGGAAGCAGGAATATTAGAGTGTAGATTCATTTCCGCCAGGTGTCTACTTATTGTATGCACGGAGATATCCACACCTCGAGCAGCACGTAGCTGGTGGCAAGTCATTACAGATGTCTGGAAGCGGTTCCTTAGAGTCTCCATTTTAATAAACCGATTGTGCGCTTGGTTTGTTACTCTCGGCCGACCTCTTCGAGTAGCTGCTCGTCTCTTGGTACCGCTGGATCGCCCGCCGAACCCTAGTTTCCGGTACCCCAAGATTGCTGGCCGCGTATCGCTGACTTCTTCCGTCCTCAATTAACGCTACGATTTGAGTGACTACCGTGGCATCCAACACAATATTGGGTAGGAAAAATTAAAAAAAAATAGAAAAACTACACATAGGTGTTCATTGCACTCTTCTAAAGAACTGAAGACTAACTGGAAATATGTTGATCTGCAAACTTGGGCCCTTCTTTGTTATTCCTAGAGAGGATTACTGCAAAGATTTATTGTAATGTTATCGCTTATGCCCTGGACTATATGTTTGCTTGTTCAATTACAACATTATTCCGTTAGTTAATATTTTTTTAATGAAAATCAAGGTGCGCCGGTTTTTTTTGCACTCGAGTGTATATAAATATATATATATATATATATATATATATATATATATATATATATATATATATATATATATATATATATATATATATATAAATATGGAAAAAGTCACATTTGAAACCGCTGTTTTCTCTCAACATTGTTTTGTTTTTTTCGAATAATAATTAATTGTTAATTTAATTCGATTATTAATTAAATTAATTTGATCTTTTAATTCTAAAATATCAATTGGGAAACTCAGTAGATTATAGATAGGCATATCCATTATTGTTTTTCCCAGTCAGGGAGAAATTGAGTTTTGCCTCTTAGGAATTTACCAGAGTATTCGGAAACTATTGGGAGAGGGGTGATAAGGTGTAGGGGATAACAACAACAAACTTAATTCTTTAGTGTCTTTATTTTTGTTAAAGCGAACATAAGTTTATATATATATATATATATATATATATATATGTGTGTGTGTGTGTGTGTGTAATTAATTAATTTGTCAACTATTTTTCTTTATAAAGCCTTCTAAATATATTTAATTCATTTCATTTCAACAAACGTTATAATTTATATCCTTAAATGAATATTAATTACATATTGATTTCAATGAACCAGCCGCACCATTTTTGTTAAGGTCTAAACACCAACGATTGGTTACGCATGGTTAAAAAAATATGTCCTATAAGATATACGCTATCCCTCTCTCGTACACCCTTCAATAGTAATTCAGTTTATGCTTTAGAATAGGTGCACCATTCTATGTATGGGAGTTTTCTTTTCAATTTACTCACATGAATCCCTCATTAAAAACGTGAAGTTGTAGAAATTACTCTTTTTATCATTACTTCAAAAATCAATGCTATAAGTTCTCTTCAGATATTTCAAACCTCTTAAAAACATATCTCTATCAATCTCATAAATATCATTAAATCATATCATTAAAAAAAAATCATTAAAAATGGAATCGAGCTCAATTAAATAAACTATTGTTAATATTAAGAAATATCAGTTAAATATTATATATTTAACTACGTGGCTACTCCGCAAATAACAGAAAGCACCCAGAGAAGGCTGAAAAGAAGATGGATGATGGGCCTTCCGAATTAATAAAAAAAAATATCAAGTCCGGAGGAGGTGCCTCGGTGTACCACTTATGCCTCTTACGATGTGTATATTTATTACATCAGATTTATTGAATATCATAATTGATTTAATTGATTGGTAGGAATAAAGATATGAATTTGAAAAAAATAAATTAATTAGGACTCCATTAATCCAGCCAATTCGTATCTTATCTAATCCTTACAATCAAAACGCCTTCAAAAATCATGAACGCTCCTTACTTCGTGACAAACAAACTTATTTAATAAATACTGAAACGACAAGAAAGTGAAAACTCTATTCGATTTCTTCAATATTTAATATTTTAGTTAAATACGCTTTGTAATTGAGTCAATATATTCATTTATATGACAGTGATTAGAACTATTCTTACATAAGGAGTTGAGCTCTGTGGCTCCACTAAACCATCCAATCCTCCAATCATCGGGTAACTATCCTTACAATCCAAAATCCTAATTGCTCCTTAACTAGTTACAAATAAAATTAACCTTAAAGACCTTAATTCATCATATAATTTTGATTAAGCCCGAACCAGGTAACTATCATTTCATTGTAAACTCCATACCCATTCAAATCCAATATAATCTCACCTTACTTCCGTTTTTACTCCAGATAACCCTCTGAGGTCAGTGAAAAGAATATGGCCTCGAGACCTTCTAGTATGGAACTTTGATAAGTGCGATTAACGGGTAGTTGCTTTACAAGCCATTTTGATCATTATCATCACATTAACTTTATTCATTTTATTTTGCAAAGAGTTGTTAATTTCTTCTTTTTTTTTAACACTTTCAGATTAACCTGATTTTCGAATAATTAGAGTCGGGATTAAAAAAATTCCATTGTACTTTGATTTTATAAATATGGTATCATCTCTTTCTTTGTAACCCGTAAACGAAAAAACGTACAAGATCAGATCGGACCATATATCGAAGTCATACTCTTTGATGAAATTTTTTAAAATTTGAAATTTTTATGAAATCATAAAATTTGATATTTCATTCGATATGTCAACACAAAAATTTGAATAACCATGTAAAATATATTTAAATCAACTGAAATTATTTCCTCTGAGGCAGTACTATACATATCGAATCGAACCGAGTGTAAATTGTTTCTAGGTGAGCCTCACCACATTAAATCACAGACATAATTGAAATAAAATCATTCCACTGATGGAATTGTTTCGAAAACAAATTAATAAAGCAGAAACAACACAAACAAAAATGTATCGCTTCATTGAGCGAGTGGGTTTCGATGAAACCAATTTCGTTGAGCGCAATACTCCATTAATTGTTCATATGGAATGAGTTTTTTTTTTTTTTCCTTTTTTTGTTTTCTTTTTTTGTCTGTGTTTGAAGCTCTTCTGCTCCTAATTATTCAAAATAAAATTTATTTGGCCATTAAATAACTCATGGAAATAAAAAGTGGCAATTAACTGGCCGAGCTGTCAGATAACATGGCTTTTGTTCCTTTCCCTTTATATAAACGCTCAGCTAAAAAGTTTTTAAATAATCATGGAAAAAGAACTTTTGATCATGTAAACCCTCTGTGTAACAGGTTTTAATTGTAAAAGTGTAGAGGAGAAAGAGGTCATTTATAACAGTTTTTGAACTAAACATTTCTTTAAAACTGTACTCTAGTTAAGTTGAGGAAATTAGCATAAATTGTTTCTCATTACTGATCAGTTATTATTTTTCTTTTACTTTTTTTTTTTTTTTTTTTTTTTTTATTAAAAGAAGATATAACAATCTGCCTCGATGTGGGCAATAAGTAATATGTATGGCTTAATGGATCCATTCACATAATATGTACAATAAGAAGTAAATACAAGAAAAAGAAGAGATTAAAAAAACAAAAAAAAGTGAATAATAAAAAAAAATAAGTAATGAATCTCATAATATACGAAACAATAAATAATATGAGAGAAAAACAAAATTATATAAATAAACAATGTACCTCAATACAATGTACAAGCGAGGTCTCAAAAGATCCCAGTGCTTCTCTCAGCTGCGTCATTCGTGTAAAGAACATACCACTGGAGGCTGAGTGAGAGCGCTATAGTAACATTGTATACTAATCACAAAAAACATTTATTTATTTTTATTTATGCAGAAGAAAGTTTATTGATAAAATATAAATAGATAAATTATATACAGTACATACAATTACACAGCATATATAGATATAAATAGTTTTATATTCTATTTATGTAAAATATAAAATATGTTGATCATAGGAAGGCTGTAAATAGGAATGTTTAATCCTGAAGAAGTGAAACTTTTGTTCCCCAAAGCGTTTAGGCAAATTATTAAATAAATTCTTATTAATGTCAAGTAAATTATGTATTTATTTATTTCGTTGTTTTCATTTTTATTTTTTATGACTTATTTTCGTTTCTAATTGATACTAACTGGAAATTGTGGTGTAAAAGATTTTTTAATTCCTGTTCGTCACCAGTACAATTTTGGCATGTTGGTCCATTTAGACTTCGCAATTACATGAAGTGGCACGGTCTAATTCGAAGTTCACTATAGTATTCTTATAGTCTTTAAAATCTATTACTTTCTATTTTTTTTTGACAAATAAACTTTTTAAAAATATAGCATTATATAAAATTACCTGTACACTATTTGCAAATTAATATTTATGTAACCTTAGAAAGTTGATTTCGGAGGAAAGCCACGTCAAATTATCTAAGCAAAATGTATGAGATTAATACTAATATTTTTTTTTATTTTATTTTATTTTTTTCCTACTGTCAATTAATAGTGAAGGTCTTTCAAGGGTCCAAATTTCAAAAACTGTTTCTCCTGTCGAAACTTTTGAAAACCAAAGGCAAATATTCAATTTGTTCTCACTTCCTTCCCTATATGATGCAATGATATTTCGAGCAGCCAAAGGTGAGATGAGAATCTTGGGTCTCCATGGTCGTATTTTAATATAAATTGAGTAATAATAACTGTTAATTATAGATAGTAAACAATGTTTGTTAACAGCTGATAGACTCTTTTAAAAAAATAAAAATGTTTATTTTTAACTAAAACAACCTTATTTATTTTAAAGAAATATTTTTAACATTTTTTTCTCAAGATAGTAAACATTTTCATCTCTAATTTCTCTAAATAGTAAACACTTTGTTTCTAAACCAAAGGAGAGCTCACCCTTCTAATAAAATAAATTATTTCATTTTATGTGAAACTACCCAATGGTCTAATTTTAAACATAACTTATGCAAGAAGTATTTTTAAGAATTGTTTTCTCTGCATAGAAACATTTGTAAACAAATATTCAGAATGATAGCTACTAAACCATATGTTATTTATAAATTTTAGACACGAGGCAGATTGTCTATCATCAATTTATAAACACCATCTTGTTTATGAAGCTGTCCCGTATGATAATAGAGTTTAAAACAATTCCTGATGTTCTTTGATCGCATCAGTGACATCCCTACATACATTACTACAGTATTATTAATAGGTAACGATCATTTTGTCATGCTTACAATTAGTATGGATAACATATCATAGAATATTAAATTTAAATTTACTGCCACGTACAAGACTTAAACAACGAATTGCTCGTCGTTTCCGACTACTCCAACATTTATTAGACAAGCGTTTCCCATTTATCTCAAAAGACTTATTTACAAGACGGTAATTAGATTCATTTAGACTTACAGAGTTGAGATTTTCAATTCATTCCCATATTCAACTCTTACAACCTAAAATCCTTCTTAAAATTCTCCGTTCTCCTTATTATGTCACGAACAAACTTACCCATAAAGATCTTAATGCTGAGCAAGAGATCTTCTAATGTAGAACTTTTATTGCTGCCAGTAGTGAGTAGTTCTTTACGTGTTATTTTCCTTTAATTGGCTTGTTGTTTATAATGTATACTGTTGTAAATATCAATAAATAGTAAATAGTTAATATTTATTCTATTAAATATTTAAGATATAACATAATTATATATAGAAAAATATCAGAAGGTAGTGGATGAAATTAAACTTAAAAAAAAAGTTACATACCCGAAGAATCAAAACCTATTTCCTTACCCAAATATTCCTTAAACAATTTTTTCCCCAGAATATAGATTTTTTTTTTTAGCCTAATTTATTCTACATTTTTTTAATATGCAAATTTATACTTGTTGGTGTCCATTCAATTGATTAGTATTTTATAATATTTATGCATATAAGTAGAAGTTAACATATATTATACAAGCCGCATATATTAATATATAAACATATGCATATATTAATAATGTAAACATATATTATATCTAGTTGAATAACAAAGTTGAAACAAGATAACAGAATCCGCATTAAGTAGGCGTTTATTGTATTGTTATCGGAGAAAATATTCTTATAAATTTATCCACATATCCATGCATATATATAAGTTGTAATTTTTGTGAAACGTTTTATTATTTGTATTTATTCTGAATTTGGTTATTGTTTTTAATAAATAAGATATTTCTAGTTAAACTGTTTTATTTTTTGTTAACTGTTTTCACAGCGTAATTGCTGAATAACGCAATTAAACTGATCTCAAATAACTTAATAAAAACTACATATTTAATAGCAATTCAGAAATAACAAGAAAATTATAATTTCAGTTTTTTTTTTTTTTTTTTTTTTTTTTTTTTTTTTTTTTTTTTTTTTTTTTTTTTTTTTTTTTTTTTTTTTTTTTTTTTTTTTGCTTTCCCAAAATTTATAAATCATTAATGTAAATACCTTGAATAAGAATGTTATAGAGATTTCTCCGTATATTTTTGACTAATAACTACACTTTTTTTATTATACTTTTATATATTCGATATAAATCCGTCGTTTCGAAATAATACTATTTGAAATAGTAAAAAGCCCATAAAATAAGATTAAACTATTTTTATATTTAAGTGTAGCGTAGGGTATGGAAGTAGGGGAGGGGTGGAGGGGAGGGGAGCTATATAATCCACCCCCTTTCCCTCCCCCGCCCTCGGCCAATATTGTCCATTGGCCGCCCCGGCGCTGGGCTGGAATGTGTATAGCCTCTTCTACGGCCGATCTAAGTGGATTTGTCCGCTCCAGGGTGGTATACCATAGGCTATGTAGAGTCCTATCCCAATATCATGGCCCCATTTTATTAAAAATTATTCCTCCTCAATCTAGTCTTTCTGGTAATAACTTTCAGGGCCATCCGATGAAAGGAACATTCCCCAGAACCCGACTCTGATTCTAAACAGTCCTATCACTGGCGAAAAAATAAGTGATTCCAGAAGAAAAAATACAGTCCTTTATTTCTCAATAAATTTCTTTGTGAATTAAAAATACAAAATTTAACTTTGCAACCTCGAGTAAGTGAATACTTTCAAAAATATGCGGAGTTGGATTGCAAAGTATTTAGCTTATGGTTAAATAACAAGCTTTAGTGTAATAAATAATTATTATACAGGGTGTCCCGAATTTAAATGGGAAAACTTCAGGGACTTATAAGGGACCAAAAAACTAAGACAAAAAGTCCTTTAGAGATTTGCTCGTTTTTGCTTAGTTTTAGAGAAAATCGCAAAAAAGAAACAAAACAAGTTTTCATTTTTATACTTCTTTATTTACATTTCATTAATGTTATGTTCTTTTTAATGTAAATATTGCTCAAAGTGATGTCCTCTTGCACCAATGCAAGCATTACATCAAGCACTCACTTGATAAATTGCAGCTAAACATTGTTCTAGTTGGATTATAACTGTATGTGACTATCGGAGTTATTAGTGTCTGATAAATCATAAACTTGCTGTAACGGCTAACAATCTTGCTTCTGATTAGCCGTAGGATGAAGAAATAGGCTTTATTCCCTGCTTAATCTCTTTCTAATCTCTTCTTCCTCTTTTAGGTTATCGTAATAGATCCAAGGTATTGGAAGCTTCTCACTATTCCGCGATTGCGGGATACTATTTCATAGTGACTCTGCATCCGATCTAGCCTCTTGTTCACTAACATGATCATGGCCGATCTTTTTTTTCTTTAGCATTAAATGCTTAAGGCCGTCCTTATGATCTGCGGGGATCTACCAATAAAGAAAACATCATCACTATATGCCAGAACTTGGGTCACCTTCGTAAATATTGTCCCTTCCTGTTGAACAGGAGAGGAGCTATTGGATCCCCCTAACTTCGAAAGGCTCCGACAATCCAAAAGATTTTACTTGGAAGATAGTATTTTCTATAGGACATTTTACTAATCGGATTAATTTACCTAGTAATTCCAGTTCATGCAGGGCTACTAAGAGCTTACTCTTGACTATTGTATCATAACCTGCCCTAAAATCAATGAAAAACCTCCAGGTAGTCTAATGGTACACTTTCATCTCCTCACGAATTTCCCTAATAGTGAAAATTTGATCAATAGTGGACCTGTTGGGCCGGAAGCCACCTCGAGAGTCTTCCAGTTTCTGTTCTACATACGGAAGGGGCCTGCTGTAAAGGGATTTGGAGAAGATTTTATATGCAGTGCTGAGCATACTAATCCCTCGATAGTTACACTTTGTCGACTCTCTCTTCTTCTTGTACACGGGCACTACTATAGCCACATTCCATTACTTAGGTATGATTTCCTCTTCCCATATCTGAGCCATAAGTTCGTGCAGTCCCCTGGCAACGTGATGCTTTAAACAATTCTGCGGGTATCGTTCCCGGATAATGAATTATTCTTCAGTTTCCTAAGGATGTCTTCGATGTCCTCTATAGAGTGGAATGGTTTCCCAATCATATTCTTAGTTAGACAGCCTTTAAGCATATAAAAATAAAAAATCAGTAAATGTATTCATTGACTATTTAAGTGAACGCAGATTAACAAGGAATCCCTTTGGCATGATTGCAAAAACGTACTATGTAGACAAATTAGTAATTGAACAAATTTCTTCACACTGCTTGTACGATTTAATTAAAATATTTTGCGTTGATCAGGAACGTTTTGGGAAGAATACATTGATGTTTTTGAAACCCTAAATCAATACATCGATTTATAATTCCTTGTGGGTCCTGCGGTTTCTGAAAAGTCATTAAAGGATAGTTACTCATTGTCATTTTTTTTTAAAAAAAAAAGGTGTCAGACTTGTCAGATGGACTGAAAAAAAACGCACCAGTTGCATATTGGTTTTGCTTCAGAGTTCCATCTGTAAATACATCTGTGTTAATGAGGAGCAGATGAACGTAAACTCCTTAATGTAAATCTCTCACCATATCAAGATTGAAATTTAATTTAGAATTTTCGTAAAAAATATTTTATTATTACGGAAATTACAAAGAACGTGCTTTAATATCAATTAGTGAAGTAATATTATATTATCAACGTATATTTCTAATCATATTTTCCGGAATAGATTTTATAAATATTAGCTTGTAAAGGAGTGAAAATACTAGTTTTGCACGCTTGATCTACAGGAAAGCAAGACATAAAACAAATTGGAGCTTGTTATGCTGCTCCTTTTAGACAAAATCGAATTAGATATCTGTGTGCTGTGCACCAATATTGGATCTTCAGTTCATTTTAAACCATCTTAATAGAATGTCAGTCGGAATCATAATAATGAGAAAAACTGAACTATATTCCACAAAATTTATCACTATTTTAAAAAGTTGCTCTCTATCACATTTCTAGTTTTAATAGAAGAATAAATTGAAATAAATTTAATTAGTTATTATTGTGACAAACATCCAATAAATGTATGATTTGAGGTCGATTGAGTGGACGACGAATCATCTTACGCAGATAAATGAGGTACCGTTTACATCCTTTGGCTGCTTATTCGTGTTTGAAAAGTCAAATAACTGATAAAATCTATATGTTTTAATAAAAATTCTTTTAGCGGGTTTATAATATATTATCCAACGTCATCATTTAAAATCTGGAAAAAAAAATGTTACAAATGGAATGACATAGTTTCATTAAGAATAGTGTATTTAAAACAAAGTAAATTATAAAGCCTACTTTCAAAACTTTTAATAAATTTATATAAAAGCGTTTAATATTCATTGCCTATTATACACACTACAATCCCATCTCCTCTACCACTTCGCAGTTGTGGGGTTTTCAGTTGTTGAAGTGGGACCAACTGTTCTTTCCCTACATACCTTCCTTCCAAGTATAATGCCTTCCTATTATCTAATTTCTCAAATCTATTTTGGTTTCATACGTGTCCCTTCCCATTATTTATTGATTCATTCTAATAGGTGTCTAAATCATATTAATTTATTATTTTTTCAAAGTTGGTTTCTACTGGCTGTACATCGAAGTTTGACCTGATAGTTGTTTTGCTAACAACTAGTTGATCTTTCCTTCACTATTCTTAGGAATTTCGCTCCCATTGCATGGATCTGATTCTTTATGTTTCGAGAATATCGTCTGTGATTCTCATGAATAAGTAAGAAAGAGTAGAAAGATGGCCTGCAGACGGATAATATATATTTAATTTGTTAAATTTCTGTAACCCATTTTTGTTATGAACTGCTTGCGCTGAAATATGGTGAAAAGTACATAACAACCGAGGTAGTCGTGAAAACAATTTTATCACAATTGTTATATTGGGCATCGTTATTATAGAATAAATCACGTCTCCTTCTATGATCTACGATGACATGGTTTATGTTAGATGAATGACACGTTTGTTTTGATATTCCGTTGGATCGTTGGATATATTAAAAAAAAAATTCCGATAAATAAAAAAAAAGTAAACTGTTTCGTTTTGGTGTATTCCTAGTTAATTATAATTCGTTGCCCGTTTTGCAAATGCTTCCTTCCTTATAATCAATCTGATTCAGTATTCGAATATTTACCTACCTCCTAAAATATTTTTTTCTCCCCCTCACAATATTCCACTAAAATGAACATGTGTTTGAGTTAAATATGCATGTGTACACAGAGCGTATTACTCATGCAAATTCAAGTATAACCTCAATTAAACGTAACAAAAGGTTATTGTTATATTGTTAGCGGACTAAAGATCGACGGCGCTGTGGTTATACAGTCCTGCTATACTGGAATGAATTTGTTCTAATTATTTACTAACTTTACACATTCGTTGATTGACTGTTTTTAAATATAGGTGTAAATAAATCAATAAAGTTAAAATATAAAATTAAAGGTTGCTAACATTATTAACACGAAATATTACAGAGTTTACTACATAGAATTTGAACGACAGTAGCCAAGTGTGTCTAACTATATTATACTGTTTTTTTTTACAATTTACATTTTACAATTAAAAAGATCAAATAACTTAAATTGATAATTAAATTAAGTAACAATGGATGATTAACTGAAATGAACAAGTTGAAAAAAAATTAAGTTTTTTTATTCAAATTAATATACCCTCTAAAAGGAAGTTTCTGATCAGAAAACAATCGTTAAATATTTAATCCGAACAACACTTTTGAATGCAACCATGGATTGTAGAAGATTGAATTATTCATTTAATAATATATAATTTAATAATATAATAATAATTTTAATAATATAATATAATAAAATAATTTAATAATAATATAACTTTTTAATAGGTTTATTGAAACACTAAAATAAATTAGAGCATCATAGAATTAGTGGAATCTATATCCTGTTTATTTTCACAAACGTTTGACTGAGAGTCAAGTGTCAAACGTTTATTAGTTTTTTTTTAATTTTCATAAAAGGTAATCCCATATGAGGTTCCAGGTTAATTGAATGGAAAACTATTATTCTGAAATATAATAATGTGACAACTTTTTCTTTAATTGATTACTGATATTGAATAAATAAGGTTGCTGTTAAATTAAAGCATATCAATTGAATTGTAAAACTTTTTTAACAGTAGATAATACGGCTAAAATTATTAAGTTATTTTTCTTATTTTTTCTTTTTATTCTAAATAACATATAAATTCTATATAACATTTTCTTCAATTTATTGTACTTATTAAATTTATTTTTATTAGTATTTGTGTACAGGAACAACACTGTATTTAAGTCCTATAGTATGAATTTTGAACATCAGTTAGGTTTTCACCACTTTTTATTGTTGATATAATTTCTTTTTTCATTTTAACACATATATGTTTTCTTGTAGGGGCCATGATAAGAACTTAATTTAACATTTAACAACATGAATCGGTAACATCCGGTGTAAACAAATGAAATCCTGGAAAACCTAATTATAATTCAATAACTCTAATTCAACGGTAAAATACAAATTATATGACGTTTTATCAACATTGGAGGGAAAAAACACGTTATACCAAGGAGATTGGTTGTTTACGAATTAACGAGATTTTCCCAAAACACGACTTATATTGAACGGAAAAATACGAATTATAATTCGTATTGCCGAACTTGCAGAGAAAAACAAATACGCTATACCTAGGGCACTAAAATTCGTTGTTTTTTAATGTATTAACGAGATTTTTCACCAACACATTCTTACGTTTTATCGGGATATCGGATATAGCGGAATTCGAAATATCGGGATTCCACTTTATTCCCTTCCTAAATTTTTCATATTTTCAATCACTATGTGATTTGCATAAAAGTAATAAAATAATTAGAATTGATGAATTGATTGCCACTTCTATTGGGATTATTTTATTAGAATATTATTTTCGAATGAAAACATTCATCTTTAAATAACCATAGAATTCTTTGATTTAAAACATACAAAATCAGTAATATGTTACATTTCAAAAATATAAACCAAAGGCATTAAACATGTTTTAGAACTGAAGATGAATGTTTATCATTCGAAACAAGTATTCTAATAAAATAATTGCAATAGAAGTGGCAATTAATTCATCAATTCTAATTATATTGTTCCTTCTATACCATCATGTGTACCTCAAGTGACTATTAAAATACTGATAAGCAGAAATTTTAACTTGTAGCTCACATATTTGAATGCCGATTTTTTTGTGTGGGTAGTAGGAACTTATAATAGTGCAAAACTAGAGTTGTAGCCTCCAATGAGGATTGGGAGCCGAGGAAAAAATAAATAAATAAAAACCAATATGAAAAGTTTTATTTTATTTTTTTCAGCTCTTAGTCAAGATAGAGGAATAATTTTTTCACGTAAAATTTTAGTTTTGTATACGATCTCTTAACCACAACCAAAACATGATTTCAAGTTTAAACCAAAACTTGATATTATTATTAAAGAGTTTATTTATCAGGTTTCGGTTGTGGTAAAGAGATAAAAAACTAAAATTTGACGTAAAAAATAATTTCTATATCTTTACTGAAAGCTAACCCTCTAGTGCATAGTGTAGCATATCTGCAGCATTATACTCGTATTTATACTTATGGAAGCGAACTCTCTTTGCATTTTCTGGAACTAAATCTTGTTTTAGAGATGCTATGGTACATCATCCCTTTAGGCATGAGAGGACTTTGCATGCCCTAACTGGACCAGACATGTCTCTAATTGTCACTTACATCTTCAAGTCCTCAGTTGTGGAGACTTCTCCTTCCTACCAGTAAAGTGTTTTTATTTCTTTTTATAAAATCCATTGTGTTTTTTTTATCAAATAGAGCATCAGTGACTTTTCCTAAGATATGTAGTTTGTAAAATATCAATGAGAATAAAATTCTTGTTTTTATTATCCAGATAAATCACTTTTTAGTTGTGTGCAACATAATGTATATTATAAATTAAAATGGTTTGTACGTGAAAAATATTTTTTTTAGTATTTTTCTGTTAATAACCTGACTAAAACATATTCAAAAAAATTTATTAGAATGAAAAAGAAAAATTCATGCACTAAAGGGCTAAGGGAAAAAAAACAACGTGATTTTCATATTGGGTTTTTATTTTTTTCTTGGTTCCCAATGCTAATTGGTGGTTATAACTCTGGCTTTGCACAATTATAGGTCCCTACTAACTACACAAAAATAGGCATTCAGATCTATGATTTACAAGTTAAAACGTCACCTTCTGAGTTTTTTTTTAATTCATCAGCAGCAGCGAAGCCATTATAATTGTCAGCATCAATTACCATACAACAATACGCATATGAAAGTTTTTTTTGTTGAGTGAATCCTTTTCCCGTCCGTGATGAAAACCTTATTACTTGTGTTAAAAATGCAACCTAATCACTTATTTCTTTGTTAATAAAAACCTATTTCTTATCAAAACGGAGACGAAATAACTTTTTTACAGTACCATTTTGATATTCCATAGAATAAGGTAAAGGAAGAGAAGAGCTCTCCATTGCCATTAGAGAAAACGTAAAGGTTAAAGTATACCTCGCCTTTTTACTAAAGCCCTAAAAACTCTGTTCTTGAGATCACATAAAAAAATCATTACCTATTCTATTGACCCCAGGAAGAAAGGATGCCCCAGAATTGTTAAAGAATAGAGCTAAAGGTTAAGGGTGAGGTCAGTGGTGGTATAAGAAGGTGGAATGAAGGTCCTTACCACGTCCGGTTATGCCTTTTGGAGTACGTTAGGGAAGGGGGGAAGGAGGGAGAGAGTGAGAAGGAGAGGGAGGGGGGAGGGAGGGAGAGAGTGCGAAAAAGAGGGAGGGGGAGGAATACGCCGACATAAAGGGTACGTGAGCCCTCTGCAGCAATATATTGCTTTCATTAGCCGGATAATAGCCATAAGCCGAGCACTTTTCTCGAATATCCTTTTGGCCGAACGACGTTCTCTTGCCTTCCTGGCTTCTTTAGTATATATTGTTCAAGTCATTAAGAAGTAGAAATTATTGTGTAAGTTTTAGTTGGTTGTTTCGTAAATTTCGCCTCATTGCAGTATTGTTTTTAGATAGAAGTCTTTTTTGAACTAATATCGCAATATGCCTTTGATGAGAGCAATAAGTAATGTGGATGACAAAGAATCTATTCACACTATATCTGCAATAAAATATTTTTAAAAAACTATATTAACAATGCAATTTTTTTACATTCTATTATTATATCTTCATTTCAGACGCCGGGAATTGTGTATAAGGCAAGTTGAGAGGCTGGTAGATTCTAGCGGGTATAGAGTTTACAATGAAAGGATACGTATCTGTTGATTGTGGGCCAAATCAAAATATGGAACATTTGGATCTTTATGGATAAGTTTATTTATGGTGTAATAAGCAGCATTGGGATTTTACAAAGGATTTTGGTTTGAAAGAATTGGATACGAGAAAAATAGGAAATTATAATAGAGCCTGAAGGCTCAACTCCGTATGTCCAAATCTAATGTAATTACTATCTTGTAAATAAGTCTTTTGTAACTTATCAGGAGCTATAAATTTTAAAATAAATAGGTATAACATTCTCTTGCAATCGCAAGGGAAAGTTTGGCCTACGTATTTTGACAGGTTTTGCTAAGGTCAGTATCATTCTATCTTTGGAAGGAGGTTTCCATTTTGTGACAGGTGAGAAACAATCTCCCACGCAAATACTCCTGTTACGGTTTTTAACTTTTTCTCACTGTGTGCTGCTGACATTGTAATTATTTGTAATTTTTAAAAACATTATTCATACCTGTCGATTAAAGTGATTGCAATATGATTTTTTTTTTTAATTTGGATGCAGATAACTATTTAAAATCCAGACGATACTTCTACCAGCATACATGCTTCTATTAAGTCGGCTTACACAAGAGTGCCACAAGATTCAGTGCTTGATTATTGATTGACTGCTTCTTATTGAGCAGTTTCAATAAGAAACAAAAAACAGTTGTTAGTATATGCTTTATTTTAGTAGGTAACTATAACCCCCATGACACAGAGATTCTATAACATACGTAATGTATTTATTTTAATTTCAAAACCAGTTAATGGGCTAATATTCATAGCATATACAACTACGCATATAGGGGGTAAATGATACCGATTTTCGAGATTTGGCTAAGCCAAAGTAATAATAGCATACAACTTGACCTGTGGCGAATGGAAGTATTTCGCGAGATAATATAAATGTTTCAAGAGTATGCTGCAGGTTATACTTGGCTGCACTATACAATATACTGAAATTTTGGAATCATAAAAAAATTATGTAATCAAGTAATTAGCAAAACAACTACTGATGATACAACTGAAAGGGGAATTTTCCTGAGCACACTCGCTCGTAACATAATGAAGGGCACATTTTAACGAGATAAAAATAAATATTCCTCTTTGAGATTGGAAAAGTGAGCGATTTCTAGTACATAAATTGTATAAGTTGTCAAGGAAGAAGCATTCTTGTTATTTTTTGTTTGGCTCTCAGTTAAAATTATTAAAAAAAACTAAACTAGAATAATAAATATAAATATTATATACCCTATAACTATCAATTTATATTAGAATAACATGAACAAATGAAAAGGGACTAATCATTATTACATATTTCTCTAGTGCTCTAGTTACGGATTGAATTTATTAATATGAATTAACCACGACTGAATTATAACGACCCCAAACATCGGCACATATGTTTTTTTTTTCTGAGTGATTTTAGATAAATAAAAGAATCCATAAGGTAAATATTGCAGTGCGTTATATATATATAACTTTATTTTTTATAATAGATACATTCTCAGTGCGCTCGGTACTGAAGGTCTGTACTAAACGCGGACCACAAAAAGACGAAAAGAATTTTGACCTTCCTACCGTGGCTAGAATAGGTTGTTAACCTTTACATATATAATATTAACACTTAACCTAGATGGCAGTGAACTAGGTGGTGACAAAGTGCGACTTTTTAAAGATGTACATGTACTTGGTACCAACTTAGGTTTTTCAACTTAAAACCTATTCCATAATGCTCAAATTATGCAATCATTTTCGGGAATGGAAAAGTTTCAAAAAATATTTCGATACTCCCAACATAGGTACACTTGCAATTTGCTGAATAGAGACTCTCTAAGACATCAGAAAGGCCTGATGAAGACGAGTTCGCGATGTATATTCCAGACACAATAGTCAGAGGTCCATTTTACTTTGAAATGGCACTGCTAACTGTATAAAAATTCATTACAGTTCATTCATGAGGAGACTCGGAGCAACTGCAAATGAAGTTTTTATTCAAATATTTAGCTGCGGCTGGCTCAACGATAAATTATCTCCAAGGGGTAGCGGAGGGGGGCACAGCCCTACAAATCCCTCCCCTCCTGACAACCGGCAATTGTCGGCTCCAATTTAGCTCCAGTCGGTCGGCGCACTCTCCGCCATAAAAGCTCCTTGGCACAGTCTCGCCTGCTGTTAGAGGCCAGAAGAGTTAATGACAGAGTCGACACATTGCGTTTACTTTTGTAATAAATATAACATAAAACAATTACAAATAAAGAGTGGGAGAGAGAGAGAGAGAGAGAGAGAGAGAAAGAGAGATAATGTGAGAGACGGAAAGGGAGATAGAGAGGGATAAAGAGCAACACTCTGAGTTTGCTAGTACTTTTTTTCTAATATACTCCATTGATTTTTTCGTTCAATTTATACAGTTGACAACTGTCCATTATTAGATATGTTGTCATTCACACCTGTCTAGAAGTCCCTTGAAATAACTCCCGCTTCTCCCTTCTCTCTCTCTCTCTCTCTCTCTCTCTCTCTCTCTCTCTCTCTCTCTCTCTCTCTCTCTCTCTCTCTCTCTCTCTCTCTCTCTCTCTCTCTCTCTCTCTCTCTCTCTCTCTCTCTCTCCCTCTCGCTCTCTCACTCTCTCTCTCTCTCTCCTCTCTCCTCTCTCTCCTCCCCCTCTCTCTTTTGAAGAATTTAAATATGTACATATGTAAAAAAATGCATTAATTGAATCGCTTCGCCGAAAAATGTTCTAAGCGACAAAATTTCCGAAGTGGCGATTTCAAAGTTTTTAAAATGTATAATAGTACGTCTTAGTATGATATGGTAATCCATTATGTTATTAAATATAACATTGTTGTAAATATAACAAATTAATATGTGAATATAAAATCTAACCTACAAAACTAACAAAAACTTAAGATTACAATTTTCTTTCACTGATTACTCAAAATTTTATATTTTCGCTTGGAACGTTTTTCGGCGAACCCACTCAATTAACTTTGATAGAAGTTTGTTTTTTTAAATATTATTTTATTATTATTTATTTAGTTAATATTATATTTATTTGTCCTTTCGGTTATTGATAATCAATTGTCATAATTTAATGTTACAAACGCGTTTGAGTTTTAGAACATTTTTTGAAGTACATCATTCGGCATCAGTAATTTAACCACCCCTTCCTCTGACTCCATATAGTTAATTAATTGACTACCATCACTGTCTTATAAATAAATAACTTTACATTACAAATTACAACTTCATAATTTGTCCTATTCTAGAGCCAGTTCCATTATTTCCATTTAATCCTATAGATATATTCTTAGTTATAAATTATTCCCGAAATATATAACAGAGGGAATTATATAGGGCCAGTTAGCAAAGACATTAGCCTTTCATATAACGTTTTAGATGGGAAATTGGAGGGGGGATGGGAAAATCAAATAAACGCTGGGAGAGATATCAAATTGCTTTAGGGGCTGAGTCAGATCTGATATATTATTGGACTGGCAGATAAAGCGCTCAGCGCTGGGCTTCAACCCCTAACTACTAGCTGGCTCCTCCAAGAATCATTTTTATTCCTTCATTATTTTGGCCAACTAGGTAACAGTAAGCTGTGGTAACATTACAAGCAATATTCTTTACTTTTCACCTCTACTTTTACCAGAACGATTAGGAAATAGCTATCAGAAATATTTAATTTAGCAGACACATTAATATATTAAAAAAATATCCTGTATGCTTGGTACACTGTAAGTATTTATTGTATATAGTTCTGCTCGATAACTTTATTTTTATTGTTTTTCGTTAAGTTATTAAGAAAAAACTCAATTCCTCTCTGACTGGGAAAAACAATAGATCCTGAGTATGCCTACCTATAATCTACTGTTTTTTCCAATTTACATTATAGAAATTAAAAGATCAAGTTACTTAAATTGTTAATTCAATAAAATTAACAAACATTGATCATATAATATAAACTAATATATTATATAAAATTAACTAATTTAAGAGAAAATAGGGTTTTCAAACCAAAAAATCTCCTAGATGGTAGGTCCTAGCGACAAATGTTACGTAACAAAAAATAGAATACACAAATATATATTTGTTTGAAATTACTGCATGTTACTTTGAGAGTAAGTGACAAAAAGACATTGTTGCAATTGCATTAGCAAATTTTATACATCTGTTGTTGTTTTTTAATATAGGGGAATGTGATGTGTATAATGAAAAATTTTATTTTTTTTTGTAACTTTATATATATATACTGATAAGAAAAAATATCCACTGAATACTCTTATTTCTTCATTTTATTGGCAAAACAATCTACTTTTCTTAAGGGCCCTTTATTCTTTAACTACGGTTTGTGAAGAATATTAGGATTAGATCATAAAGGATAATTTAATAAAAGCAAGTAGCATTTAATTTAAAAAAAATTAAATTAAAATTTAATTTTTCAGTGTTCTATTATTTAAGTACCATGGAGATTAAGTAATTAGTCATAATGTTTGTGAATGAAAAATTTGTAGTTTGTATATGTGAGTTGTTTTGGCTGAACCATAAATCTGTGATGCGTGAGTCCATATAGGTTTTAATAAGTAACTGTAAGTATTTTGTCGTTGTCTTAAACTCAAAAAAAAAAAAAAAAGAAACTTTTAGCCAAGAAAATGTATGTGTATATTGTGGCTAGATTGCTATCAGAGTCGCGCATTCAGTAACGCAGAGCACTGCCAGTATCACTATGAATAACACATTTAGTCCTCTTTCGTACTTTGAATCCGTTACATTCGGGCGCTGGTAAAGGTTGTACTGCCTATCGCTCGGGCTGACAGGCCCAGTACCCGCAGGTGGAGGGTTCGATTCCAGCCCGCTCTGGGTGACTGATGGCCTTCCTCATCGCCAGGATCGTTTGCCCCGCCAGCTCCCGTTACATTAATCACCTGTTGGCGTAAATAAAAAAAGACCTGTGAATTCGGCCGGTATTGGCATTATTTAAGTCAGGAATAACTTTCTCAGCCTCAGAGAGTTTGACAGAAAGCCGTAACTACATATTTATTAAATAAAATGAAAAAATAATCTTTACTCTGGGACGAATTGTTCCCTAAGAATAACAAAATTGTGCCACAAGATAGTACAATGGTCTGGCTTATATAAAAACATAAAAAGCTATCATCTATATATGAAGAACATGAGACATGTAGTAACATAGTTAATAGTAAAGAATTGTATAAAGAACTTTCAGGAAATATAATAACATAAGAAGGAGAAATGATATAAAATAAACTATATCTATCTGTGCATTGATTAAAGAATATATTTATAGATACTAAACTATATATTTATACATACTACACATATTCACATATATACTTATACACACAACCATACACATATGAATTGTCATGATAGTAAGTGAAGTGTATCTTTATCTTTGTATGTATAGGAAAAAATAAAATTAAAGTTAACACAAATTTGAATTTTTATAAAAGAAATGATTATGTACCATTATTGAACAAATAAACGTTTATTATTATTATATAAAAGAAAATTTATAAAACTAATTTACCAAATTAAATGCTAATTATTAATCATATTCACAGGCGTCTGACCGGGTAGTGAAGAGATATTGGAAAAGGAGTGTTTTAAATGAGCTTAAGGAAGGAGTATGTCTTATTTCAAGAGGGGGAGTGTTCCAGAGGGTAGCTGATCGAACTAGTAAGGAATGTTGGTATAAAGCTGTTCGATGGAAATGCGAGTACAGGTCAGAGGAACGTGATCTTGTTGTGAATTGGGAGTAGACGGAAGACTAGAATTTCAAAAGATAATAAATGTAAGATGAGCGAAGGTGATAAATGACCTGATAAAGGAATGAACCCAAGAAATACAGTCTGCGGGTGGATGGGTACCACTTCAAGGTAGTTTACAAGTTTGAAACTTAGGAACGCCTCGGGGTTACGAATACTATTATAATATCTACATAAATATTCACATTTTACATTTG
The DNA here is from genome assembly GCA_003667255.2 of Euschistus heros. NCBI lineage: Eukaryota > Metazoa > Arthropoda > Insecta > Hemiptera > Pentatomidae > Euschistus > Euschistus heros. Next base: position 2,065,115 of record RCWM02000027.1, read on the forward strand.
CTCGGATGATTGAAAATTCAGGAGCTAAAAAAAGTAGATGATGTTTAAACGAATTTGGAGAGGAGTATTTTTGAATTGAGATAGACAATTAATTCCAAAAAGAGGAAGCGCGGATAATAAAGGATTTTTCGAGGGATGCAGTTCGATGCGCAGGAGGTTCTAGTATTTAAGAGGTGGATTAAAGTAAGGTCATGAATATAGATAAGAATTTTCGGTTTTTAACGATTGATTTATGACTGCACTGTGGAAGAACTGACGTCGGAACTTAAGGTAAAGCCACCTAATTCCAGAATGCCGGTGAAATATTTGTGAGAACGTATAGGGATCCTGAAACAAATCTGATAAAACAGTTCATTGGTCTTTTACATCGCATTTCGTGCTGCCCAGGCAGTCCTCCAAATGATATGCATCCGTAGTTAAAGTCGGGAAAAAACGAGAGATGACACCAAAAGTTTGAATCATTAGAAAATAGTAAAATCATTCAAAAATAATCTAGATTTTTTTTTAAATTACCAGAAAAATAAAAACAACCAGTTATAGAGCAAACCTAGAGAACGACCTATCTCTTCTTGAACCATTCATATCTTTATATTCAATCTGTTCTAGGTCCGAATATCATTCAGAAGCCCTTTTTATTTAGCATTCTTAAATGAGTATTAAAATGTTTCTAAATTTCTTCCCTTTTATGTTATTAAAAAATTAATATATATAATCTTTATAGCAATGTTTAGAATTTGTTTTGAGTGTTTTAGGAACTGATGTTTGATGATTTTAATCTCAATGTTTAACATTCAAAACTAAACATCGAATAAAAGAATTCCCATATATGTGGTAATTAATTTATTATTAATTAAATTAAATTAATATTAATTGTATCGATCCTTCTTTACCATCATGCGTACCTCAAACGAAAAATCGTTGGCGAATCACTTTTTAATGAATCAAGATGTTTTTCTCTCAAAAAAATTAATTCCTTTCCCTTTCTTCCCTTCTATGTTACTTTTGTCAGCAAATTTCCTCAAATTCAGCTCAGCCATTCCATTCGTTGATAATACTCTTAAGTCTTCAAGTAATAATTAATTTTAAATTATTACTGGAAAAAATCGTAGATAATGAAAGACATATTAAGAAAGAACATTATAAAAATTGTATTCACACAACAGGATAAAATGACATTTATTCAATAACTAAAATATAAAAAATTATTGTTTAAAAAAACTAAAAAAAGTTTTTATAGCAAACCTTAAGCTAAGTTTGGTGAACAATTTTCAGCAATCAGACCTATTAATTTTTATGTTTAAGGTTCGAAACTAGTTTCTCTGTACTATTCGTGACTTTTTTTGCATTTTAAACGCTGTTTATCCAAAAACAACCAGTAATTTTTGTTTTTTTGACATAGCTCGGAATAAGATTGGACAAATTTTTAATTAAAATTCCTATCTTGTAGAAAATGTAATGATCTACAACTTTTAGTATATAGCATTTTTTGATTGAATTGTAGCATCTTAAACATGACCAAAACTAACTTTTTAAAGTTGGCAAAATTCTTCAATGTTTGACAATCGATTGTGGCTGAACTTCAAAATCAAATTCAGCTTAAGGGGTGTCTATTGACGCACTATTTAATGAAATTTACTTTTGTAAATAACACATTTTTCGATTGAAAGCATTTTTTTTCCCCAAAATCTGAAAAAAGTTCAAAAAGTTTGGATTTTTTTTTTACCCCCTAAACATTTTTCCCTTATCAAATTTAGTTCCTTTTTTTTTTCGTATTTTATTCTCAGGACCACATAAAACCATAAAACCTACTACGCCACCTTTTGCGAGGCAGACCACCTTTTTAGGGGAATTTAACTGGAAAAAGTGAGAACATTTGAAGTTAAAAATTTGGGCAATTATTGTATTTTCATTGGTCCTTGAAACGTGTGCAAATTTTCAAGTTAATCAGATAGCTGGAAATTGTTGAAAATTACGATGAAATATCCTGTTGCATACAGGTGATGTTAAAAAAAGCGTATTAATATTATTAAGTTTGATAACGAGATTTTACAACTGCAACAAATTACATCCACAAAAATCATAAACGCTTTCATGACTAATTAAATAGCAATGTGAACCAACTTAGAATAAAATTTTAAAAATGGTTGCATCTGAGTCAAAAGGAGTTGGATGAGAGATCTCCCTGTCTAATATCTATTGACTAAGCTCAGTCCGGTATTTTTATGTTTACAGTTAATAATAAAAGAATGAAAAAAAATTATAAAAATAAGCAGAAAATGTAAACTACTATCATTGATCTATGGTGCCCTGACCTGGAACTTTAGCTGTGACACGGTTAGAAGTGTTTCTAGAAAAACTACAGAAGAATAAGAGGCAATATGTTTGTGTCCTCGAAACAGCTGAAGGCCATCCTTCGTCATTTGAGGGAGAAGAAAGCCCAACCCACGGCGGGATGTTAACAGTGTTGTTGCAACAATTACCTTGGAGGGGTATAGCCCACCTGACTCAACTCAGCAAATAATGCCTCAAGCTGGGATACTTCGCAGGAGCATAGAAACTGACTATGCTAGGAATTTAGTCTAAGAACAAAGTTGCAAGGACTAAGTAGCTTCGTTAGCTCACCGGAATTCCCACTTTCACTCACATTAATTGTATGTGAAATATTACAAAATAAAAAACGAACTTTTATGGTCCATTTTTTCCAGTAATAGTCCTTTTGAAACGTACATTTTACGCACTAATGTTATAGTTTGTATTAACTTTCATGCTACAACTAAAGCTACATCCTAGGCAACCGGATGCCTATATTTTACTTTTATATACTTTTATATATTAATCGATTGAGAAAAATGGATGTGCAGTTATTTCTGAATAGTTTCATAACAAAACTTATTAAAAATTTATTCTTTTCGAGTTATTTATATTTTTTAATATAACAACACACAATTTTAGCTCCAATACTCCAGAATAAAAGAACTTCAATATTTTTTATAACATTCCTGTTTCTGGACTATAGTTTGAGAAAGAGATATTGAAAAATATTATTCGACATAAAAAAATCCTAATTGTCTCAGTGATAGAACCTTCAAATTCAATTATAAATGCTCCTAATCTTTTTTTGCGCCTAAACAGACAATATTCCTCATACTTGTTCTTATCCTTTACAAGGGGAAAACAGCTAAGATGCCTAGTAATTCTAGAAACGTATCAACACCAATGTTTATAAAATATCGCACATGTAATTCAAAAGTAATACAACATTCTTTTATTCTCAAAAATTCTCATTCTTTTATGAAATATCAAAAGTTTACCTGAATTGCATTTTTATTCCAACCGCAAGTGAGACGTATCAAATAAGATTTGAAGTTAGTCTATATTTTTTTTCCATTTCATGAAAAAGACTATTGAACTAAAACATGATGAGAATACAGATTTTTGAGTTGTTTCACTTTTGAAATAATTTTGCGATACGTGTTATCAGTAGTAGATAATGATCCTTTCATTGCATCTCTATCTTCAGTTGTGGTGTTTAAATTATGGAATTATAATTGATCCAAATAAATCTCATCAAATACACTTTGCCCTTTCCCGAATACCTACGCCTTCCTGTCTTACGGTATACTTTGATAATATATCCCACTGATCCATATAGAACGTATCAACTACTTAAAACTCCATCTGGACAAACGTTTTATCTACATACAAAACTTAAACGAAAAGAAACAGCTCAATTTTTAACTGCCCCAACATTTACCGTACAAATGTACAAAGCTTCCAATTAATTACAAATTACTCATTTACATTGAAGTAATTAGTAATAATAAATTGAAATAATAAAGAGATGATTTTTATAGTTCCACTAAACCTTCCAATTCTTCTCGTATCCATACTTTACAATTCATTATCCTTCGTAAAGTCTTCCATGCTCCTGACTATGCCACAATTTAAATCATCTATAATGATCTCTAAGTCCTGCTTAAATGCTTGCTGAATAGGTCCAAACCAAAAACCTATCCTTCCATAATAATATAAATCATACCTACTTGAATTCATTAGTCTCCCAACTTGGCTCCCACTTTTCAATATTTTAAACCCTCCGAAATGTCTGAAAATAAAATGGCCTAGTAAACTTATAAATCGAATTGAATGAAATTTGGATTTTATTGAAGCGTTAATAATGAGTCGTTTCTTTACAAGTTATTGTTCAGCAACTTCAGTTTTAGATTAGGTGTTTCCTTGTTTGCTTACCCTGGACTCACAGAAGTAAATATAAATACACAATGATCCCCCAGCTGATCTATTAGTTCTAGAGCAATAACATCTATTTGCTAAGTACCTGCGACCTCATAGACTCCTTTTAGGAACGGTGTTAGGGTCCAATAGAGGATCAGTCTATGGAATAAATAGGCGATGGCACAAAGACGTGAGCTATCGGAGAATTAGCGGCGGCTAGCGGGAGCCATCCATCACCTCCTAATGTTTTCCTCCTTACAACGCTTAGCGATTATAATCCAGACTTTACATGGCAAAGCCCGCCGCTCCTATGGGAGTAGAGCCCATGTTTGTAAAGTAGCTCTACCTAATAGCGATTTCGGAAATGCAATTTTCTAGAAAAATCCACCTTCAGATCAGGATGCAAGACATTATATGTTATTACATCTCATTTATATTCTAGAATGATATTAAGTTAAAAAACATATGCCATTATTATAATTAGGATTGATGAATTATTCACCACTTCAATTGGAATTATTTTAATTCTTATTTAACTAGTTTCGAATGCCAAATACACATCAAAACCTTAGCATATATCGATTAGTATATATAATCCATGTAACATGATTATATATACTAAGGTTTTCAAAAATATAAGACAATAAATCAAATTGGTATTCATCTGAGGAGATCTAACAGATATCTGAAATATATCCATCGTGGAGAGGGGAAAGAGGCAAGGAAGGTTAAATGGTTAGTTTCATAAAAAAATAATCTTTATTCTGAGACATATTGTCGCTTAAGATAAACAAAAAAGGGCCGTAAGATAGTACAATAGTCTAACGTACATAATTTCAGACGATGATGAGCATGAGATATGTAAGTTCAGTAAATTTTAGCTTCAATTGGATATAGAACTTTTAGTATATATACTAAATGAAAGTTATTATATATAACTAAACGTGCCCAATATACCGTAAAGCATGGTACTCATTTCTGTCTTAATATCTACACTTTTATAGAGCACTATAACATCGCTTATTTTTTCTAGTGCTTACCTCGGGGGTTGGGTAAAACTTGGCAAACAGGTTAATTGAATTTTCTAAACAAACTTTATCACGTCTTTCTGAACTTTCATGAAATTTTTCTGAAGTTATCGTAGTGGTTCGTTAGTGCTAAATAACAAACTGAAAAGCTTACGATACTTCAGCCACTCCTCTCCCCCCAAAATAAAAAATAAAATTAAAAAAATCAATCCAAAAAAGTTAAATTATGAATCAACAGAAAAGCAGGGGCAATTATCAGAGGTGGTAGCTGAAGAAGTGTTCAACTTTATCAAAGGCTGTTTCAGCGGCGGCCAACTTCATCAAAGACTTTGTCCAGCTCTTCCCTAATTACTATCTTTCTTTTGGCCCCTTCGTTTTACAATATTTCTTATGCGGCCTCAAATAAAGATTTATAGGATGGCTCATGAATTTACTTTTTATCTTTAAAAACAGTGAGGCGATAATTGCTTAATTAATTGTATCGTGGATCTATAACCGTTTCATATTTGTTACGGGTTCAGAGGTTCTTGGAGACAACTGTGTAACAATATCTTTGCTTATGTGACTTTATTACTTCTTTTTTTTTTTTTTAATATATTAAAAGTGTTCTTTGAATATCCTCTCCTTTCTTACCGTTGTTTTACCGAAAAATTGTGGTTGAATAAAGGATAATGAAATTTCGGTAGTTTTAGTGTTAAAAGCAAAAATTTATATGATGGTTATGAATTTATTCATTCAATATGTGCTAAAAGAAATAAATGAAAAAAAAAAAAAAAAAAAAAAGAAGAAAAAGAACCTTTAACTGTACATTATATAAAAAGGAATAAATAAATTAAAATCAATATTAATAACTAAATATAAAATGAAATAAGATTAATTATAAAATCATATTCTGTACACAAATTATGCATTCAGGCTAAAGATCCTGAGAGCCAGGCTTGTCAAAGCCAAGTTGAGGCTGAGTAGTCCAGTCGATATATACAAACAAAAAAAAAACCCTGGGACCCCTGAACACCTGACCCCAACACAAACCCCTGAAAGAACCCAGAAAACCCTGGGATGATATATGTAGTTCTCGAAAAACCGCGACATTTCAGCACTATTTACAGTATTTCGCTTATATCTCGTTAACTATGTGATTTTGGGTGATAAAGCAAACTTACACTACAAATAACATTACATTTGTTTCAATATAAACCCAACTGTAGCCGTAGGTCAAACGGATGTGGAGAAAAAGCCCTCCAAGAAATGGCGATTTTTTTTTTACAAAATTTGGACTTTTTCTGTCATGAAAGAAATCGTCTATCAGAAATATCTTTTAAAAGTAATTCAAAGGAAATTGGATAAGCTTTCATTTGGGACCTAAATAGCGACTTTAGGCCAAATGGTTTTCTCAGAAATAGGAAAAGGTGAAGAATAGAAAAATCGGATTTGGAGGAAAAGTTATTGAACTTTTCAACATTTTATTAAATAAAGGTGTATGGTCTAAAAATAATCTAAAATACGTTAGATTTTAAAAAATGATGCAAAGGAGAGTGCAACTAAAAAAGAAGTGGTAAGAGACAATTAAAATTAATGTGGGGACAAGGAGGATAATAGATACTTCTACCTAGAACATATAAGCTGACCATTATAATATGACGCCGTATAAATATATATTTACTAATGATTTTTATGTTTTAATCTGTGAGGTTAGTTGTCAGTGTGTGTGGAACTGGATGACTGAAACAAAGGGTTAGCAAGATCGGAAAGGTTGTTATTAGGATTATTTGAGATATCTTCTAATTATGAAGCTATTTTAGTATACAATTATAAAAAGGATTTAAAAGAATATTAATCACTAATAAGTTCATTTCCATTATTGTAGTACCGTAAAAAAAAAAAACACTATAATATTTACTGTACGCAATATGATCAAAGCAATAAATAAAGTTATGGTCATGTCATATGATAAAACAATACCATACGCCATAAAAAGGCTGAGCTAGAGATCTAAAAAATAACCATGAAATAAAGTTTATTGGTTTCTGTATATATTGGTCTTCACCATCTGAAATCGTTTTTTTCTTTTTCTACTACGCATTTGATGATTTATTTTGTATAAATACAAATTATATACCATTAGGAAAAAAACTAGAAAAGTTGATTTTTGTCCACAATAAGATAAATATTTTGAGCAACCCATATTGGAGTCATACTCACAATACAACTTGCCTACTTTTACAAGAAGTTTAAGGGCCGAATTCATAGACTGCACTCAAGTGAAATTTTTCACTCTACTCAAATATGATTCTACTTAACCATTCCAGAAACAAAACTCAACTCAACTTTTAAGTTTCACTCAAGAATTTCCACTTGAGTGTTTTTTTTATCATTGAAAAAAAACTTCAAAGTTGAGTTCAGTTTTGTTTCTGGAATGGTTAAGTAGAATCATATTTGAGTAGAGTGAAAAATTTCACTTGAGTGAAGTCTATGAATTCGGCCCTAAGACACCAATATAATTTGCCCGAAGCATTTTCTTATTTTGGACAAAAACTAACTTATCTAGTTTTTACCGAATAGTACAGAATCAGAATCAATCTTTAAGTTATAAAAATTTAAATGAAAACTTCTTAAAGCTATCCTTTATTCTATCTCTAATATAAGTTTCTTCTTATTCTTAGGAAGTAACTATAATAACGAACTTTAATTCAATATATTTCTTCAAAATGAAATTTTTATAATATTCTGCTCAGAAAAGAATAAATTGTTTTGTAATATTTCAATAAAATAATGTTTTAAATAAGAAGTTCTATTAATATTATCAATTCGAAACAAAAGTATGCAATAAAATAATATTTTGTTATGTGTAAGTGTAATAATTACTTCCTGAAACATGAATGAATATTTGAAGAGGTATGTACTAACATAATTAATTTGAAAAGCTTTAATTGAATATTCTGAACCAATTACATTCAGCTAATTACATTTTAATATTTAATAGATATCGTACAATTATTAATAACTATTAGTAAATAAATCAATGCATAGCTATATTAATTAATAAATTCTTTTAATATTTAATATTACCTGATAATTAAAAGTGATTTAAAGCATTGTAAAATATTAGAGCCACTGGCCTTATTTGTTAACTCATAATTAGCCCCCAATTTCTATTTATATGTTTTAGAATTTATTTTCAACTATGTATATCCCTATGATTAAAAAATTTATTATAAGTTATGTTTTTATTATTTCTCCAAATTACTTTATTTTTTATTTGCATGTTTTTTTTGTTTGTTTTTTTATCTATAAACTACTATTTATCATGGACTCAAAGGTGACCTGAAGGAAAAATAGGTCTTTTTAATAAAATAGGAGTGTACTAACTAAACAGCTACTACACTTCAGCTAAAAACACGGAACAAATGGACGATTTCTAAATTACAGATTAAAGAAATATACAAATGTATACAATAGTGAGACACAGGATGCCAACTTCGCAATAAATCTTAATTTTAAAAGCTATGAATTCTAAGAAAACTCCTATTATTAGCAGTGCGAAATGGTCTAAAATCTATAATGAAATTGTCAAAATAAAATATTTTCGAATCATTATAAATAATAAAACCGTTAAAAATCATTTTTTTTTTTAATGTTTAAATAACTAGAAAACAATTTCCAATACTGTCATTTTGAATTTATTTTCCAGTAGAAACAAAAACCGACAAATTATATTGTAACTTTTTTTATTTAGCCTTAGATTAGTAAAGGATAGCTTTAAGAAGCCTTTCCGCTGTTTGCCTCCTGGTAAATATAAACATATTTTTTGTCTTCTAGTTTTAAAATTAATATATCTAATATATGAACCAAATTGCTGATGTTTTAGTTTTTATTATATTTCTATAACTCGTGTAGATGTTTAATTAATTAAAAATTAATTTATCAATCCATTCACCAATACTGATTAGAATGTTTAAAATTTGTTACTAGTCTTTAAATAAAAACTATTCAAATTCAATTCTAATTCCAATGTAAGTTGCAAATAATTTATAAAAATTTATTGTATTGTTACATTAGTACAGTGGAACCTCGTTATATCGACCTATTTGGGACTTGGGGTGAGGTCGGTCCCATAAAAAGGTCGGATTAAACGGATTTTAATCGCACCTATCAGTTCCGTTGACAACCTGCTAGAAGTAAGATTATATTCAAAAGTTTAATTTATCTTTGGTATTCACCAAGTAAGAATGCTCTGTAAATAGTTTAGACACATCGTTTTTCTAAACCCCACGCTGTGTTCGGGATGGAAAATCCCTTATACCCGACACAAACTCTTTTCATTTTATTTCCCCCTTTTTCTTCTTCTCGTAAAACAGCAATAGCCCTGAGGAAATTCCTCGGGAGAAGGCTTCCAGGTAGAGGGAGCAATGTTTCACCGCGCACAGAGACCTGTCAAATTTAGTGGCCAGAGATTGAATTTACTACCGCCACACTGGCGTGCTTCTCCTTTACAACGATCACAAATCTCACTATCCCATCATAGCCGTTTATCACTTAGTTCAGCTACACTATTGTGCGTCCATATTTAGTTTCAGGAAGGGTCGCACAGTATTTGCTTCTTGATAATGAATTATATTTTTATTTTTTAAGTAATCCACACGCAAGACTAAAACGACAAGAAACTGGCAAGAAATTAGAAAAGCCTCATTGACATTACAGCGAATTATACTAGTAATACATCCAATTCATCTAGTAACAAATCCTTACAATTCAATATCATTCGAAAAATAATTAAATATACAAAAATATTATTATTAAAACAGAGCTAAAGTAACAACAGTAATTGTTGGCCTGCATTGCCTAAATATGGAAAAGATAATTTGGTCGATATAAAAGTAGCAAAATTCATTTTTTTTTCCAGATAGAATTTAAAATAAAAAATGGTAAAAACTACTTGTAAAACATTAATTTATAAAATTAATCTCATATATTCCATTATTTTTTTTTTCAAGACAAATCTTAATTTTTATATAGATCATAAATATAGCCGCAGCATAAATTGTTTATTTCTGATTGAAGGAAGTTGTTAAGAGAATATATAGAAGGATATCTAGAAGCAACAAACGATGAACTTTCCAATCAGGTTTTAACTTGGCTCTGTAAAATAACGAATAATCGTTGTCTCAATACTAGTGAGTATTGAACCATTAATGTATTAATAATAAACATGATTTTAAGTTTTAGTTCTGTCCCTAACCAAACATCGGAGATTAAAACGACAAAAACCTTGGGCCGGGCTATGTTGAAATCCCTCCTCAAGGGCTGTTGGTGGCTCCTCGAACTTATTATCGGTTTTCCATTCTCTCTGTTACGTGCCGGGAAAACTCCTCCATCGTTCATCCTTTGCATATCTCAGGTGGAATTTATTCCACTTAATGCCACTTTCGATGGCACTATAGTCAGTTATAATGCATTTTGGAGTTGTAAGCGATCTCAAGATGGTTTCATGAAAAATATATTACATATTTTTGCCTGTTAAGTTTTGACTTAAATAGCATCAACCAAAAAATAATAATAATAAACAAAAACATATAGGCCAAGTAATTGAACGATTTAGAACTCTATCATGAGCCTTTGAAAGAAATTTAAAAAAAAAAATACAAATTTTAATTTGGGGGAATTAAATTTACGTAAGGCGTATATATATATATATATATATATATATATATATATATATATATATATATATATATTCAGTTTTTAGGAACCCATCATAACAAAAATACACTTAAGATTAGAAACATAACTTTAACAACAAATATATTTTTTTAATATCCATTTGTTAATATTTAGAACAGTCCAAATATATAAATCAAGTAAATAATAAATAATAGTAAATAATAACGATTACAATAGCATGTCAGAACTTAAAAAGAACTACACATAAAAATTCTACACTAGAAGTTCTCTACGCCATCTTCTTTTCAGACATCTCAGATATTATGGGGAATGGGGTGGGAAGCAAATTGAGAAAGTAATGGTTTTGAGTGGTTATTGAGCTTACTATGAATGTATAAGTAACTAGTTTGGGCTAAATCAGCAACACATGGAACTAAAGCTTTATAGATAAGCTTAATATTGACAAAGTAAGGAGCATTGAGGATTTCTCGAAGGATTTTGGATAGTAAGAATTGAATACAAGACGGTTTATTGGAGCCCCAAAACTCAGCTCCGTGCGTCTAAATAGGTATGATCACAGTTGTGTATATAATTATTTTTTTATTAATTGAGAGCTTTGAAAGTTTGTCAAGTGAATGTTGAAGTAGTCTGTAACTACGGGCAATTTCTTGTCGTTTTAGTCTTGTATGTGGATTCCAAGTTAGGCATTTCTCCATGTGGATTCCTAGGTAGCAGATATGTTCTACTGGGATCAGTGGAATATCATTAAAGGATACTGTAAGACAGGAAGTCATAGGTTTATGACGTAGGGTAAAGTTTAAAAATTGTTCAATTTTAATTTTAATTTATAATCTCAAAATTGGCAAACATTTCACTTCTTTTTTCAGGCATAAATTAAATTAAAGTATGGTATTCTTTCATTTCATGTCGTACATTTTTTATAAATATAACTAAATTCCTTTAAAACTGCTGCATACTGCAGGTGGTTTTAATGTTTGTATTTAAAAAATATATTATTCTAGCGATAAAAGTATTCAGTTAATTCATAGATTCTTTAAATTCAGACGACTTAGAAAGATGGGTGTATAATTTAAAAAAAACAAAGAAATCTAGTGATACAATGCGTTAAATCGAATTATTCAGGCTGAAAATGAAGGTAATTTCGTTTTTTATCGGTCGAAAATTAGACATCGTAATATTCTCGCATGGTTATCGAACGTGAAGACTTTCTTTTGATTTTTTGATGCCACTGTATCTAAAGTTAAAACACTTGCACTGCCTAAAATAAAAAAAAAAATAAAAAAATGAAATATTTAATACTGCAAATAAATATAAATATTAAAAAACTGCAGTCTTCTTAGCTGTAATTTCTAATTGGTACTAACATAGATTTAGACATTTTTTTAAAATGTGTTTTATTAAAAAAATAGAATGTGTTTCTCCCCAAATAAACAAAACAAAGCTGTGTTTCATTGCTTCTTGATGAACTGATTCCCAAAATTTTTGTTTAACCAAGCACAAAACCAGTTAAAATTAATTATTTTTATCTTTTTGTTATTATTTGAATGTAACATATTTCATTGCATTTTACTATTGTAATGGTAATGAACATTATATTTACCCTAATTATGTCTATTTCGTTTTCATTATCATATTCGTTTTGTTTCAGGTAAGTGTTTTTCACCAACTTTAATGGATAAATTTTGTAAGTAATTTTATCATTACTTTCTAAAAACTAGTTCTTGAATTATTTATTTGAAGGATACTTTAGGATTTCTTAATTTTTTAATGTTTTTATTTCAAAGTCTTTTTTGGTATAAATCCTATTATATATTAATATATGTTGCTACATGTTTCGGAACAATTCAGGCTTTTATTTATCTGTGATTATTTTCACGTTGTCTCTTCATCTATGTCCATATTACCAGCCATTTTACTGAAAAATGCTCTCCACTTGTTTTCTTGAAAATCTAACCTTTTAACAAGCTATATTTCTGTTGGCGTTGCTTGAAACTAAAATTTTCCAACAGTTCCCTCTTCAGAAACTTAATAGAAAAACAATTTTTTAAATATAAAATATGTCACTAGGACTTACCGTTTAGGAGCTCTATTGGTATGAATGAAAAAGGTCGTATTATAACATTTTTTTCACTCTCAAAATGTAACGTGTGACGAGGTATATAATTCTGCGATTAGGCTATGCTACCTTATTCAGATATCTTAGAGGCTGAATCAATATATTTAGTACATAAAACACAAGGAAATCACAGATTCGATTTTATTTATAAGTACCACTTTTAAATTTTCTTTAATTAATCCTTGGTTCAATAAAAGTTTCAGTTTTACACATTTGACATGGTTATGTATTTTTGGCTGGAAGTCTGTACTTTTTTAGTCAACGTTTTATTCACATTAAAAATGTAACTTGTAAACGCTCTAGCACTGTTTGTATTGCTGGCAGTTTCCTTATCAAAAATTCAATAGAAAATATATTTTGTTACATAACATTTATTGCTAAGACCTACGGTTTAGGGGCTGTATTGTTATGAATGAAAAAAGTCACGTTTGCCTAGGTTTTGTAAGTGTTGAAGGTTTCTTGACACGTTCTATCTCTGTTGGTGTTGCTCGAATTTTGATGACAGTTTCGTGATCAGAAATGTAATAAGGAATATTTTTGTTATATATTTATATATATATATATATATATATATATATATATATATATATATATATATATATATATATTTATATATATATATAATGTGTCACTAGGACCTTCCGTTTTGGAGTTTGAAACCTAAAATATTTTATTAACACATTTATTCACAGAAGAATAACAAAATAATTAATTATCTACTTGATATATGCAAATATAAAATATAAAACATAAACAAATAGACGAGTAATTTAATCTGAGTTGTTCCAAGCCTCATGACATTTTGAAATGTTTTCAAATTAATTTCAATATTTTTATAAATCAATCATTTTAGAAATATTTCAAAACAAATAAAATACATATTTTTTTTTATATATTTATTTATTGAAATTTACAACTGTACATAAAAACATACATCCAGTAAATGTGATAATGGCAAAAAATAATAAAATGACAATTGCTTGTGAAGCAACTACCCATTGGTAGCACTTCAATAAAATTTTTATTTGAGAAGGTCCCGAGGCCATCTTCTTTTCAGACGCCTCGGAGGGTTGTCAGGAATAGAATATGAAGCAAGTTGAGAGACTAGTGGATTTGAATGGTTATGGAGTTTACTATGAAAGGATAGGTATCTGGTTTGGGCTAAATCAGCAACATATGGAACATTGAGGTCTTTATGGATGAGTTTATTTGTGACAAAGTAGGGAGCATTTAGGATTTTGGATTGCAAGGATTGGATACGAGATGAGATAGATGGTTTGGTGGAGCCCCAAAGCTCAATTCCATATGTCCAAATAGGTCTGATAACTGTCATGTAAATGAGTCTTTTGTAGAAAATCGGAAGTCTAGTAAATGTTGAAGAAGTCGAAAACGACGAGCAGTTTCCTGACGTTTAAGTCTTGTAGGTGGATACCAAGTTAAACGTTTGTCTAGTTGGAGCCCTAGATAGCTGATCTGTTCAACAGGGATCAGTGGAATATTATTAAAGGATACTGTAGGACAGAAAGTCAATGGTTTACGATGAAGGGTAAAGGTTATTTGATGAGATTTATTTGGGTTTATTTTAATTCTCCAATTTTGACACCATTCTTGAAGGTTTATAATATGAGATTGGAGTGTTTGGGGTGCTATGAAGGGATCATTATTTATTGATAACACACATGTGTCATCAGCATACGTAGTGAGGACATTACTAGGATGTGTAGGGATGTCAGCTGTATAAACCGGGTAGAGGATAGGACTTAGGACACTTCCTTGAGGAACACCGGCAGATTGGATGAATTGGGAAGAATGGGATAAGTTATGATTGACTTTAAAGGTTCTATTACTGAGATAGGAGCGAATAATAAGGAAGTACGTAGGAAGAGGTAGAAATACTCGAAGTTTGTAAAGCAGTCCCTGGTGCAAAATACATCTAAATATTGAAATATAAATTATGTGGATAGTCGGATAATAGAATTTGATAGACAATTTAACATTTGTCACTTGGACCTACCGTTTAGGAGCTATATTAGTTTGAGTCACAATAGTAAAGTTTGAAACCCTTACGTTCTTTCAACTTTCTTTATTTAAATAATGATCAATTTTTTTCTTATTTTTACTTACTAATAAAATTAATTTGATAATTTTAATTTTAAAATGTAAATTGGTAAAATCAATATATTATAGACAGACACATCCATGTTCTATTGGTTCACCCGGTGAGGGAGAAATAGATTTTTTGAGAATTCATTAAACTGAAACTGCTCAAACTCCTTGATACATTTCCATTCCCAATAAAGTGGCTTGGAAGCTCAAAGAGGCTAGGATTTTATTATTGGACGGGTTGAACATTGAATTCAGTTGAGTCGATCAAATCCTCTACCCCCCTCAGAGCCAGCCTATAACGACGAGTTGGATAGGGTTACAACCGAATGAGCAGGATGTGAAGAGGACGGGCCCACTGGAGTGTGGAGGTGTCAACTTGATGTGTACTTTATGTAATGGTCCCGTCTGTCTCTGGCGTTTCTCTCGTTAATTCTCTCTCTTTAGTCCCTAGCCACTGTTTAACGAATATAAAATTATCTGAGTATTTGTTTCAAATGTTACAGTGTCATAGTTACTAAAAAAAAAAAAAAAAGTGGGTCTTTCAGATTGGCAAAGCGTTTAACAGTATGAAATGATATAGGTTGCATTGAAGTAAGCTCTGTCAGATATAGGAAAATTTTGTATTATTATTTATTATATTCTATTTTATTTCTTGTATATTTTATTTTATTTCTTGTATCTATAAAGGCAGTTTATTTCAATTTTCTAACTTTATTTTACATAATTGTACATATTGTATGAATGAGTCTTTGCCATCCAGATTACTCATTGCCCTTGAATGTGGCAGGTTGTAATTATTCAAATTAAAAGTTTAAAAAAAAAGATATAGATGCAGGGTGTTCAATATTCGATGGACACCCACTTTTTTTCCACAGTTTTTCAAATTTTGAAACGAAACTCTCAGGGTCTTAACTGTGTCAAATAAAGTTTTTTTTAGGTTATAGCCTGCTCTCCAACTTTCTCCAGTTCTTCTCCAGCGACCCTAACTTTGGAATTCCCAGTGGGATGTGGTATTTCTTACAACAGATTTCGATAAAAAATCAATTTTTGAATCGATTTTATACTAGTAATTTTTTTTTATCCGGGGAACCGTTACATTGCATATCGCGAAAAATAATTTTAAGAAAATAAGCAGTCTTAAACTGGGATTGCAAAAATAAAATAAACTTTGAACAAAAATACAATATTAAGCCTTCCAACAGGTCGACTTGGAAGTTTCCCCCCTAGAGGCTCAAATCGTCGACAAACCCGAGATGAAACTAACATCATTTTTATGTACGGTGGAAGCGTATCCTCATCGGAGCATTCGAGACATAACCAGGGAATCTAAGCATTGGGATGGTGTGGGCCATACTAAAATCTGAGGCTAAGGTTCTGTCATTAAGTGTATCCCTTAGACATCCCTGGCTTTTTTATTGAAATCCGTCGTAAAAAATACTACCCCCCATTGAGAATTTCATAGTTAGGGTCGCTGGAGAAGACCTGGAGAAGGTTGGAGAGCAGACTATAACCTGAAAAGAAAATTTATTTGGCACAGTTAAGACCCTGAGAGTTTCGTTTCAAAATTGTAAAAAGTGAGGAAAAAAAGGGGTGGTAGGGTTGAACTCCCTGTATGTACCAATACACACATATAATAAGATATATCTAAATATAGTAGATATAAATACGTATCAAAATATTTGCTAGCAAGCAAAATATAAAGATAAATTAATAAATTAAATAATATTAAATAATAATTTCATAATGTACTATGAAATGAATGGAACAAATAGTCCTTAGTCTCTGATATATTGAAACTCAGAATGAAATTTAATCCTCTAATTAAATCAATTCCATACCAAAAATACAAAAAATAATAATAAAATAAAATAAAACAGAAATATTAAAAAAAAAAAAACTGCACCCAGGTACAACGGTTGTAATAAGAGGGGGTGTAGTCAGCAACTTTGCTAAACCGTCAGGATTTCCTCTATTTTAAGGGTAAACTCTTTATAGAAGATGAGTTTTCTCCACGAAGTCGATACATTGCTGCAATTTAACTTTTTTTTACAGAAATTAAATTTTCTGCATTTGGGCAGAATATACCAATATATATACACCATGAACAGATTAGTTTGAAGTACGCATGATGGTGTAGTAGAAGCAATACAATTAGGATTGATAAATTAATTGCCACTTCCAATGATATTATTTTATTTGAAAACTAGTTTCGAATGTTTTAACAATCATCTTCAGTTCCATGTAACAAATGCTTATGTTTTGAAAATTTTGAATGTTTAAAATTCGAAACTAGTATTCAAATAAAATAATGTATAATATATATATATATATATATATATATATATATATATATATATATATATATATATATTGGGAGTTGGAATTAATTTTAAAGGATTGATAAGAGATGGTATTACTAGTCTCTAATCCCATCGGGCCAACTTGTTGCTATATTCATGTTGAAGCGTCATCATTTAGCTTTGATTTTCAGTAGGTGTCATTTCTCTGAAGTGTGAACAACATTATTTTTTTGCTCTCTAAACATGTCAACTTTTGTGCCAAGTAAGATGAATTTGCGGGAAGCTTTGCTTTTCTGCTTTCATTTGAAGAAAAAAGCAGGTAAGGCCCATCGGTTAGTTTGCGAGGCTTATGGGGACTATGCTCCATCGATTTCCACTTGTGAGTACTGGTTTCGGAGGTTTAAAAATGGTGATTTTGACACGGATGACAAGGAACGCCCTGGCCAGCCGAAGAAGTTTGAAGATGAAGAATTAGAGGCATTACTCAATGAAGACTCGTTTCAAACCCTGCAAGAATTGTCTGAGTCATTGGGAGTCGACTTGTCAACAGTCGGCAAACGCATCAAAGCAATGGGAATGATTCATAAGCAAGAACGTTGGGTTCCGTACGAATTGAAGCCGAGAGACGTTGAGAGGCGATTTTTCACCTGTGAACAACTGCTCCAACGTCAAAAAAGAAAGGGTTATTTGCATCGTATTGTCACTGGCGATGAAAAATGGACCAGATGGGCGTGGTCTGTTATGAGCTGCTGAAACCGAATGAAACGATCACGGGAGACCTCTACCGAACTCAGTTGATGCGTTTGAGCCGCTATTTGGGGAAAGGCACGACAAGGTAATCTTGCAACATGACAACGCTCGGCCGCATGTTGCTAAACCGGTCAAAACATATCTGGAAACGCTGAAATGGGAAGTCCTATCCCACCCGCCGTATTCTCCAGATATTGCTCCTTCTGACTACTACTTGTTTCGAAGCATGACACACGACCTGACTGACCAGCGGTTCACTTCTTATGAAGATTGCAAAAAATGGGTGGATTCATGGATAGCCTCAAAAGACGAAGCCTTCTTCCGAACTGGTCTCCGTAAATTGCTAGAAAGATGGGAAAAAGTAGTCGCTAGCGATGGACAGTACTTTGAATAATATACATTGTACCATTTTTTCTAAATAAATGCTCAAAAATCGAAAAAAAAAAAAAAATCCTTTAAAATTAATTCCAGCTCCCATATATATATATATATAATGTTCTAGCTAAGACAGAAACTTCAGAACTGTCCCGTGGTTCCACTTAAAACAAATGAACAAAAACTAATTTTAAAAAGCCTGAAAACGTAAACATTAAAAGTTTAAAAACAAAATAAAAAAAAACATTAATACTAATGAAGAAAAGAACTAATATATGCAAAGCTAGGCTCTTCAAGCTAAGACAGGATATCATTTGTGCGACTAAGAATGAAGGTAAATTAAAAAAAAAAAAAAAAAAAAAAAAATTCCTTTGCATAATTGTGAAGAAAACGTAGCTTCGTTTCCCTAGCTACCTCTACTGCCCTTCTGTCCGAGTCCAATGAACTATATACTTTTCTTCAGCCCTTGTTGCTTGTTACTCTTCCTTCTTTGTTTTGTTTCTGTATAGAATAAACAAGTTGACACTTTTCATGATTGGTTGCTAAAACGTGATGAATGCGTTCAACGGTGTAGTAACGTCAAGTTCAGAACGGATTCGATTGAATTCCAGTCAATATTTAGTGAAATGAATCTAAGCACTCAAGTTAGGATCAGGTGGCAACTTTTTGTCTGTGTGTTGGAGTGGCAAATAAATTCAATATGACTACTTACCATACCATGTTTTAAATCCCACCATCTATACCTTTTAAATTAACAATAGGAAATTTGTTTGGTGATAAATAGAGGGCCAACTCCTCATAGGGAATCCATAACTCTTCTAAGAAATAGGGAGCTGTTTAACAGTATTCAAAATATTTCGAGTAACCATTTAGGCCATGCAGATATTAGTAATACCCAGATATTAGTGATACCTAGAAATCAATTAGAAGTATTGTTAGGGTATTAAACAAATGCAATGAAATTTAGGTCATTTAGGGATGGTTGTATAAATGGCTGAAAAATCACACTTCGGGTTTCGCCTCGACTTCTCTTGTCTGCCCTTTCTGTGTCTGCTCATATCATCCTGTGAACCTGGAGACATCGCCATTTCCTGATGCCGCCTCACCGATTCTAGGCCATGGCCTTCCATCGACAAAACCGTCACCATACACACCATACCATTGCATATTTTATTAAGATAAGTCTGGATTAAGTGTGTTTGTGTTATCACTTAAGTTATAAGTTATAAGTTAACTTAGAAATGATCTATCCTTTAAATTTAAATTTTTATATGTCAACCTTTTTTTATGTCAACATATTAAAAAAACTGAGCGGGATAGCTCAGTGGGTAAGGTACTTGAATCCTAGCCTGGTTGAAGGCAGAACAACTTTGGGGTCTGGAAGTCGATCACTGCCCCTCCTTAGGGCACACCCAGATCTATAAAGTGGGTACCCAAAACTGTGGGTAAAACCTAGGTTAAGCCTTATTGTTGATCACATCACCTTCTTGTACAACTATTGGTAAAACAATACTTAAGTACTGAACCCAAGATAGACCCTTCATGGGTAGAAAGGCATTGTTTTTTTTGTTTTTTTTATTTCGCTATTTTTATGTTTTTCTATGGTTATCATTTCTTTTATATTTTGTTTTAAATTATTTTGTTCATGGTGTATAATTTTAGGGGAATTAAATTTAAATGAATTTTTGTTTGCATGTAATTGAGTGGTTAGGCTGTTTTGTCTGATACATTTGGGCTTTTAGCTATATAGGTTCGGCTACATTTGTTCTTAAACACACCCTTTTTGTTATCGTTCCAATAACTAAAAAAATATTTTTATTTTTCTTCTAATCTTGGTTTGAAATCAATTCAATAAGACAATTGTATCACTTCACTATATTTTGTTTATTATTTTGAGGTTCGATTTATGCAAGAAAAAGAAATATTTTTTAATTTATTTCATAGTATACGAGGTGTGATCAAAAAGTTCCAGGACTTTTTATATACTATGGGAATGCAATGTCTCACAGCGATGCGGTTGGCAGCATTGTATTGCCTGACTCAACAGGAACACAGCTGTGTTTGCAGATCAATCATAACATCACTGAAAATAACATTAGCACAGTTTGTTTGAGGTTAGTTTTATAGAGTTTGGCTATTTTATGAAAATGAATGTGAAAGAAGTGCAACGTGTTTGTGCGAAGTTTTGTGTGAAACTGAACAAAACGTTTTCTGAAACCTTTTTGATGTTACAAGAGGCTTTTGGTGAAGAATGTCTAAGCCGATCATGCTGCCATCAGTGGTTCAAGAGGTTTAAAGATGGCCTTTTTTGTGTAAAAAACGCAATGACTGTCATTCCTCAGCCCCCCTACTCACCTGACCTGGCTCCAGCCGACTTTTTTCTTTTCCCGAAGCTCAAGAGACACCTGAAAGTACGAAGATTTCAAACAGTTGACGAAATTAAAGAAAAAACAACGGAGCTGCTAAACACCTTTACAACAGAAGAGTTTTCTGGGGCCTTTGATCAGTGGAAACACCGGTGGGAAAAGTGTGTAGCTTCCCAAGGGGAGTACTTCGAAGGAGACAAATTTGAATAACCTGTATGTTGTATGAATAAATGTATAAAAATTCAGTCCTGGAATTTTTTGATCACACCTCGTATTAAGCAATTATTTTTTATATAGACATTTATTTTTTTAAATAAATGTATAGCTTTTTTTAATATGTCAACTTTAGTTTAAATATATATTATTTTGTATATAATACCAAGTCAAGCATATTAACCAGTCACATGTCACTTATCCAATCAATTTTAGATTACATTCTATTATAATTAAATATGTTAACCTGGTCACACATAGAACATTTTTTTGTTCTATTTTATACACAAATATATTCATACTAAAGAATAATTAAATATCTACTTGATAAATGCTGATATAAAATGTAAATTTGAGTAATTCACTCTGATTTGGTCCAAACCTCAAGCTATTTTTCGATCAAATATTTTAAAATTAATTTCAATATTTTTAAAAATCAATCATTTTAGAAATATTTCAAAGTAAATAATATCAATAAATATTAAAATATAAATTATGTGGATAGTCGAATAATAGAATTGGATGGACTAAGAGTAGGATTTGAGAGGACGGGGGCGTTGGATGAAGTGATTACGATGGCTCTGTGGCCATTGCACCCCCAATTGGGACTACTAATTGCCGAATATTAAATGTGAATAATTAATAATTGTTGGCATCGTCAAGTCGTATGTTATCATCTACACCTGCTATCGGATCCATACTTTATCTTTATGTTGCTTTCAGAACTTATCATAGTTTAATAAATTTATTAAAGTTTGGGGTGGAAACGTAAAAATATAAGCTAGTTCCAGATAACTATTTCATACCCAATTAAGTAATTAAATCTTTTGGTATCCCTCTATAATTTAATTTAGTTTATTTGTTAATTTTTTTTTATTATGTATTCAGATCAAGTTTTGGTTATTTTTAGCTTCGAAGAAAACCTGGAAACGTCGGGACTCCTTATAAAGTTTTTTGAACTTGGAAGTGTTTTTTTATTGCTCCTGACATCATTCCAGATCATCTTCTTCATATAAATGTTTATAGGAAGAAATTCATATCATAAAAATGTACCGTTTTCTTTTTCACTATAGAATCACTAATTGTCTGTATTGTAATAGACAAGTGTGAATAAACATTGAAAGTAAAAACAATATATAAAATAAAATAGAGCTGTATGTGTTGATTTACCCCAACAAAACCGCTCTCATTATCAGTGGATTTATTAAAAAGTATAGTTACATTTTAATTTATGATTGACTAATCAATAACATATGATTCTTAGTAATTTTCAAATCCTTTTTATGTTTATATATTTTTTTAATCTATTATTTTAAATAATTATTTTTTTTTACGAAAATCATTTTGTTCAGTTGGGAGGTATTATTTTCAATATTCAATTAGCTAAATTAGATTGGAGGCCTCTTGGTATTCTAGAGTGCCATAAGTATGTTCAATTTCGATAGAAAAAAATATAATTAAAAAATACTTTAAAAACAACTTAATCTTAATATTTTAATATCTTTTTAATTATTTTAAAATATTTTTAACTATAAATATTATTTATTGTCATTGTCATGTTTCAGCTATTTTCGTAACATAAAGCCGATATGTAATAGATCCATCCGTCTCTGTCCGCACTTAATGCCTTCACCTCGTTCCACGATTTACCAGATTTTCTTTTTCCACCTTTCTTCCGGTTTTTCATGCCAAATCCTCGAGAGGCTAAGAGTTTCCTGTATAAAGGTCTTTCTTTCTATAGCACCTTCTCTTTTACTAAAGGTGTGACCTATTTACCTCCATTTCTTGGTCACAACCTGTAACTCAACAGTAATAATTTAATGATTTCATTTAGTAAAAATATATATATATAATATGACAGTGTGGCAGACCTAGTTTCTGCCACTCCACAAATTTATTTTATTTATTTATTTTTTACCTTATTTCTTTATTCACACCTATCAAATACCGTACAGACAATTAGTGAGTCTATTTTCCTGCCGTAAAAGGCATGAGGGTGTGTAGAACCCAGTAGCACCTCCTGAATTTTTTTATTATATTTTAGTCATTTTTAGCCTTCTCTTGGTGTGTCAGGAATATCTGTTGTGGCCATGTCGTCTATAAGTGTATTAAGATGTCCATTTAATTTTTCGTGGAATCGTTTGAAGTGGGTTCCGTATTTGTTCGTTTACTGTTAGAATGCGAAGGTCTGTGTGAAGAATTATGTTGCTTATGTACCAAAGTGTTTTTAAGGTTGATTGAAATTAATTATAAATAAATATATTGTAATTATAGAAGTATATTTTTAAACCCAGGTTCTTATAAGTTTTTTTTTTTTTAATTAGAGGCAATACTGTAGGTCACTTAATGTTACAATCTAATGTAACAATTTAAATAAACAAATCAATAGGCATTACTATAAAATTAGATTATAATAATTAAAATAGCATTGCTGTTTTTTTTTACAAATAAAATCGTGGTTAGTGTGTTTCTCTTTTAACAAATTGTTGCAATTAACCAATTGTTAATTCCTAGCTGTAAACACCTGACTTTGGATTTAAAGTTCTCACTTCCACTGCAAGAATTACTCTTTATTTTTAATAAGATTAAAAGCGTAGTAACAATTTTTAATCATCATGACTTATAAAGTTTATTCGGTCGAAATATGGTTTAATGTTTTAGAAATAAAATGCAACATAAATTATAATAAATCTGACAACTAGAGTATCTGACTGCATTTATAAACCACTTCCCTTTAGGAAAAAAAAAGTAAAGTAAAATAGACAAATTTTGTTTACTAGCTCCGACACTGGAGTCAAATAAGTATACTTTATTAGGTTGGTTTGAAATATAAAAAAAAATTTATTTTCTAAAGTCGCCTTCATTTAAGAGACCTTGAGGGGATATTGGTGTCACAGTAAACTCCTTACGACACCAGCCAGTTTACGATTGGGGAGAAGAGTGCAGCGGAGATGACATCTACCCTTTCGGTTATCCTTGGCCGCTAAATCAGCGAAAAGCCTTTTCCAGGAGACTGGCTCCAGTAAATCCCCGAAGCTGGCCGACATAAAGCTCCCCAGCTTTGGGCGATCCCGGTGCAGCTAGCTTCTCCGACTGCGGCTAGCTGCGGCACTACAACCCCTCCTCCCTCTAACTCTCTCTCCCTCTCTATCTGTCTCCCTCTCCTCTCTCTCCTTCCTCTTCCCCTCTCAGACGTCCTTTTAATATATACAATGATAAGGCTCACTATAATAGCCAGCCTCTCTATTGCAGGTGGAAAAAGCTGGTTTCTTAGTAGAAAATCTCGTGGAGCCGTTACCATTTTCCTGTTTTGAGGATATTCATTTTTTTTTTTTAATTTCAAATTCTTCCTAGTTTATATATGTCGTCTGAAAACAACTGTGTTATAAATTATTTTTTTTAGCTAAGCAAACTATTACCAGGTATGCAAGTTTAAAATGTCGTTTTAATTCCAATAGAATGCGCTCTTAGCCTATTGAAGGATTTGCTTATCTCTAAACGCTATTTTGTTTGTTAGTCATTTGTTTACAAAAGTCAGTTGTTTTTAAGTCGTTTACGTGGACGTATCATACCTTTCTTTGGTGTTAAAAATGTCTAATTTTAAGTCAAATAAAGAGCATTTGCGGCATGTTATGATTTTCTTATTTAATCAAAAGAAAAAGGCATCTGAATGTCATCGAATTCTTGTTGAGACTTATGGCGATGTTGCTCCAACCGTCAGGACATGTGAACGTTGGTTTCAAAGTTTCAAACGTGGTGGTTTTGATGTTACTGATCAAAAACGAGAAAATCGACCAAAAAAGTTTGAGTACTTCGAATTGCAATCTTTATTAGACGAAGACAATACCCAAACCCAACAAATGATGGCAGAACAGTTGAATGTCACTAGGCAAGCCATTTCCGATCGCCTGAGAGCTATGGGAAAGATTCAAAAGGTTGGAAAATGGGTTCCACATGAATTGGACGAACGACAGATGGAAAAAAAAAAAAAACGAAAAACTGTGTGCGAAATGCTGCTTTTACGCCACGAAAGAAAGGGTTTTTTGCATCGAGTTGTAACTGGCGATGAAAAATGGATTTATTTTCAGAATCCCAAACGAAAAAAATCATGGGTAACGCCAGGACAACCATCCACATCGAGTGCAAGACCGGATCGTTTTGGGAAGAAGACAATGCTGTGTGTGTGGTGGGATCAGAAGGGAGTAGTCTACTACGAGCTTCTCAAACCCGGCGAAACAGTCAATACCGAGCGCTACCGACAACAAATGATCAATTTGAGTCACGCATTGATCGAAAAACGCCCAGAATGGGCTCACAGGAACGCCAAAGTCATTCTTCAGCATGATAACGCTCCTGCACATTCAGCCAGATTGACTAAGGAAACGATTTCTTCGCTTGGTTGGGAACTCCTACCCCACCCGCCGTATTCACCTGACCTGGCGCCTTCTGATTATCACCTCTTCTCATCGATGGGATACTCATTGGCGGAGCAACACTTCAACAATTTCGAAAACGTACGAAAATGGCTCGATGAATGGATTTCAAATAAAGATGAAGCATTCTTTTGGAATGGTATCCATATATTGCCCGAGAGATGGACAAAATGTGTAGAAAGCGAGGGTCAGTACTTTGAATAAAATATATTATACTTTTTTTTAAATTACTGTGTATATATTTTAAGAAATAAACGACATTTTAAACTTGCATGCCTGGTACTTCCTGGTAATAAAAGAAAGCAGTATGAAACAGAATTCCTCTATTTAAATTGGGACATACTTCCATTAAAATTATACTATGAACTAGAGTTTTTTTTTTTTTTATTATTATTAATCGCAAACTTTTCAATCTCATATGACAAACCTGCAAGAATGGTGTCGAAATCAGAGAATAAAAGTAAATTCAAAAATTCTTATCAAATAACTTTAACGAATCGTAAGCATACAACATCCAGTCCTACAGTATTTTTTAATGAGGTTCTATTAATCTCTGTTAAACATATCCGTTACCTAGGACTCCATTTGGGCATACTTGGAATCCATACTGCCCGTCGTTATAGAATACTTCAACATTTACGAGACAATCGTTCAAAGCTCCCAATAAATTGTATCGTTCCCAGCCGATTTAGCTCAAACCGGATACCAATCTTTTCATAGTAAACATTCCCACTCGAATCCATTAGTCTTTCAACTTGCTTTACACTCGACTCCTGATAACCCTCCGAGGCGTCTGAAAAGGAGATGGCTAACAAACCTTCTAACCTAAAACATCTGTTGGAGTACTACTGTTAAGTAGTTCTTCAAAAATTATTTACATGTCATTGAAATAATTTTCCTCCAATTTACTAGTTGTATATTGTATGCAGTTGTGAATATCGATAAATGAAAAAAAAAATTATATTTAAAAAAGTATACAATATATAAAAAAAAAGTAAATGTGAGGTAAAATGATTGATATGACATATCAATAACTAGTGAAAAACTTTCTCATTAGTAGCCCTTAAGTAAATGTAATCTTTAGAATGCCTTTAGGCCATGTTCTTTCCAGACACCTACAGGGGTATCGGGAATGGGAGAAGCAAGTGGAGAGACTAGTGGATGCAAATGGGTATGTAGCTTGTCTTAGAAGGACAGGTATTTGGTTCGGGCCAAGTCTGTAACACGAGGGACATCTAGATCGTTATGGATAAGTTTATTGCTGACGTAATAAGGAGAATTAATGAATTTATGAAGTATTTAAAATTATAAAGATTGAAAAAGAAAAAACTTGGAAGGCTTAGTTGAGCACTCAAGCTCAACTCCGTATGTCCAAATAGGTCTAATAACTGTCATGTAAATGAGTCTTTTGTTATTTATTGTGAGTTTTGAACGCTTTTCTAGTAAACTTTGGAGAAGACGAAAACGACAAACGTTTTCTTGCATTTTAAATCTCGTCGAAATTTTTCTAGTAAATTGTTCGTCCATACGAAATTCTAGGTATCGGATCTGTTCAACGAAATTGGGGATGTGAGTTTGGAGTCATTGAGATGCAATGAGAGGATTATTTATAACACACATGTGTTATTAATCCACGTGGTGAACAAGGTGCAAGGATGAGTCCGGATGTCAGCTGCATAGATTTTGTAGAGGATAGAAATAAAATATAAATTAAAATGTGAAACAGAATTTCGAGAATATATACAAACGTGATAGAAAGCATAATAAATAATATACCATTGAGAAAAAATAAAGATAAAAACTTTATAAATGGGACACAATACCGTAAAATGGGGTCACATTAGTACGGTGGGGTAAAATTGGTACACAATTATTTCTGTGGTGATTCCCTTCTGGCAGGTTGTTGTGTCGACTTTTACTAAATGAGAGCCCACGAAACGACTCATCCATGTGCTCTCATTTGGTGAAAGTCGACACAACATCCTGTCAGAAGGAAATCACCACAGAAACAATTGTGTACCAATTTTGCCCCACCGTACTAATGTGATTCCATTTTACGGTATACCACTCCGTAAACATTATTCAAAAATACAATCTGTAAATAAAAAAAAAAAAAAAAAAAAAAAAAAAAAAAAAAAAAAAAAAAAAAAAAAAAAAAAAAAAAAAAAAAAAAAAAAAGGGAAATAAAGTAAATAAAACATTTTTTTATATTAATACAGTAAATAAAAATGCTTAAAATGATCATATAAATGAATAAATTGAACAAGTAAAAAATTGCACTGTATTATTGCTAATTATTTTGAATTTTCATTAATAGTATTAACAAGAAACTTCTCGTGTAATATGTAAGGAAGTACATATAAATACGCTCCATAAGTTCATACATTGCTGAATAGAAAGAGAGAAGAAAACTTTCATGAAGTTGAGTCAGGCTGTAAAAAAAAGTATCTGGTCTGTATGGGTTTTTTTGTTGTTGCTTTTTTTTCTGGAAAACTTCTTGAGCTTCTCATTCTAAATTACAAGTCGTCACAAAAAATATGTCACTTTAATTATGTCAGAGAGAGAGAGAGAGAGAGAGAGAGAGAGGGTGAGAGAGAGATGGAAATTTATTTGGACGTTTCGTTGTTTTTTTTACATAGAGTGTTTTACTATAGTATATTGTCTATTGTAGCTTACTAGGATGGATACCATTTTTTCAGTAATAATTATTAATTTATTTCAATATTATTATCATTATGGCTTTTTTTTTTTTTTTTAATTTGTGTTTTACTATGATCTACGTTGTTATTCTGGATGACCTGCAGTCCACTTATAACATAAAAGCCTCTCGGTTATACACAGACTGTATCCAATAAATAAACCACACAAATATAATTTTTTTTAAAAATGCAAACTTTAAAAAAACTTTCAATCTAAAACAATGTTAAATAATAATCACCCTTGTACGTAGACTCTCACTGCACTCAGATTTACCTATGCCCACTATTTTTCTTCGAATTTCATCGACTCAATCCGTAGTATTCTCATACAGAACATGGTATTGCCTTAAAGTCTAAAATAATATCAGAATGTTAAAGTGTAACTGTATTTTTGATTTAGTATTTGTTTTGTAATGCTTGGAGTAGTGTTATCTCTCAATTCGACTTTCAATTAAAAGTAATATCAAATTTCTTTGCAAAATCAATATAACCTCTTTTATTTATTTATTTTTGTTAATTTAAAGTAATGAAATTTTCCTTTAAGAATTTATTGGTATTTTAATTAAATAAATATAAAAATACGAGAAACTGCATGGAACACTGGCGTGACCACATATTTTTTATGAGTTCTTTTAGGTAGGAATCAGGAGCCAATTTTCACCAACATAAAACATTATTTCCTATTTTTTCCCTCCTTTTTTCTTGTTTTGATATATTTATACATGGTTCTCCATGCAATATAACTCAGTTACATTTTAAGAAATTCATGAGTAATACGTTTAGGTTTGAAAAATTTCCGATTTCATTTGTCTATTATAAGATGGTGGGGGTTCATCTTCTCTTAAAGGAATGCCGTACCTTTTACTATTTTTCCTCCCTAGTTTGTATTTTTTTTTTTTCATAGAACCTTTCTTTTTTTATCATAATTTATACTATAAAGTGGCCATTCTGCTACAAAGTTGGCAATGTTAAAACTATTAATCCCAATTGTTCCAAATTTTAACTACAACACCTTCATAGTTCTAGGAATTTTCATAACAATAAATTTTACTATAATAATAATTAAAATATATAGTTTTTAGTCCCAGAAACGAGGTTTGCTATATAATTGTATAGTTAGATATTAAAGCCCAACCAGATGGATCGATAAAATTATATCTGGCAAATTAGATGTCTAATTATGGTTTTACGTACTCTTCAAACACACCATCATTGTAATTATAACCAGGTTAAAAATTACTGCCATGCGTGATAATATCGTTAAAGAATAATACTAAATTCCATACTTACAAAGATTTTTATCGATAAGCAAATGACATTAAATTATTAGTTAAAATAATCTAAGCTCTTTATTTATGAGAACGGGCGAAGCCGCGAAAGAATATGCTAGTCATATATAAATTTGTTTACATCCTTCTCTTTCTGATTCCTTGTATAAACGGTTTAGATGATTTTATAAATGCAAACATCTTTAAAAATTTGATTATAATTTGAGAGTTTTGGGATCGTTTGCACTATTTAATTGTTTATTTTTAAGGAAATGTTTTACAATTACAAATTCTTAAATATTGTTACGGGCCACTGAGAGTATGACTAATCAAACTACAATCAAATGCAAAGTATTAATTTATATACTACTTAATAAATACAAATAGGTTCTTTATTTAATAACAATCATACTTAGGTCTAACTTCTATCTAATTACACTAATTTATATATTATACAATACTTATCCTCAATATCTTAATAAAATGGTTTCACAATTATACATAAGATTCTATTACACTGACACACAGAGTCTGTTACTGCATTCACTGACACTGATAATCACTGACACTACTCACTGACTGAACTTTCACCTCAATACTGACTCACTAGGCTAGGGGCTGGCCTATTTAAACCTACATCGAACCTTCCAGACTGTTCTAGCCTGGTATAAGCCTAGGCCCTTCGAGGCCAACCGCCGGCTTTTTTAGCTACCTGCTAGCCCGGGCCGCCCACGGCACCGCCAACATCCCCTGACCGTAACAATATCTCTAAAATTTCCTTCATTGTATGATCACATGTCACACATATATTTATTCTCCTTTTTTTTTTTTTTTACATGATTGAAATAGAAGATAAAAATGACGACATTAAGAAAATAAAAATAATCAGGCAATACACAATAACCAGGCGATATTGCTAACAATATCAGTCCTCCATGCTCCAGCTCCAATATTCAAATTTCAATTTACCTCCGCCCTAGCTGTCTCGTTTAACATTCATTATGTTCTATCTATAATTACATCTTGGTATACAGCATTAATTTACATATGGCGATTATAAATAAATAGTATACAGATATTACCTATCTTACTAATATTGACCAGGATAGATTAATATACTAGAATAAGTCGACTTGAGAATGAATATGTGAGTAGATGCTTCCTCTTAGGCTGTTTCCAGGGCCCTTCTTCAGTTTAATATCTCGGGGAAATTCATATCTAAGAAAATGAGAAGTTTCATAGATCTTTGTAATAGTTCTTCGTAAAATTTTCTTTCTTCATCAAGGCTATAAGACTTCTTTAATCGTTCAAAATGTTTATAAGAAAAGAATTTGAAAACAATTTTAAAGTTTTGATTTAATTGCACTATTATAAAAGTAAAGATTTTAAATAATTATTAAATATACGCCTTTATTTAACTTAGAATATTAAACTTGCTCTATTTATTTCAATTTAAAAAAAAGCATGATTCTTGATTTAAAAGGATTTATCTCAGTGACATGACACGTGTCTTTTTTCAAAAGTATCTGTCCGTGTCTTGCTTCAAAAGTGTATATATGTACAGATAATATGAACATTTAATCATATGTGACTGACCACATTTTGACAACAGATTTCATTCAATCAAAAAAAAAAAATTAAGTGGAGAAGAATTGCCTCTTTCATAAAAGAAATTTTTGAAAAATTTCATTTCATAAATTTTTTTTCAGAATATTGAGCATTAATAGGGATGTAGAACAACAGATTTTCATACATTGACATTCATGTCTTTGTATATTTTTTTTAATTTGTGTTGTGACTATAAACTAATTGACTTATAATCATTAAAAATATATGTTTTATGATTAGCAAGGCTCATAATACGCTTGCAAGCATGAGGTTTGTTACTTTTTTAATAAAAATTTCTCTATAGGGTAACTATTGAAGATAAAAATAAAATAAAAAATATTTATATATTCGTGCCAGTGAACAGAAATGGATCATGGATTAAGCGACCATCTTTAGAAGTATATAAGCCCATTGAAACCGTTCACAAAAATAGGAGAGCATATTTTATGGACACTTATATGGAATAGACACGAACAGAATTACAAGAAGAATCTTCGACATTGCAAACACTAGCAAAAATAAGTCCAAATGTATTACCGAAGTAGAAGAAGACTTCGTATAGCTGAACCTCACAAGAAATGATATTAATGATCGGCAAAAATTTGGAATCAGAATTGGGAAACATACTTTTGAACAAGAACTTACAGTTGAAAGAAGAAGTGGACCGAAGAACGGAAGAGAGGACATAGTGAACGCATGAAGAGAGATTGGGAAGAGCGATTATAATACTTACATGTGTTTTCTAAAATTCTAGCTACACTTTTGTAATTCGACTATATATGTTCCCTTGTGCTTTAAGAAACAAGAAGACTTCTTGCATTGCATGTTTGGTGGAGAATAACGCTATGATTTATAACCACAGTACTGACACCTAATATAATGGCCTTATTATTATTATGTATTTTTTTTTAAATAATTTAAAATCTTAGCGTTTCTCGCATTGAGATTGGCTTAGATCGGCTTTGCCTTAGTTCAAAATATAATATATTAACATGATGTAGCAGAATATTAATTTTTGCAATTGCTAAGTGTTTACAATATCTGTCGTTCGCGGTCCGACCGGACACCGCAGACCCTGAACTAACCCAATATAAATTTATAGCTTTTGGGAAACTATTTAGGAGTTGAGTAAATCTTTGGATTAAATTTGAAAGTTATCAAGGTCCTTACTAAGTGAACAGCTTCTATTAGATTCTGAATCGATTTAATGAAATTCCCTTGAATAAACATTATTCCTACGGAAATTACAGAGATGATCCTCTTTGAATACATTTTAAGAAAAATAACGGTTATGGAGTCTTTAGTAATATGTCTTAATAATTGATAACATTGCCTTGTGAACCTAATTAACAAGGTAGGTATATAAAATTCGAAATAATTAATATGGTACTAAGTCATGTTTATAAACCATTTTCTGTAACAGACACACCTTAGAAATGCTTCAGACAACATGAAGTTCAGAATACACTATTTCGGGATATTTTTTTTATCCTGTTTTGTATTTTGGAGAGAGGAAAAAAAAATCAAAATATTGAAGGGATGGTAGCTTTATAATGATATCTTTTAGGAATAAAGGGAGTCCTACTCAAAACAAACTCGTATTCCATAAATTCAGTTCCTTGTTCTTAACAAAACTTTTTCTGTTTTTGTTCATTTCTTTCTGATATTATAATTTATTTCATACCATCATTTTTTCTCGCTTAGAATTTTTTATTCACACCTGTTATATGAATTTACTGAAAATGCAACAATGCAGGCCTTATAGCCACTAGGAAAAGCAACACTCAACAGTAACTTCTCCTGTCATGATTTAAAAACGATTAATCTGAGCAGATCTCTCCTCCAGTTTCTTTCCAGCCTTCTGAAAGTATAACTGGGTAAGTCAGTAACAGTCATGTAATTAATTAGTATTCTATTTTGTCAATGAAGTCTGTCATGGAAACGTCTATAAATGTGATGTATATGTTTGTTTACTGTGGGTACATGTGAGTTTATTGTGGCTTAATGTCCTTATGTACTCCAAATAGGGCAGAAAGGACGGGTTATCCTACAGGTTACCAACCTATTCTACACAGGGTGGGAATATCAAGATTTATGCATGGGTTGACCACGAAATACATTTGAAACCGCCCAGGTGGGATTCGAATCCATAACCTTTAGTACCTTCGCCCCAACTAGGCTATCAATCCCCTGTGGGTACTAAATCTAACGTGTATGTTTTTTGATGTACCAAGGTAATATGGTGATTAATATAAGTATTTATGATCGAAATATTTGTATTTTTTTAAGATGGTTATTTTTCGCAGTCCGTATTACCGTTTATTTTTGTGGTGTACATTCTTATGGGTATAAGTTAGTAAGTGTATGTATTTATTCGCTTTCGGTGTCATCTATAGTACTTATTGCCCTCGAGTGAGCCAGCTTGTAATATTAATTAATTAAAACAGTTTTTTTTTTTATTTATTTATTTTATTTCCAGATCGGCCTGGTAAGCCTTACATGGATGGTTTAGCAATATTAATAATGGTTTAACAATAGTAGAAGGAAGGGTATAGTCTCCTGCAAGAGACACCCATAACAGATAAGTTTTCTAATCATTTTTGAATAATTGTAACTTTAGAGGCAGTATATAATAACAAAAAAATAAAATAATAATAATAATTAACAAATAAATACAGTAAATAATAAATAAATAAAGTAAATGAAGTAAATAAATAAAGAAGAAAGAGAAAAAAAAAATAATAATAGTAATATACGGCAATATCAGTTACTTAACAAAAAATTAATAATCAAATAAAAAAATAAAAAATTATAAGAGAATAATAATAAAGACAAAACAAATAAGTGAAGTAAGAAATAACGAATAATACAATCAAATTGTAGTAATAAGAGCAGTAGTTGGTGTTGTAACGAAGAAGTAAATTCTGAATAAAATAGTAATGGTGTTTATATCAGGACGTCTTGCATGAGTCTTGGTTTCAGTCTGCGGGATGTTGTTTGTGCTCCTATGTTGAAAGCTGCTGCACCTTTAACCGCTGGTAACTTGCTATGAAACCTGGTGTAGCATTTTTTGATGTAATCGTCAATTGATTCTATTTTCTAATTCACGATGTAGCTGAATATTTCTTACAAACCAGGGAGCATCTACAGCAATTCTCAGAACCTTGTTTTGGAAAGATTGTAGTTTCTTCCGTTCAGTAGAGGATGCAGCTCCCCACACTTCACAACCATACATCATTAATGGCCTGAGTATTGTTTTGTAGACAAGGATGGTTATATTTGGTTTAAGAGTGGATTTTCTGTTTATTATAGAGTACAGCAGTGCCAGCCTTGCGTAGGTTTGTGTGAGTTTAATATTGATGTGGTGATTCCAAGTAAGGCGACGATCTAGATGAACACCAAGGTATTTTACTGCCTCATTAGATGGATTCCACTGAAGTCTGTTTCCGTTTAGAACCAGTTCCGGTGGGTCTGTTGGTCTTCTGAGGGTAAAAATTTTAGCAATACATTTTTGAATATTTAGATTGATCATCCATTTGTCAAAGTACTTTTCTAGTTCGTTAAGGTGAGTTTAAAGGGTATTTCTAGCTATTGTTATATTTTCGTGTTGCGAAAAAACTGCCGTGTCATCAGCGAACATAGCTATGGAGGTTTCCGGACGATTGTGTGATATCGTGAAGATAAAAGTTGAAGAGGATGGGAGATAGAACTGATCATTGTGGAGTACCGACATTGATAGGTCTGATGGTTGAGATTTTGTTGTTTATTCTGACGGCAAAAGTTCGTTTATTGAGAAAGGAATATAGAATATCATATAGATATTTTGGAGTGCCTATTGATTTAAGTTTATATAAAAGACCCTGATGCCATACCTTGTCAAATGCTTGTAGAAAATCTAAAAATGTGACAAGTATATGTTTTTTCATTTCGAAACCGTTTACTATGAATTCTGATAATCGTGATAGTTGGTGCGCTGTAGA
Source organism: Euschistus heros (assembly GCA_003667255.2). Lineage (NCBI taxonomy): Eukaryota > Metazoa > Arthropoda > Insecta > Hemiptera > Pentatomidae > Euschistus > Euschistus heros. Next base: position 2,100,272 of record RCWM02000027.1, read on the forward strand.
ATGACTGATCTGAAATCCAAATTGAAAATCTGGAATAATGTTTATATCTTTAAAAAATGAAGTTAGGCGCCTTTTTATAACTGATTCCAGAAGTTTTCCTAATATTGGTAAGAGGCTTATAGGCCTGTAACTGCTGATTTGTTTGACGTTTTTCCCTGGCTTGTGAATAACTACCAGTTCAGCCTTTTTCCAATAATCAGGAAAATAACCAGTCCGCAAGCAACTATTGAAAATTGAAGTTATTAAAATGATAGCTTTTCTCGGCAATTGTTTAATGGCAATAGCTGGAATTATGTCATGACCAGGACTTTTTTTTTTGTTTTAAGTCTTGTAATAAATTCGAAAATTTCTGTCGGAGTTGTAAATTTCAGTGGACGTTGAGCTGTCGCTAGTGGTATTGATACAAATTCATTTATCTCATCATATGCTAAATTTCTTCTTGACGGACCTATTTCTACTTGTAGGGATAGAAAATGTTTTTTCAAAATAGTCTGCAAAGGCTTCAGCTTTCTCCACATTGCTAGTTATGAAATCACCATTTTCTAATAGGCTTGGAATTGTTCCATGTTTGTTTAACAAACGTCTCGTAGCCTTCCATAGGGATTGATCATTTGGATCCAGGTTTGTAACATAATTTTTATATTGTGAAAAAGTGAATTTTTCCAATTCTATTTTGACAGTTTTTCTTAATTTGTTCCATATTTTTTTAAAATTTGGATTTTTAGTTCGTATCCACTATCTTCTAGCAGAATTTTTTTCTTGAATTTTTGATAGAATAGAATTTGGAACGTTTTTTAAAAAACTGTTTCTTTTTTTGTGGAATTGCTTTACTGTAGACTCATTTATGCATTTTGATATGTTTTCAGTAAATTGTTTTATGGCTTCATCAATTTCATGTTCATGTAGGAATTTTTTTTTCAAACAAATATTTTCTTCTATCAATTGTTTGTACGTATTCCAGTTAATGAATCCTTTGATCTTGGAACTCCGAGTGATAATTTCAGGAGTATCGGTTGAGAACTGAATTAATATTGGGATGTGGTCCGAATTTAGAGCGGCTATTGTTTTGGTTCTTACAGGTAGGCTGATATTTGTTGATAGCATAATGTCTAATATGTCAGGCGTACACCCTTTTCTAAAAAATGTAGGTTCAGTAGGTGCAGTAATTTGAATATTGTTTCTAGAACAAATGTCTAGTAATTTACTACCATTCGAGTTTGATTTACGACACCCCCAGTAGATATGTTTACAGTTCATATCACCCAATACTAAAGTAAATTCATTCGGAGGTAATAATTTAAGAATTTCTTCTTCTCTAAGCTTTTTATTTGGAGGCTTATATACTGCTGTGATAATAGTGCTGGGAGTAGAGTTCAGGCGGATGGATATAAATTCGATATTAAAAATGTTGAGAATAATATTTTCGGAGAAGCTAATATTATTTCTGATGATTAAAGCTACTCCACCAGAGGCTGTCGAGCTGTTCCTGTCTTTTCTCAAAACTATATATCCTGGTATATTAAATTTAATATTACTTGATAAATGTGTTTCAGATATACAGGCTATATCGATGGAGTTTGATTCAAGAAATATTTTAAATTCAATTTTTTGTGAAAAAATACCATAAGCATTCCAGTTTAAAAGATTTGATTTTTTTATTTCAGAGGCCATACTAAAAATAAATATAGAAACATTAGGAATGTAGCAAATATAATGAAAATAAACATATTTATTATAACGGGTGGGAAAGGAATTAGTAACAGTCGATGAGCTGTTGTTTACACTAAGGCCCATTTGTAAAGAAGGAGGTTACTAACAAGCTTAAATGTTTCATTATTTGCGAGAAATAAGGTTTTATAGCATTGATAATTATTTTCGTAATAGCAGTTAATATGTTTTCACTGTTGTCTTCAGTGTTAGTTTTTTCTTGTGGTTGTTGTTCAGGTGATAAAGCAGAAGAATACGGAATATTTGGTGTGGCTTTACGAAATGTTTTACGATTTGACGGGGTTTCTTCATTTTTATTTTCGATATTGCTTGGAACAGCAGGTGAGTTGGTTTTGTTTTTTATTGTTTGATAATATGGGCAATCTTTGTAGCTAGCTGCATCTGCTTGATTACAGTTTACACAATATGGCTTATCGGTGAATTTGAGGGGACATTTTGAAAAATGATGTTTATCCTTACATTTAACACACCTAGGTTCTAGACGACAATAATTCTTTGTGTGGCCGAATCTTTGACAGTTGGTACACATGGGGATGTCATTGTTTTTATTTTTTGGTTCCACTGAAATTAGAGCAGAAAATAAATTTTCGAGTTTAAAAATATCTTTGGCTTTTGTATTATTAACTATTGAAACTGAACAAAGAGGTGTGGGGTTTTTTTCTTTATTTAATATTCTCGAAACGTATAAAACATCGATATTAGTTCAGATTTTAGCTCTTCATCCGTAATAGAGTAGGGCACCTTTCTTATCACAACATTAAGAGTTTTATTTTTATCTAATGAAAAAGTATGATATTCGATTTTTTCTTCATCGTAATAACGAGTAATTCTTCTATAATCGTCAATGGATGATAGCATTATTTTGGTGTCTTTACCGGCTAATTTTGTTGAAAAGGGATTCACACACAATGAATTTAGGTCATTTAACAGAAGTTGGTGATTATTTGCATTATGTAGAAATATTGGGGGGATCTTAGGTGTAACTTGTTTATTTTCAGTGATAATACTCGCCTGAGCGGTTGTTTGTTTAGATGAGCAAGGCTTATTAGTTGTAAGGTCAGTTTCAGATAATATTTGAAATTTGTTGCTAATTTTATAGGTGAAATTTCTTGATAATATTTACCCATATTTTTAACCGGTGATTGGTTTAGTGGAGAGCCTTCGAGATTTCTTTTCTTCGAATTTGAGTCTTCTATAACATCGTGCCCATTTGTTTTAGAAGAAAGTTGGCAATTTTGGGTATTTAATGGATTAACACCTACTTCATCTTCCGAGTTCATTAAATTTTGTAGAAAGTTATTATAAATAACATGAGATAATACACAAAAAAACGATAATAAAATTAATAATCAAGAGATCACTTAAACACACCTGCACTCTAGGAAAGTTAGAGGCCAACTGAAAACAGTTTTTAAAATATTCATTGTATAATACACAATCCATAGTATAATACGATTCGTAGGACTGTTTGAACTCATTTAAAAGAGGTAATTTGGGAGAGAGTGAAACGATTTTTTGGCTCACTGATGTTTTCGATCATCCATTCCTCTATTCTGCTGGTGATTATAGAAAATGTGAAACACGATCAATACGTAACAGATATAAATCAATTAAGAAACAATAACGATGAGAGATAATGGCAACACCTTTACGGCATTGCCATCTATTTGCTCAGATTAGATAGGGCTTACACAAAACCTTTTAATATCCATTAAATCCTGGAGGATGGGCCTGCTAATACCCTCCTAAATAAAGTCCCATTAAATTAAATAAAGTTTGCCGATAATTTATGTAGGGGTGGTGTCTGATATTGAGATGTCTATTGTATCGCTTCCTATTGGCTCCCTCCTCTCCCCTATCTTTAATAGAAAGCATAAATAATTCCTCAGCACCAAGTCTTCGAAACTTTTTCCTGCCAAAACTTTAATTTATTTTGAGGTGTGCAGTTAAAGAGACACAATTGAAATTATTAATTTAATTTGCCGACGTTTCGGTCTTACAATATAAGCCATCATTTAACAAAAAATCTGATAAGGTCTTAAATTGGACGCTAAAACGTCGGCACAATAAATTTTTTAATGTGTTTCCTTGACTGCAAACCCGAACTATCTTAGTTTATTTTTCTTTACCCTAACGTTCTTCTTTGACACCTTCTGTTGGAAAAACATGCAAAAGGGACGAAGTGCCTGACAAAAAATAATCATGATATAAATATTTTTATTCTGGGAAATTCATTATCCAACTGTTACTCACTATTCAACTAAAACGGCCAGACATGTTTATTGGGTGTTTTTGTGTATTAGTTATTTGTGTGAAATAGGTTTTAGTTCGTTTGCTCGTTGTATTAGCTCTATAGTCTGTGTATGACCTCTTTTAGCAATTTGATCCATTCCTAGCATTGTACACTCGGAGCCTTCAGGAATGTCCTAACATCTTCAACCTTCATAGTGGAGGCCTCTCCTGTCCTCATACTTCCCATAAAGATGTTTTTTGGTTATTATTCATCCTATCCACGTGTCAAAACAATTTTAATCATCTAAGCCAATGTTTCTGTCTCCAAATAACTTTTGGAGTACCCTAATAAGTCTTACTGCACCGTATATTTGCCAATTTTTTTAAAACAAAATTATTTGTATTATAGTCTGCAAAGTATTTTTTAACTAATGAAAGCATTCCAGTTTTGCGGTTTTTTGTATTTCCTGAAAAGTTTTACGATTTGCACTTATACCATTTTGAAAGATGAAGCCATTTATGTTTTTTGTTTTGTTTTTTAAAGCGACGAAAAGTATATTTGGAATCTATGATGCTGCATGTGTGTTTTTTCTATGCTTGCGGTTGAAGTATGAAGAGAAAAGACCTCGTAGAGGAGATGTAAGAACTATTAGTGGGTAGTGGCGGTTACACAGGATCGATTCGACGATATAATGAGATTCTAATGTATACATTACGTAACTGCTCTGTCCTATCTCCTTAATACAATCCTTTATCTCCATTTTTATTTATCTCTTGGGAGAGGTGGAGGCACATATATCTCGAATATTCCATCAGGCCATCAACTACACCGGAGTTGTGTTCTCGAGAGAACAAAAAGTTTAATACTAAACATGTATACGGTGATACAAATTTTTTAAAAAAAACTTCTGTCCTTTGCAATTTTTTTTTATATACATTTATTGAAATTTACAACTTTACAGAATATATACATCAAGTAAATGAATTGACAACGATTATAATAACATGTTAAAACTTGGAAAGAACTACTCATCAGTAGCACTTTATTAAAACTTCTACACTAGAAGGTCTCTAGGCCATCTTCGTTTCAGACGTCTCGGAGGATTATCAGGAATGGAGTGGAAAGCAAGTTAAGAAACGAACGGATTTGAGTGATTATGGAGCTTACTATAAAAGGATAGGTATCTGGTGTGGGCTAAATCAGCAACATATGGAACATTAAGATCTTTATGGATACGTTTATTGGTGACAAAGTAAGGACTATTGAGGATTTTACGAAGGATTTTGGATTGTAAGGATTGGGTACGAGATGAATTAGATGGTTTAGTGGAGCCCCAAAGCTCAACTTCGTACGTCCAAATAGGTCAAATCACAGTCATGTATATGAGTCTTTTGTAATTAATTGGAAGCTTTGAACGTTTGTCTAGTAAATGTTGAAGTAGTCTGAAACGACGGTTTTGCCAATTTAAATTATTTATTTATTGTTCTTGTTCAGTAAATGCTCAATTCAACTTATAATCAAATTAATGGGACATTTTTATATAGATACAGGTCCCAGATACAGATACATAGATGTAGATTCAGAATGCCCCCCGACATGAAAAACTTTATTTTGTTCCAAGATTAATTGCCAAATCCATGGATATGAAAAAACCTTAAAGATTCTGAAAAGTTTATAAACTAATAATATTTAGCTTTAAGAATTTTTTTAAAATATGTTTTATTGAATAAATATTACAACCTAAATAAATTAAAAAGCACAGTCACACTATATATACAATGTACACAGACATCCCAGAGAAATCCCAGACATAGGTGGGCAAGCAGGCAGTATTCCCAACGCTGTTCTCTCAGCCGCGCCACTAGTGTGAGAATCCAGTGAAAGCTGAGAGGAAGTGCTTGGTAGTTTGGTCAACTCGAAACAATGAATGATACTTCTTAAATAATCTACCACAAGTGAATATAAATTTCAGAATATAAATTGTTAGATGGGTCATATTCCCGTTATAACTCAATGCTTGGAATGTTTCTGCCGTTGTATTCAGGACAACTGCAAATCAGCCGCAACATTTACATATTTATATGATCGTAAATGGCTATTTTTATTTTTATTGTTTTTTTATATTTAACAAGCATGAATTTTACTCAAAGCAAATATTAATTATTTCACCTGTTACCTAAAAAATTAAGAATATAACAAAATAAATTACTCATTGCCCTTGAATTGAGCTTGTATCGCCCTTGAGGCAGCTTATAATTCTACAAAAAAAAAAAAAATCTGTAATATAGTTTTTAATATACTATTAGGCATTTTAATGACAAGACAATTGATCATCGATTTGGGTATCTTTAAATTTGACTTTTCAAATTTACATTTTAGAATTAAAAAGATCAAATTACTTAATTTATTAATTAAATTTAATTAATAATTACTGAGTATTCGAAAGTAGAGGTTTCAAATGTGACCTTTTTCATTTGAACCAATATAGCTCCTTCAAAGTAGGGCCTAGTTACATATGTTTTCAAAAAAATATTTTCAATTTAATTTCTGATAAGGCAACGGTAATCAAAAGAACGACCCGAGCAACACCAACAGAACTAGAAGGTTTCAACATGTTACTTTTTTTGAGTGTGTAAAAACATTTCCCATTTTGAGAGTGCAAGAAAGACGTTACACAAGAAAACTGTAGACACCAGCCAAAAAAACATATCTGTGTCAAAAAAATTATTTTTTGGATTATAATTAACTTGTGTAATGATATTTCTTAATGAGTAATGAATATATTTTAAATTTACCTATGCTTATTTTTAATCGAAATTTTCTGCTAATCGGAAACACCTTAGTTTTGTTCAGTTGAGATTTGTAAACTTTTCTGTATTTTATCTTTCTGCCTCACAAAGGAGTATATTTCAGTATAAATAGGCAATTACAATGCAGTGACAAATAATAGAGGAAACTAAAATGAAAAATGAAAATTTGTTTAAGGTGGCACATTGGCACCTGAGATTGGGCTGTCAAATGAATGTGTTTTCGGATCAGATGAAAGGTCTTAAGCCGCCCCATTCACCACCACCGCCTCTCAAATATTCAGTCATTAGACATCGCCTCTTTCAATAACCTCTTCCTGTTTCAATTTCCTTCCTTCGGAACCATTTCCGCTTTACCATTTACCATCAAGAATCGATAGAGGAAGGGGAAGGGTATTGGCTAAAATGGATCCAGTGACTAAAATGTGCTTTCATTTGATTTCCTCAATTTACTTGTGATATCCATTGTTAATTTTATCCCATCTGAAAATTAAGTAACGGAGCTATTTACCAAATCCACTTTATTCTTCAATCGTTGAACTACCACTTGTCATGACACATTCTCAGCGTAATAACTGTATAAAGACGAAACTTTCCAATAGTTTTTGATCTAATGGTTTATTGCTCATCTGGGATCATCCTACATAAGTCATGTAAAGTTCATAGCACGAAGCTTCTCAGAAGGGTAGGTGCTCACTTTTAAATGTTAAAGGTGCTGTTATAATGACTCTAATATGTCGTTCATTATGGCTTCTTTACCCCATATACTATTGAGACTATGACCGAATAAAATTCATAAAATAAAAATTAGATCGGACATTCAATAAATACATAAACACACCAATTACGACGATAAATCACAAAGGATAGTATTTTGAAAGTAGAAGTACAAAGAAGTAAAAACTTTTACTTACCCTCTTTTTTTTTCTTTTTCGTTCCGCCAAAATATTCTCTTGCTTCTTTGAATTTTAAAAAGTTATTTTACTCATCATAATTTTTTTTATCTATTCGTGCAGTTTCATCAGTTATTAGGTGATGGGGTTCGCCATTTTTTATGAATATGCGCCTTACAAAATAAAATAAACTAAATCTATAATTTCATATTTAAAATAATATCTGTCACAGATTTAGTACTGCTGGTGAAATTTGGCTGTAAAGGAGGTTTGAAATATGTTTTACGGTATCGAAACAGTTTAATGCTCTTTTGTCCAAAAACAACTTTAATTTCTCACATATTTTAGATGTTTAAACTCTTTGCATTTTAGTACCTTTAATGATTTTTCAAAAAACAAAACAATTATTCTACCTTGACAAATGAACTTATCGAGTTTAGACCACAAGAAATGTCCGTTTCGTCACACGTTTGATTTTGAGAAACAAAAACCTGTGCCACTAAAACTCATAAAGGATCTTCGGTTGTATAGTTTGATAAAGTAGTACTGTCAGTAGGTCAACGGTTGTGAAAGGAGGAAATCAAGCCGAAATCAAGCTCAACTGCCAGGTTTTTTCCTAATTAAGAGTACCCAATTAATAGAGGCTGTATGTGCCCCAGGAAGGTCTCTAAATCTCTAAGATGATTCAAGGCGGAAATGCCGTAGCCAGTGAATTAGTGATCCTCCTAGTCTGAATTTAGAATATATCATATTCTCCCCACCTGTTATATATAGATGTCAATGGCAGCATAACCTGAATATCTTCTACTTCCTAAAAAAAAAAAAAATACCTACAATTATTTTAAACATTGAAATTAGAAATTTATTTGACCCAGATTCTAGTTTTGCCCAAATCTGCTATCCAAAATCCGTTAAATATTAAGTACTGTTCAATGTGTCACTAATTAACTTGAAATCTAATATCCTGATGATTGGACTAATTGTTATTTCATTAGATTTGTATTCCATCAATTTTTTTTTAATAGTGATTTATTTTCATTCGACTAATATGAAAAATAAAATCCTGATATGGTATATATAGTGTCAGGAAATAATTTGGATAAAAGGTTTATTTAGTAGTTGATTCATTCAAATTATTAGTGGCTAAATTCTGTTTGCCGCATGGCCACTTTAATTATAGAGGTAACAGGGGTACCTAACTGATTTTGTGTGCCTCTTGTCAAGTAAACAAATTCATTTAGAGCATATACCGTTTAAAGTGACGAAATAACTAAGGATTACTCATTATTATAGTGGAAAAGTGTGAATGAAAAAAAAATGATAAACCTGATTGTATATTAATTTAACTACTTACAAAATAGACGAAAATTCAATCATTTTTTTAAAGGCATTTGATCCATATCGATGATATGAAACATATGCTACTAAGTATTGAGCTAATATTATGTCATTTCTACGCCAAAGCGTATCATACAATCCGCTGATTTTCAGTGCATTGGTAGGTTAGAATTAAGAACTGCATGAAAGGAAAAAATTAATAAAATGAATCATCCTTCATTAGAGTTCACCGAACCGTTGATGAAGCAATTGTTTGGGGCACGGAACGTTTTTGCTAAATTAAAATATTTATTTATGTATCGAAAAATAGGAAGGGTGAACGAGGGGTCAGAATCAAACCTAATTCGAAGTCGGTAAAGGGATCGGAAAAATGTATTCAATCAACTTCCCGGCTGGCGTTAAATCGAACGATGAAACAGCAATCTGCATACATTTAAATTTACATATAAACCTCAATTTGTTATTTCTGGCGTGAAATTCAAAACATTTGACTGTGTCGTTCCCTCTTCCTCAACCAATCAAAGCTCAGTTAGGATTCCGATTGGTGACATCGGCACATCAGTGCTTTGCGAGGATCGACTACCAAATGGAAGTAAGTTTACTTCCGCCTGATGCTTCGAAGTGGGTTCTGTACCGGAAGGGTTGTTTCAACTTTCTTCTCCTACGACTTTGCTTTCGAGATAAAGCCTTTGGGCTGTGTATCTCATAAAGATACAAAAGTGTCAATTCTTAAATACCTTACAACCATACCGTGGACCTTTTAGATAGCTTCTTCAATCACTAAAACAATAATATAAGTTGACTCAGAATACATTTAATAGCTACGGTAGATGTACCCAATAATGGAAGGAAACGATTTAGTTATAACTTATTCAAATCGAAAACAAAAACTGCAATAAAAATAATCTTCTGAGGTGTACATTAAAAAGATTATCATTTTTTTATGACTTTATAGATTTTATTTGCACCAGTATTACTAAAAATACAATTAGAATATGCTTTGAGGTGTAGAAAAAAGCTCTTGTAAGTTTGACCATCACCTCATATTTTGAATAGAATAGTTTCCCTAAGTCCCTTAAGAATAACAACGAATAAATGACGAAAATTAATCACAATCTGGAAGAAACATTTTAAATAAAATAATGAAATGAGATAATATAAAGTAAATACAAGTTTAAAATAAAATAACATAAAGAAAAAAATCTATAAACAGATATACAAACAAACACACATATATACACACAAAACCATATATACATTCAGTATAGGAAAAATATTATATACAAAGTTGATTAAACGATAAATTTCTGAAACACGTAGTAAAATATGAAGAGAAATAATATTTGTTGAGAGGAAACAGAAAAAATGATAAATATCTGATTGCGAGTAACAGGGAAAACATTATCATACGGAGATTGTTGAAACAGCTTAAGTTTTATATCTGATATGCTAGTGTGTAATTCGTTATAAAGCATCCATATAATTAAATATCATCCGTCTGGAGGGAGACAAGGTGGTGGAAGAGGTGTGTTTTAAAAATTCCGAGGGAAGGAGTTTCGAATAGAAGGAGAAAGTGAATTCCAAAGAATAGCGGAACGGGCAAGAAAGGAACGTTTGAATGCAGTAGTTCTGGGGGATGGAGTATAGAGATTTTGTATGTAGTGATTGGATTGAGGACTTGAAATGTAGGATTTTATGAATAAACGGAGGGTGGTGTGTGTTAATAAATGTATAAATAAATATTTAATTGATTTCAGTTTTTTTTTTGTTTTTTTTTTAAATAGATCCTACGTCGAGTTATTCAATAAACTACACATACAATATTTTTTTTTTTTTAATAACAATTTATTGAAATTTACAACTGTACAAAATTTATACATCAAGTAAATGTGCTGTTAAATATTACAATAACGTGACGAAACATGAAAAGTACTACCCATCAGTAGCACTTTATTAAAAATTCTAGGTCTCTGGGTCATCTTCTTTTCAGACGCCTCGGAGGATTATCAGGAATAGTGTGGGAAGCAAGTTGAGAAATTAGGGGATTTGAGTGGTTATGGAGCTTACTATGAAAGGATAGATATTTGGTTTGGGCTAACATTAAGATCTTTATGGATAAGTTTGGTGACAAAGTAAGGTGCATTGAGGATTTTTCGAAAGATTTTGGATTGTAAGGATTGGATACGAGATGAATTGGATGGTTTAGTGGAGCCCCAAATCTCAACTCCGTACGTCCAGGTAAGTCTAATCACAGTCATGTATATGAGTCTTTTGTAATTAATTGGAAGCTTTGAACGTTTATCTAATAAATGTTGAAGTAATCTGTAACGACGGGCAGTTTCTTGTGTTTTTAGTCTTGTATGTGGATTCCAAGTAAGACGTTTGTCCAAGTGGAGTCCAAGGTAGTGGATCTGTTCAACAGGGATTAGTGGAATATCATTAAAGGTTACTGTAGGACAGGAAGTCGTGGGCTTACGACGAAGGGTAAAGGTTTTTTGGTGAGATTTTTTTGGATTTATTTTGATTCTCCATTTTTGACACCATTTTTGAAGGGTTAGGATATGGGATTGGAGTGTTTGGAAGGCAATGAAGGGATCATTGTTTACTGATAACACACATGTGTCATCAGCTTAAGTGGTGAGGACAGTGGTAGGATGAGTTGGAATGTCCAATAAAATTTAAATGAGAAGAATCAATATAAAGGTTAAAATTATTTTAAACCAACTTAGAAACATATATTTTATTATTATAAGTACTTAAAAATAATTTTTAAAAAATGTTACATGGCACAATATTTTATACAAATATTTGTATGTACCAATTGAATTTGTCTGAAGCAATTATATGTTTCTTCTAAACATATTAAATGGCATCAAAAGAATTCTTTGTATCGAATCCTACCTTTTAACATGGGATAAGAACATCAATATGAAATTGATGCAATTTCAGAGTTGAAAAACGAATTCTCTTTTTAATATATAACCTAAGACGCTGTTATCTTCAATAAATATTCGATAACAGGGAAATTATTCTATAAATTATTGAAAACAGGGTCATTAAATGAAAAATTCGAGTCAGTAAGATACAGCTGAGACATCTATACAGGGAGATAAATCGGGGCTAACGAAGAGAGAAATAGCGTAGAATGAAACACTTATCTTCCGCGGTTCGGTTTTAAAAATGAAATAGCGGCTGTAAATTATTGACTGGCTCCAATATTTTGCCCGCCGTGAAGGTGTTTCCTGCCCCTCCTTCATCTTCCCACGAGGAAAACCTCGGTTATGGCCGCTTTTATTTATTTTCCTAACGAGAGCATAAAGACATACCGCCTGTCATTTGGTTTATACCCAGTCATAACCACAAGAGAAAGAGTAGTGTACTTCAAATGGGTTGCAGAAGTACTCTGTTGATTTATCGGTTATCAGTAAAAATTTTAATGTATCATGTCTGTAAAAAATATTATTCCCGATTGCGATTTTATTGTTAGTATATAGATATTATATCATCTTGTGATGCAGTTTATGGTTAGCATATTACAGACTAGACTGGTAGCTATATTTTTATAGATAGTATTGTACTATGTAAATAAAATACGCAAAAAATATAAAATAGTACTAGTTAACATTAACTAAAATAAAATAGCAAAGGACATCACAAGCTTCTACGAAGCATATCTTCCAGAACAACGGAGATACAAATATAGAAAATCCTGATCAGGTCCGCTATTGCATTCTCTTCGGAATCCTGGACGGAAATTCTTGTTATGAGCTTAATTTAGTTTATAAGCAAATTTAATTATTTTAATTTATTCAATCAGAGTTTGTTCATTTATGGTTCAGCCTAAAAAACTCACTCATACAAACTACAAACATTATAAGCATTACGACTCCATGGTACATAAGCAATAGAACACTGCAGAGGAGAGACCTGGGATGGTTGGGACAAGTTTTTTTTTTTTAATTATTTTAGGGCTACAATTATTTTTTGTGACTTTTGAAATACTTTTCTTTTTTAATAACTTTCTAGAAGTAAGTATGATTTATTTTAAATGATAATAATGAACACAAGTCAATAAAAAACAAAAATATTTTTTAAAACATTTAAAAGTGTCCCAACTATCCTGGGCACCAGGATGGTTGGGACAGCGATAATCGATGGTTGAGACATACATAAATTAGGTAACACATTAGTTACAATTCAATAGTGTTATTAACTAAATGATAAACGTAAACATAATAAAATAATACTACGTGTTTCTTACACAAATAATAGTATAAATTAAATTTAAAAAGGCATTATGTTGAAAAATAAAGTTCTGTAAAAAAAAAAAAACAATAAGAAAATGCAAGTAAAAAAAAAAATAAAAAAAATAATTGCAAAAATATAACAGGATGGTTGGACACTAAAACATGTAACTATTTCAAGATTGATTACTGGAATCGAATTATAATTGAAAGGAGTTATATATGTTAATTTAAGACGCTGGCAGGGTTTTTTGTCTTTCAGAAATACTATCCTAAAGTTCATTCAAATATTTACTTTTGTAGTAAAAATTAAGAAAAACTTAGCTCTTTTCTCAGAAAATTTAAATATAGCCGCCAAAGCACAGTATTATAACCTACCTCAGGAGTGTGATCAATAGCTGTAAAACCAATTCAGTAGTGCCAACCTATTAATCAAAAATTTCACTGTCCCAACCATCCTCGTGTCCCAACCATTCCAGGTCTCCCCTACACACATACCTAAAAATACCTATACTGGATCACTTCATAACAAAATACAGAACATTTCACGACAAACTATATGAACAACCAAAAGTGACTCATACAAAACATGGCTACAATGAATATTCCTTACAATATTCAGAAGGTTAAAAAGAAGCTGGGTGAGGGACCTCCTTAAGTAAGGAGGACCTAAAATAATGTGAGGAGGATGTACCGATGGATATTGGTCTCCCTCGTGTTTCACATGTCTTGTTTATAATACTTTTTTTTTCAGCACATTCGCTAGTTGTGAATAAAACATAGAAAAAAAAAGTTTAAAAATGTTAATATTGCTTGTTAATAGATGCTTAATATTTTAATTATGCATTCCTCTATCATCGCCTTAAATTTATTAGCGAGGAGCGATATTTCCCTTTAAATTTCATATTTCTTGCTATCGGCAGATGTGTCGATTTCGAAATTCGAATCTATGCTATAAATCAGACAAAGTTGGCCAGTTGGCTAAGGGCCGGGTAAAAAATGCCCGGCTTAAAGTTTTTCAATCGTCCTCGGCTGAGGCTCGCAAATGAACACAGCTCGGCGGTAACACTTCTCGTTTTCATTTTTTACTTAACGCCTCTCCATGTCCTCCATATTTAATCTTCTACTAAAATGAAATAAACGCCTCTTACGGATTTCAGCATGTTTTTTATGTACCCGATAAATGTTGTCAACATTATTTTAAAAATTTAAACTTGATGAAAGTATATATATATATTTATATATACTAGCATTCCCCGCCACGGCTTAGTTAAAGGACTTACAATTAAATAATTTTAACTGATCATTCAAGTTTTATTTATTTGTCGATATAAATTTCGATGATATTTCCAGGCATAACCGGGATATTTAACTTTGCTAAAATTGCATTAGATCTTCGAAGATGACGTCAAATCATAATTGGACATCAAATGTTTAATTTTAATTATGAGTTGATAATCTAGATTTACAAAGACTATTTAAAAAAATCTTGTGGATAATGGACTGTATTATCAGTGCTTACAACTAAAGGCCCCAATTGTCTTATTTTTATACACCATACCAAAATGCAGAGGATCGACATTTTGTTTTGGTAATTCATTCGGTAGAAATCAATTAATTAATTTTATCTGGTTGAATTTTATTTTCTAATAAAAGTGTAGCGATCCTTATTTCTGTCATTCAAGGTTGTACATTTAAATTATTATTATTGTAGATTTGATTATTCGAAAACCTTCCTAGAATACGATGCAGTTAAAAATTAGGAAGGCTGGGTTCAGTAGTTTTACCATTTTTAACTCTTGCTGAATTTTCTTAACCACATATCGGTAGATTTTTAAACTTAATTGAGACCCACAAGTCGCACCGCGTATTTAAATTTTTTTTAATAATTCATTGACTTTAAGTAAATTTTATAATAAATTTCAAGGTGTTTACAACAGCGTGCATTTGCAACCTCTTGACTACTATCCGCATTCTATTGCTTTTTTTCATAACAAATTAATTGAAAATCAGTAGATTTTATTATTTCTAAACCTTCTTAGAACTATACAAATGATGTGGTTAAAATTTAGTACAGATTGGTTCAGTAGTTTTCGTGGTTAGTGATCACAAACGAAAAATGGCTTATCCTTTTATATATATATATAACTATTTTATAATAATCGAGTTATAGGTCCTTTAAAAATTACTCTAAATTGGCAAAAAAATTTTTTTACTTAGAACCACAGAGAGTGTTTCTTCTGAAATGTAGAAAACATAATTTAGTTCCCCCACATATTAGTGACCGTACAAAAAGATTATATGATCTTATTCCAAATAATTCGAGATTTATAAAGATGATGGAAAATATTATTTGCAAAACCGAAATGGCTATTTTAAATTTAGAGAAAAAAAAAAAAATAAAGGACCTATAACCCGATTATAGTAAAATAGTCATTTATATAATTTTTAAGGGTCGACCAAATATTATTTTGATAAATAAATATATATATATATATATATATATATATATATATATATATATATATATATATATATTTATTTATTTTTTGTTTTTTTTTTTTTTACCCATTTTCATAGCTAAAAGTCTTGTTCTCTTAAAGTTTTTATAAATACAACGCCCTCAGATAACACAGGTAAAGCACATAAGGAATGTTGAAAGTATAAATTGAATTAAATAGATCATATTTAAAAAAATGAAATTTTTCTTTACTGCCAGTATTCGAAGGAAAATCGACTGAAGAAGATTTTTTAAAAATTCTTGGGAAATTTGTCTATTCTTTTGTAAATGGAACTTTTAATTCCCGAAGTTCATCTTTTAAAGATCGACGCCTTTTTTATTGATTTTAACTTATACCATGCATGCGCAATAAAGGTAAGGTATATACAACATCCTGGCCTCTCAAAATATTCAACTAAACCTATCTTCAGGTAGTAGTAAACATTGTTTATCATATATTACCATGGGTTATCGCGAATAAATGGAAAATTCATTATAATAAATGGTATAGTTGGATCAGCAAATCATAACTCCTAATCCACCATAGCTTCTTCTTTGAGAATAACACAACCATATATCACTAATTCTTCCTCAGATGAATGACGAAAATGCCTGAGATCATATGATGGCAGGAAGAGAATTTAGACAATAATTAATTTTTGCATATAATTCCTATATATTCAAAAGGAAGTATCAGTTATAATTTAAAATAATGTTTCATAAAAAAAAGTATAATAATACTAATAATAAAAATGAGTTCTAATAGATTAATCAAAGAGATGAGAAACATTTTTACTATTCAATATTGAACTGTCGGTTCGTGCATTTTATTCGTGATTACTTCACAAGAATTGCCGTGTTTCTGGTATTTTTAGTCTTTAATATCCTGCTCCCAAGGCCTTGCTAATGACACCCGAGAAGACCCTCCTTAAACCAACGCCCTACTTACACTTCCCAAATTATGTCAAGGATAGGCCTCCGAGAGGAGAAAGAACATGACAACAGGAAGTTATAAATATAGAAGTTGAGGTCAGTGCCAGGATTCCCAAATCTAATATTGATCTTTTTTTTTTCAAGACTTGTGTTTTCCTATGCCTATTTTAGTATTCAAAATTTTATTGAAAATGATTTTTAGATAATTTTATTTTTAAAGAGAGATTTTAGTTGGCTTTGAAAGCCAAAAGAGTTTTAAAATTAAACCTTTAATCGAGTGTCTATGTTTTGATCTGCATTATAGCTCTTCTTCAGGGCTATAAATAGAAAAAAATATGTGAATAAATGTTATATAAAACAATTTAAAAAAACTAAAAAACAACAGGAAAATATAAGCAAGCAATGTAAAATGGTTTTAAGCAAAGTTAGGTAAAATTTAATCATTATTAAATATTTGAAAAATGATCTCCTGGAATCAATTATCAAATTAAATCATGATTAAATTTTTCAGTATATTTTTTAGTCAGTTATTAATTTAGTTCAATAGCAGATTTCATCGTGATTCAATTAGATAATTGATTCCAGGAAATTAGCTGTCAAATATTCAATTATGATTAAATTTTGCCCAACTCTGGTATTAATATACAATATACACCCATTTGATTTGACCCGGTCAAATAAAACGTATTATAATTGTTAAATTATTTAATTAAATTAAATACAGCAATATTTAAAAATATTACCAGGCAGTTTTTAATTTACAAAATATTTAATTGTAGGTTTTATATCCGTCTTTTGTGTACATTACGCCTTTCATTTTTTTAGGTATAGGTAGAGTCTTATTTTGAATACATTTTTGAAAATATGCCCCATTTATCGGAAAACTGTAATAAACCATATTCATTTTAATTTTTTTGTTAATTAAAATTTAAATAATCCCAATACGTTCCATGTAACCTGGATACATATATGAGGACCTGAACTAAAAATGAATGAAAATTTTAGCCGAGAAAACTTTTTACTTAAACCTTTTACCTGTCAGTATATTATGCCTTCTATCAAACAATACATTCAGACTTATTCGTACTACAAAAGATTTTACAAAAGACTTCATCATATTAATAAACTCATTCACGACTCGTTCACAACGATGTCCGAAGAAGTTGATAAAGAACTTGATGAGAGATCTCCTCGAATGAAATGAGATATTATCAACAAGCGAAATGAAGGTGCCAATGAGCAATTTTCCTCATCATGCCTCTCATGCCTAAACCTTTGTTGTTTTTTTATTGCTATCACATTCCCTTTTTTTATTTTAAATTTTGGCAGTTTTAAATATAATCAATAAAGACAAAAAAGTAAGTAATTTCATAGCTGATTAATTAGTTGAAATAACCTCTTGTTTATTTAGTTATATATTTCATTTAGTCACATCTTATTCTCTTATTTATAACTCTAAAGAAGGACCGTAAGGCAGGCCAAAACATCGGCACTCAATTTTTTTTTTTTTTATTCTTTCTGTCTACATCCCTAATAACTTTCTCCAATTAAAATGTATTTTATCTTGCTTTACAGTTATTTGTTAACGAAGTAAATATTAAGCTTGTTTAATTGATATAGATCAGATTTAGACATTGGAACCCTTCGGAAGATTAAAAATGACTATAGTAATGCTTTATGAGTTCATCCCTTAGATTTTAGTCTATGTCTAATAGAGTAGGAAGAGTATCTTGTAAACAAGGAGAAAGAGAGAGATAGAGATAGATAAAGAGAGAGAGAGAGAGAGAGAGAGAGAGAGAGAGAGAGAGAGAGAGAGAGAGAGAGAGAGAGAGAGAGAGAGAGAGAGTGAGAGAGAGAGAGAAGGGAGAAGCGGGAGTTATTTCAAGGGACTTTTAGACAGGTGTCTACATATCTAATAATGGACAGTTTTCAACTGTATGAATTGAACGAAAAAACTAATGAGTCCTGTAAAAACTAAACAATCTAATTTAATTAATTAAAAACTTTAACAATTTAACTAAACTAATTAAGGAGGGAGAGATTGAAGGAACAGAATGTTCGGTCATAAATAAATATTTTGCCAGATTGGCCGAATTCAAAGAAGAATCCATCAGTAGATATGTGTAAAGATGTAATATAGATCTTAATAGATTGTTATTATTGATAGATTACAAGAGTTGATTTTTATTACTAAACTTTTATTTTTTTTTAACTTCACAAACCATATATTATTTTATTTTATAGGTTATGTCTATCTATATACAAGCTTCTCAGAACAAATTTATAGTGACTATTCCTCTTGAGACATAAACTCGACTTTTTATAGTTCTTTCATTACAATGAATAGTCACGTGACCATCTACTTAGGCGGATTGTCAAGTTTAATTTAATTAGGAGGGCTAAGAAAGCTAATGGTTTTATGTAATTATGAAGTCCATCGCCGACAAGAGGAGGTCATTAAGGTCATTGTTGATAAATTGGTTTGTGCCCGCAGAATCCTGGGCTAGGATTTCTGCTTGGGGTAGTTTGATGATTTGATTCCACCTCTCCTCGCCGCTACTAACTGATCCTAGTCCTTAATAGTCAATTTATTTTCATTGCAGGTTTATAGTATTAATAGTATTTATAGTTTATAGTTTTCAAGGGGTTGGAGAAGATGTACTAATCAGTAATCCACGTATATTTTTTAATTATTGCTCTCCCTGAGAAGTTTTCAGCTGTTATTGGAATATAAATTGAAAATAGTAAAAGAAAAATATTTTTAAGGGACAATGCCCCTTTAAAATTACCTTTAAGTACAGACATGTACAGAAAAATACAATTACATCTGACCAGAAGATATTAAAATAATAAAGATAATATCGTCCCTACAACTGCAAAGAATCGAATGTGAAAATAGGCGGTTTTCACATTCGATACTTTGCAGCTGTAAGGACGATTTATAAATTCCTAAAAACTAGCTAAATCTAGAGAGGAAAGAGAAAAATAGGAAAACTCTCCACAGATGCGACAAAAAATAAATTCGTATGCTACGATCCTTAATGTAGTGAAGAAGTTATAGTAAAATAATCGAAATGTTGCATACAGAGTTGACAAAATTTGTAATAAGTAGAATATAAATTGTAAAACTATGTATTGAAATAACTCCAGAAATGAAGGAGCATAAATATAATTATGTTCCTCATATTACATAAGAAGGTAGATAACATTTAATTGAGTAGATAGAGAATTATTTAAAAGTCACCCTAGATAGAAGTATTTGAATACTTAAATGAAAATAGCTTGGCTGAGGGGGTAAGACAGGGAGATACGTTATCTGCCACACTTTATCTAACTAGCATACACTCAGCCATGAAGGATGTGGTGATGGCTAACAAAACTTGGCAGATCTGATCATACGCAGATGATTTGGTTAGTGTCACCAGACGCACGCAAAATTAAATCAAATATATCTTTTGTTGGTCTTAGCTTTAAAAGTTTGAAAGAAATTTCACATACTCGGATTCATCTATGAATAATTTGAATATAATAAGCCCTGAAATACCAAATAGAACAATGGCTGATAATATAGCGTATTATGCGAACATCGTACTGTTGAAATCCAAAATTCCCTAAAGGAGAATAAAAGTTAACCTTTATTAGTTCCTCATCAGACCTGTAATCACCTATAGATCGGAAATCTGCGGTAGATAGCCAACGATTGAAGATTTTGGAAAGAAAAACATAGGAAGAATATATGCTGTAACAAAGGTTGATGGAGGATGGAGGGTAAAAAGTAATGCGAAAATCGCAAATAAAAAATAAGGATATTGTCAACATCAAGCAAGAAGGCTGCGATGGACCAGCCATGCTGAGAGAATGAAGGATGATTAGACTTAATAAAGAGAATGCTGAACATAATGATATTGGAAAGAAAGAGAAAAAGGGGAATACCAAGAAGGAGTTGAAAGGAAGAAGTGGCGAGAGATGCATCGATGTTAGGAGTTCGGTACTGGAGATTCGCTGCAGGTGACCAAATGGAAGGGGATAATTCGGAAGGCCAAGGGTCACACCGACTTGTAGAGCCAGGGAGTTATGAAGTAGGCTTGTCTGATATGAATTGGGTAGGGTTCCAGAAGATGGTTAAGCGATAGAAAAATAAATACAGACGATCTATAGGGTATAGGGTGCATAGATCAGAAAGACGCTATCTTGTATACATTTAATGAATCTGCATTGAAACATGTTATAAATACAGAAAGTATAAAATATATTGATAATTTAGTGAAGAAATGTTTCAAGGAATTACTGGCTAAGGAAAGTGGGATTCTAGAGAAAGCCGACTTAATAGAGGTTAAAAATGTGGAGTCGTCACGAGGTATCGAAGACAAACATTAAATAATAAATAAAAAGGTACGATCAATTCTTCCTTAGAGTTTAGGAAAAATAAGCGTGGTTGCAATTTATAATTTTCATGACAAGTATGTTGAAGCATCAGATTTGTTATGATATTTATTTTCTGCTAACAACTCATTTAAACTACCTCTTTCGAAAATCTCACATCAGAAGATGAATTGGTGGAAAGCGCACTTGTCAATATCTCTTTTTTACTAAAAGTGAAATTGGAATAGAAACTAACGCATGGCACTTTCTGCGTTATACATATATTCAAGGATAGCAGAAATTCGATATTAATTTATACACAAACTAAGTAGACCAACAAATATCAGAATATACACAATAAGTTATCGAAGTTGAACCATGTTGAACATTCAGTTTTCAATTTCAAATTATATTAGAAATAATATGTACAATGAGGGTCGGTAATCTGATAAGAAAACAAATAAATAAAGAAATAGAGGAGAGAGTGAATTCAATAAGACCCTACCAATATGCTTAACAAGAAATTGAGAATCAAACGGATTCCAATAAAGTTCTCATCCAAGTCGATGGTATCTGGCAAATACACATTGGAAAAATAAACAACTTTGAAATGCAAGAAAAACATGTCGTTTCCCAAATAGAAATGGTAATCATACAGAACTACTCTCATCTACGAAGGGAAATTTCCTATCATATTTTTTATCTACAATGAAACGGACTTTTATTGCATTGTGTAAGCATGTTGAAGAAAAGAATATACGATCTTAATTTGGTAATTTGGTTCATACAGTAAAATAAAAATATGTTACATGATTTTCGAGAAAAGCTTCTCATTTATTCAAACTTGAGTCAGTACTTACTTATGTTCCATATGTTGTAGATTTAGCCCAAATCAGATACCTATTCTTTCAAAGTAAGTCCATAACTATTAAAATCGACTAGTATCAAACTGCTTCCTATTCTTTTCCAGATTAATACCGTTGTGTTTGAAAAGAAGATGGCCTCGGGACCTTCTTATATGGAACCTTAATTGCAGTACTATCAATGGATAGTTGCTTTACGAGCAATCGACATGTCATTATGGGCATAATATTTACTTTTATTTTATTGTATACAGTTGTTGATTTCAATAAAACGCTAAAAAAAAAATCTTTAACGCTAAACTTGTCTTGACTAGTGGGTACGTACTTTTCGCAGAAATTCTTGAAAAAATAACATTAAATAATATTTAATTTCCTTTTTTACGTTACTACTTTTATTAAAACATATATCATAAGTGTTTTTCAGTAGCAACTCCTCTATTATTTTATATTTACCGGGAAATATATCAATGTATCGCAACTCCCTTAAATTAAAAAAACCCTTGATAATAATTATAATATTTATTATCTATACATATATAGAGATGGCTTATCAATGGATATGATTCTTTATTAAAACTGGACTTTGTTACAAACAAGTATATTAATTTGAGTTCGAATTCATTTTTAATATATATATTATAAATTGCTTGCAAGTATGAATATTGCAAGTATTTCTGTTATAAGACAACAGTTTATTTTTTTGTTATTTTACTGATAATTCTTGTCTAGGTTTTTCTTTTCTGAGAACCATGAGTAAAAATAGTTTTATTGAAATGATACGGTTTATTAGACTCTAGAAAAAACCTCAACGAAGTAAACTGACAAGTTTTCAATAATTTCTGATGTATGGTACAAATTAATCCATAATTGCCAAAATTGTTTCAACATTGGTGCGCGTGTGACTGCCAATAAACAGCTTTTTCGAAAATGTGACAAACATTTATGTCAATTTTCGATATGCTAAATAAGCCAGATAAGTTTGGTATAAGATTCTGGTGACACCTCCAAATAAGTGATAAATGGATTTCTATATTTCAGAAATTATTATTAAAAAAAAAAAAATAATCTTCAGTTCCATTCTAGTTACTCAATACAATTAGTTCAACAAACAGATCCCTAGGAAGGTTCTGCAGCTTCAAGTTCGATTTCTAATGCGCAAAATAATTGTTAAATATGCTACTATAAAGAAAAACAAAACAACAAACATGATTTAAATACCTAAATGTGTATGATGGAAATTCGCATCACAGAAGCCTATAATTGAAGAATTTGAGGGACGAAATAGTTATGTAACAAAACACAATTTTATTAATTTTCCTTTAGGAAGAAACTGTTACACAGCCCCTACATCTTCTTTATATCTTTTTGTCTAGTTGTCTTAAAATACATAAATTTTTCTTGCATAGAACTAGATTGTGTTTTTTTTAAAAATATGACATAACCCCATTATCCACCAGACTGCCTCTTATTTCCTTTTCTTGCCGCTCCTACGAGACAGAGAGCGCTGGTGAGATTGGCACGTGCAGATGGTCTGATTCACTCTTCGTAGATCCATTTTTAAACTTAGGCAAATAAAACATAACTTAACAACATTTCGGACATCTTAATATATATATATATATTTAGCTCACGTCATTTGACCTATTTTGTTAGAAATAAGTATGTATGAAAGGCTTATTATTAATATTTTATTTGATTAGGTTTGAAAATAAAATTATTGTGATTTGGCATAAATGCATCGTTTACTTTAGTATTTTTATTTGATTTTGCCTCTATATAGCTCACTGAATTATACCTATAGAACCCACCTGATTTTGACCAATCATTTAGAACTTCTCATATTCCACGGATAGTTGAGAGTGAACAAAATTTAATATTATAACTTTTGTTCAAATAATTAATAACACTTATAATAATTGCTAACTCGGCAGCTGATATACTTGA
The DNA here is from genome assembly GCA_003667255.2 of Euschistus heros. Taxonomy (NCBI): domain Eukaryota; kingdom Metazoa; phylum Arthropoda; class Insecta; order Hemiptera; family Pentatomidae; genus Euschistus; species Euschistus heros. Next base: position 2,124,117 of record RCWM02000027.1, read on the forward strand.
TAGCCATCAGGTGATAGTTAATCAAAACTGGGGCCAACTGCCATCACTAGCTGTTTATTAATTCCGGCGAGATGATTATGATTAACTGACATCAATTATGCGGTACATATAAAGAGCCTTCTGTCAGGGACTTCAATATTAATGGTCCATGTTCGAGCCTCGCTGGAGGGAGTCAACATAAAAGTTGCTCGTAGTTCGAGGTCAAACAGGGCGGTTAATAATTGATTCCCCAACCCCCTGGTTCTACCTTTCGGTGAATTTTGAGCTCCATCATTTCTATCCCTAAGTAAACCACCAAGTTAGCTGGAATTATTCCAGCACGTGCTCCTCCCGGAGGTCTATCAGAAATATTTTTCGAGATAACAAGTTCATAATTAGGGCTTTTAATTATAAGCAATAAAAATTGAAAAAATCTGCACTCATGTATGCAAAAAGTAAAATATGCAATGAAATACCGAAAATATGCAACTATCTACATTATTTAGAAAAATAAAACAATGCAATATATACTTGTACATGAGTACAAATTCAAGTTTAGGTACTTACTTGTGTTGAAAAGGGAAATATTGGGAAAAAGAATATTTAAAAAAAATAAATAAAAACAAGACGAATATTAAAAAAGAAAACATTATAAAATTTAATGATTCATAATATATGGAAGAGTATGACAGCTCGAAAGGAGGTACAACATAAATCGGTATCGAAACCAGACTTTTCTCATTTAGTGGCAGTTTGTGTAACAAAAGTTTTTTTGTAACGTTTACGTTAACTACTTACAAACGTTTACTTCTTACTTTTGTATTATTTTTGCTTGGTTGTTTTTAGGTGTTGTGTTAATAAAATAATTTTTAGAGAAAAAAACAAAACCGACTTCAAGATTAAACCTACTTACACGAACTTAACTTAAAAATAAAAAATATTTTAATTGCTTCAAAACAAAAACCGTTAAATGAAAATCAATGAAATTATCGATACTTATATACCTATTCACAATTTATGATCAGTTATTTTTGGAGTCGGTGCCAGCCAAGAATGGCAGTTTGATCCTCCCTCTGCAATGCACTTTCGAATGGTCCGAGACAGCGGCGCGCCGCGGCGTGGCGGTGATAAAACAGTGGGAGGATCTTTACAATTACCATTTCATTTCTTTTCAAATTCTGTTAGTTTTGGTTGGCACCGACTCCAAAAATAACTGATCATAAATTGTGAATAGGTATATAAGTATCGATAATTTCATTGATTTTCATTTAACGGTTTTTGTTTTGAAGCAATTAAAATATTATTTTTTATTTTTTAGTTAAGTTCGTGTAAGTAGGTTTAATCTTGAAGTTGGTTTTGTTTTTTTCTCTAAAAATTATTTTTATTTTTCACTTTTTAGTGGTGAGTGTATTTTTGTTTATATAGTCAATTCTCAATCTTCAAGCTACCCTGAAAAATAGTTCGAGTTACTGAACAAAGACTTATCGAGGTTATCATTCCACTTACCTTCATGTAATTGGGAAAATTGAACACAAAATGGGAGTTGAAATCATTACGTATATTTTTCATTGATGGGTATGTGTATGTTGTTTGTACATACATATAAAATCATTGATAAAGAAAATTAAATACCTGGTACCAATTTATCATATAACTTTCAACTGAATTGAGCTTTTTTTTGAGGGTGCCTAAAAGCAGACACCGCCTTCCACCAGTGGCGATATTTCTTTATTCTGTAGGACGGAGATTTAGTTACTATGGAGATTTTAAATAATCATAATCATAAATATGTTTAAAATGTAAGGTTATATAACAGTGATTTTTATTAACTGGTTTTTTTGATTTTTCTTAAAAAGTGCTGCGTTGATTTCAAAATATTTTTTATGGGACTACCTCTGAAGTATGCCTTACCGGTCTAAAAAAGAATCATCAAAATTGATTAAGAATTGACGGAGGTTCTCAACTCATCTGTATTTGTTTTTTTTTTTTTTATGTTACGCGATTACTCTGTCAATTCTGAATCAATTTTGATGATTCTTTTTTAGATCGGTAGGGCATACTTCAGAGGTGGTCTCATCAAAAAATATTTTGAAATCTATGCAGCACTTTTTAAGAAAAATCAAAAAAACCGTTAATAAGTGATTTTTAAACTGTTTTTTGATTTTTCTTAAAAAGCGCTGCGTTGATTTCAAAATAATTTTAATGGGACCACCTTTTAAGTATGCCCTACCGATCTAAAAAAGAATCATCAAAATTGATTCAGAATTGACGGAGCAATCGAGTAACATACACACACAAAAAAAAAAATACAGACGAGTTGAGAACCTCCTCTTTTTTTGAAGTCGGTTGAAAATACCGTGATGTTGATACACATTTATCATAAACAAAACACCATATAAGAAGTCTCCATCTCCCTTTAAAATCTCAATTGAGAACTCACCTACATACTTTCCAAAGAGATCATTGCAGGAATGATTTTCGGCATTTTAGAAGTACACAAACGAACAGTCGTCGAATGATGTATCTTGGTGGATACAGCGTGAGAGACTGGGTAATGGAATGATGTTAGAAGGAAAATAAGAAAATTGAAGTGATATTCCAAGTATTTGAGTGGAGCGAGAACGAGAAATTAATTGAAGGAAAGAAATCAGCACCTAGACAAACACCATCTCAATCATTAAGCAGAAAAAAAGAACAGGAGTTCCCGTAGCTAGTTTTCTGTTTTTAATTATCTTATTTTGTCTGCTCAGAAGCATTAAAAAATTCAAATGTCAATTTTTAAAATTCTGGGTAATTAGATAAATATGTACAGTTCAAAATATGTAAATATGTGTATTTATAGCAAAATATACACAAATACGCAAAATAAAAATATCTCGAATTGATTCCTAATCTTCAATACGTATCCATTTTGATGATAGATGTTTTTGTTGGCTTGACGAAATATGCAAATTCCTATATTTCTCAGCCATAGTCATTAGCTACTTTGTTTGACTTTTTACATTATATTTACCATATTTTATTACAATAAGGTTTTTAAAGTTTGTAAATATATACAATAGTTATGATTACCAAATAATAAACACTACTAGTTTCGTTTATTTTTAGTGGCGATCACTATTTACATTTGTTGGAATAAAGAAGTTCAGAATGAACACCTAGTTTTTTAACCTCAAGCTTCTCAAATGCATGAACATCACTAAACATACTCGTATTTGAACCTATGGGTTTGAACTGTGGGGTGTAACGAAACAATCGAATATCAAAAAATTCAATTCAGTCATTCTAATTATTATTCTAAATACTCTTTATCATGTCTCCAACAAAACTTATATAATGATCTCAATATACATTTTGCACTTTATCTCAGGCCCCCAGAATACTTAAATAAACCATTCATAAAATATTTCACATTAAAAAAATTATTATATTTAAAAGTTCCCTAGTTCAATGAATTTGGTGATTTTGTATTCATGAGTTTTTCGTTTCATCATAAAAAAATTTTATTGCTGATAAAAATTAAAAAATAGGAGTATGAAAAACAAACATTATGTCATCGGTACGTATATTAAAAAAATAAATAGTGGAATGTTACCCAGTGAAAAAACGTATTGGGTATTCCTGTATTTATTTTTTAATTCTAAATCTACAACAAAAATGGAGTGTGAATAGTTTAGTCTAGAATGTTGAAAAGGGTCGGTATATTGAAATTTTTAAATAATTAATTTAAATAATAAAAATGTTAAATTAAAGTGTAATAAATAAATAGATGGGATTCCAAATTTACTAAGTCAGCAACGACTCTTTTAACCTATAAAATTTGTTTCTTTTGAAATTTATCTGACAAACAAACTACTTTTTTGAAGAAATTAAAACCATCATCATACAAATATTTTCACAGTTAATTAACGGAACTAGTAATTGCACTAAGGCGAGACAATGCGTTAACTCATCCGATTAGACTGACTGTTACTGTTTTAATAAAAGGGAGAAATAGCAGCCGTGGCAGATACTAACAACACGGCACTGTCCCTTAGTCCCTAATGAAAAGCTTCTGTTACTAAACATAGAATTTTCTCGCGAATACTTATTTGGATTAATATCCTTCCCCAAGCAATCCTTCCACGTTTTTGTCATGGCAAAATTTAATTATTAAAATATCCTCATATAATATTTTGAGAGAAAAATGTAAGTAGAATAATGAAATTTAACATATAATAAAGTAATAAGGTGTTAAAAAATATCAGTTTTAAAACAAAAAACAAGATGTTTTTTCTTTAATGTAACATAAAATTACCTCTATAGTGGAAATACGCGCATATTACAATGATTCATAAACCAAACAAAGATAAAAATATCCTCTCATCAAACCGACCTATCAGCTTACTTCCTGTCTGTGCCAAAATTTTCGGGCATTTATTATACAAAAGACTCTCTGAAATACTAACAAACCTGAACGTAATACCTGACCATCAATTTGGATTTAGAACACAACATTCAACTATGTACCAATTACACAGAACTACAGACTACATATGCACGGCACTAGAGCCCAAATGTGTGCAACTGGAGCATTCCTGGATGTTGCTCAAGCTTTTGACAGTCTGGCACCAAGTACTTTTCTTCAAACTAAAGACGATACTCCCACCAACCTACTATCTTATTTTACAATCATTTCTTTCTAATTGATCTTTCTCTGTCAGTCAAGACTTAGAGCTTTCTTCTTTCAAGTTGGCGTCAGCAGGAGTACCACAAGGCTCAGTGCTTGCTCCACTACCCTACATCATATATATACACACGACATTCCAATTAGCTCTTACATCCTTGCAGCGACATATGCAGACGACACAGCAATTTTAACAAGAGATAAAAATCCAACTCTTTATAATTATTTTCTAAATATCAAACTACATGAATTTCCTAATCGTAATCATGCTACTTTTTCAATAAAATCTTTTGAACTAACACATTTTCGAAACAGTCTGTTGTTAATAAATGGGCTTAGATTGCCCATCCCGTGTCCCCTATGTTTATTGCAAATTATCACTTAGCACGTTTTACACATAAGAGTTTAGTTTAATTTGTGTTTAGTTCATACATTTAAAAACAACTGTTTAAAAACAAATTAAAAACTCACATTAATTAATAGAAAACATGATACTTGTAAAGAGAAATTATCTATCAAAGGTTTCAAGTCATAAAACTGTGATTTATCACTTGTCGATTTGGGGGAAAATTCCTAAAATATAAGTTTTAAGAAAAATGCCACTTAATATTATATTAACAGGTGGCACAGATATGACGTAGTTCTTGATGTTCTTATTTATTATTGAAGGAGATTATTTAAATACAACACATATGAGTATTTAGATTCAAATCAAAATCTTATAATTGTTTTCCCTGTGTATATATAGCACTATTTTTCCATTAATCGATACATTGAATAATACGATCTATATGTTTCAAAATTATATGTCCTGTTATTTGTAAAAGTTGTTCGTAATATATTTTGTTTTTAGTTGTTTGTAGTTTTAGTACAGCTGAGGCAATTGAATTGGCTCTTAGCGTTCCCTTCTAATAATAAATGGAACTGAGCTCTGTAAATAGCCGGCAGTGAAGCAGAAATATTTACCTATAACTTTTATTTGCCTAGGAGGTGAGTTAATGAGGTTCATAAATTTATTCAATTACATTAGCGTTGGCAGTATCATGCTCGTTACGCTTCAAGAAAACACATTGCTTCCCGCTGTTTGTCTTTGAACGGGCATGATTCCACTTGAAGTTTAGATGTGTCTGATTCAGCAACTGGATCCCTACAATTTGCGTAGAACTCAAATAAGAGCATTAGAACATGGAATATTTTAATACGAACTCCGTCATTATGAAGCATACAAAATATTTTTTTTGGTAAACAAAACTGTTTTGTTGAATAAACATTACTGCCTCACTCAGAGGCAGTGAGTAATATAGATGGCAGTGAATCCATCTATAAAATATGTATGATGAAAAAAAAAAAAGAATCTCTAACTATGTTAAAACACAACAGGGGCTTTCAACTCACGGTTTATTAACAAATAATCAACAAGATACTTAGCACTGACACATTTACAGTACACAATAATAACGGACATTTACGTACTATTTACCACATCAATAAGCTATAACCACAATTATACCATTTCCTCTTGTTATTCTCTCTCCTAGCAACGAGTAAATACTTCTTAGTGAGTCTAGGTCACTTAGAAACAGGGTTAATAATAAAATCGGATTTTGTAGTAAGCACTAATATGTCAGATTTAATGTCCAATTATGCTTTTACGCAAAATTCAAACTTCTAATCAGTGCAATTTTAACCAGGTTAAAAATTACTGCTATGCGGTAAAATATAGTTAAAAATAATTCTCCATCGCATGCGTAATCCTAGATTTTTATCAACAAACAAGTTATTTACTTATAAGAGCGAGCGAAGCCGCGATTGGGGATGCTACTGTATAAATATAATTCTTTATAATTTTTTAGTTTCCTATAAATCACTTTCTGTTGCAGTATTATATCAAGAAGTATAAGTCAAAAACATATTTAACAAAATTTAACCCTTGGGCCTGGCATATATCCACTAACCGTTGAAATTTCATTTTCTATAACCTCATTTTTTTTATTTCACTTTTATTCCAACTATATTATTCCGTAAGAGAAATTACATATTTTATTCATATGGCTGAAAGCAATCTATCACGCTGACCACACCAGCCACAAGACATTTCATAGCTGATGGATCGGGATGATTGATATAGATATACACTATGTGTGAATGTATATGTGTATATGTTTATGTATATATTTATATATATTTTATCTAAGGAGAGAACTAAATATATGTAGGTCGGGCCTGTTAGATATGATCAGGGGCTGGTGTGAGGAAATTGCATCTGGGGCAATCTTTCTCTTTATCCGTGTCCCTGCCTTTGACAAATGCCTTCGCCTTCTCCTATTTCTAAAGTTTTTTTTTCTTCTCCCCCTTCATTTTTGTTTGCTGAATAAAATCGTATTTGAATTTTGCTAAATTTATCACAAACTTTACAAGAGGCGGTATATTTACATTTATTTTTTAATTTAAAAAAATTCTTTCCTTAACTTTTTCTTTGTATCCCTCAATCAATATCTTAATAATTATCATATTGGTTAATCATATAAGGGTATGGTTTTATAAAATAATTTGCATTAGAATAAATTTAGACTTCTTGTTAAAAAAACAACATGCGAATGATGATTATGGACTCATTAAATTAGTTAGTGCCAATTCTTATGTTATCGGCTTACGTGTTAAAAATAGAAAAGTGATATTAAAATCGTACAGGCTCAAACACTTTCTAGATCTAATTTAATGATGGTGAATTTTATCTTGGAAAGAAGAATTTCATAGAAGTGATTAATCTTATAGTAATAAACTCAATAAGCAATAAATCATAATAATTCAAAAATAATAAGCACAGATAAACGTAAATAATATATGTAGGTAATAGTCTATAACAATTATTTAATTTAGGTAATCAACCATAAACTATCACCATAATAATAAGTAATTATATTAATAATTAATACATAAACATCATCATAATTAATAAATTTATTTTGAATCCCAACAAACATGTTAAGAAAGAATATTTGTTAAAAAGTACTACTAATCTGTTGATCGTATAAACTTGTTGTCTGCAAGAAGTTAGAGACAAGACAATATATTTATAAATAATATTTTTAATAAATATTTTACTTTACTTACTTTGGAAGGTGATAATTGCTACCCATACCATCTTCAAAAAGTTCAGAATTTATTACCTCAAGATTATGTCAAGAGATTGAATTATAGTAACTGGTTTCTTGACAATTTCGCGATGATAATTTAATTATTTTAAAAATTATATGGACCGATGAGGCTACCTTTACAAGAGGAGGAATTGTTAATTAAAGAAATTATCATGCTCTTGAAAATCACAGAGCTATTAGAGAGAGCATGAATTTGATATTAACGTTTGGCTTGGAATTTGGAACGGATTACTGGTGGGACCATATTTTGTACCTGGAAGATTGAATGATATCACATTTACACATTTTTTGGAGAACGACTTTTCTAATTATTTAGATGACAACCCTTACAGCAGCGGATTGAAATGTAGTTCCAACTCGATGGATGTCCAGCTCATTATAGCAGAGTTGCTCGAGCTTGGCTGGATATAAATTATCCACAACGATGGATTGGACGTGGAGGAGTAGTACCTTGGCCACCGAGATCACCTGATATGACATCCATGGATTTCTTCGTATGGGGAACCTTGAAGCAGAAAGTTTATTCGGTGTCAATCAACTTAAGAGAGCAATTAAGAGACCGAATTATAGATGCAGTACACCAAATATCATCAGAACAATGTTTAGCTGCAATTTATCAAGTGAGTGCTAGATGTAATGCTTGCATTGGTGCAAGAGGACAATATTTTGAGCAATATTTACATTAAAAAGAACAAGAAATAAATATAAATGTAAATAAATAAGTATAAAAATGAAAACTTGTTTTGTTTCTTTTCTTGCGATTTTCTCTAAAACTAAGCAAAAACGAGCAAATCTCTAAAGGACTTTTTGTATTAGTTTTTTGGTCCCCTATAAGTTCCTGAAGTTTAGCCATTTAAATTCGGGACACCCTGTATATTAAAATTACTCTTTATTTTTGTTCATCATATACCCGTATTTGTAGCAGATATTGTTAGTTCTGCGAAGGACTCATATACCGATTTATAAGTGAGCTGCATACATATCTTTCCTTATAAATATTGACTGGTTGACTATTTATGATAAAGAGTGTTGAAGACAGTTAGAAAGAAACAACTGTCGATAGCAGAATCACTGCCGCGGCTGAAGAAGGCTAGCTTCCCTTCTTGACTTGGGTTTTTCCCCCGAACTAAAAAATATGTAGAAAAAAACAAGTTGAGATATAAAGTTTGTAAACATTTAGTATGTAAACATATTAAATAAAATATCAAGAGCATAATATTTAAAAAACTTGAATTAAGAGAGACCTAAAGAACAAAAAAAAAAAAAGACTTTTTAACTATTTTTATTTTATCGACAGTCATATTTGTAAAAAAATTAAATTAAGTAAATAAGATGAAATTTAAGATCGTAAATTTTACATGAGTTGTATTTATCCATTGATATTAGTAGACATTTTATCTTCCCATTGAAAGCAAACTTCTCATATACAAAACCATCACTAAAGCAATTCGGATTTATAGACTTGAACTGTGGGGGAACACCAAAGTAATCAAATACCAAATGCATTCAATATAATTTCTTTCGTACTATTGTAAATGCTCCATATTATGTCTCGAACAAAACCATACATAATGGCCTCGATACACCTTTTGTCCTTGACCTCATACTCCTTAAATTTTTAAAATTCCATCAAAACCTTTTCAATCACCCTAACCCTAGTTCATTAATTATCCAGCTCCACACATCCTTATAACCTTCCTCACAGATTAAAACGGCAACTGCCAAGACACCTATGGTAATAAATATATTACTGGAGTTCTGGCCAAGGCCAGCTTCTCTACTCATGTCCTAACCGACTGTGGCTCACCCTCTTAGCTCCCGCTGGATTTGGACCCTAATGACTCGCTTGAAAGAACAGCGTTGGGATTATTGTGGGCCTTGGCTTGCCCTCCTACAAGTAGGAGACAAGCTTGGTCCGAGATTTCCTTGGGATGTTTGTGTGCATTGTCCTTATAGTATGATTGTGCTTTTTTTAATTTATGCATTTTTTTTTTATTATTCATTTATTTCTGTTTATTTTTTAATTATTATTTTTTATAATCTTTATAATTTTACTTTGATTAATTTTTTACAGCTTGTAATATTTATTCAATGACAAGATAGTTAAAAAAGAAAAAAAGAATGATAGTAGTATGCTTTAACGTTACTATGATGTAACGTATTCATAGCATGAATACTATGAGAATGGAGCCATATCATTACAGGGACTTAATTGTTGTGAAAGAGAAGTAACCTGCTAAATAATTTTGGCACTATTGCACTTCATTGTATAAAGACGAATACATTCCTGAGCGAGATATATGAGACGGCATGAGGACGAGTTTTCAGGAAGATTTTTGTGGGGGATTTATGCTGTGATCTCTACTCTGGCCGTCTAGGGGAGGGGTGCAGCTCTGAGTTAGCACTCTTGAAACAAAGTGCGTTACTCCCAGCAACTTGATAACCCTAAGACCGTATGTTCGAACCGAAGTGGTGACCAATTGATACTAATGTAATCCCCGCCTGGTACTGGCCCGGAAAACCCCGGGTCGCAAGGAAGGGAAGGGAAGAAGGAAAAAAAAAATAACTAAAAAAAAATTTCACTGGCAAAAATATGTTCTCAACTGTCGGATAACTTGTCCTTTCTGTCCTACTTATCTTGTTTTGTTTTTTTTATTATTTAATCGTAATTACAACTGTATACATTTTATGCAACAAATAAATATGAAAAATATGATTACAACGACATGTCTGTAAGAAATACTCACAAGTAGCAATGTAATAGTTCTACACTAGAAGATCTCTTGGTCACTTCTTTTCAGACGCGAAAGTATTACGAATACTTTTTTTCACAAACCAAAACGATATCTGATTAAAAGTATAATTCTGAAAGGAGGCAACTGACCTCTTTCCTAAAAGGCTCTGCTCAAAAGTTACTTGGAAATAAAAATATTTATCTTGAAATCTGATCTGGAACTTCTTGACGATCAATAGAAGATCAAGGACGTAGCAGCTGAATACTTTAACGTTTTTAGTTTTATTTTGTTCTTTACGAGATTCGATTCTACAGGTAATGTGATCCCAGTCTACTGCTAAACATTTGTGTTCAATTAAGACCTGGTGTTTCTTTTGTATCACAATAATGTGTATACAATTTATAACTTATAGAAACATCCGATCTATAAAAAAGAGAACAATATTGTTTAAATGCTTTTTTACACATTTATAGTTAAAACAGTTGTACTTTCGTAATCATCTTGTCTAATATTTCTAAAATAGTTGCTATGAAGAATTCAGGATATAATCAATGTAATCTTTCGTATTTATTGATTTTTAATATATTAAAAATTTGTTTGTTTTATTTGGTGATCTTAAATTTTATTTAATGATCTTAAAAAAAGTTATTAGCAAGAAAGCCTAACGATCGAAAATACAACCACAATAGTCTTGAGTAACTATTAATTTCTGTCAAATCCAAATCAATACGGTAGAACTTACCACATCCCTTTTACCTTTATTTCAGTCAAACCGTAAGATATTTGCTAGTCGAAACGGCACTTATGATATCACCCAATTTAATCATAAAAACATTTTTTAATGAGTTTTTGATAAATATAAATGTTTGCCACCATGTATTGCAAAGGTAAAAGAAGGCAAATATAGAAACAAAAGAGTTTCAAGATAGGAATAAATTTAGGGGGGAAATTCGTAAAAAAGAGATTCATGTAAATACAAAGAAGAAAAGAGACAAGGGGTATTGGAGAAGAGAGAAAAAAACCTTAAATTAAAGAAACTCAAATTACACATCCTTGGTTTTCAATAAGTCTCTTGAAAAAAAAAAAATGTAATTGTTCTTAACAATTAAAAATTCCACAGGATACTGATATCAATGACGCTGCTGAGAGAGTACTGTATCTGTAGTAAATTGTACATGTACTGTGCATACTGTGTACATTGTAGGACAGTATTAATTCTTCTTATTTCATTTCAATTTTTTTTTTTTAATCCTACTTTTTTTTAATACATTCTTCTTAGTTTTTTCGAATTCGGTTATCTGTGGAGCACGTTCAACAATTTATTTCTTGCTCTTTCGTTCTTTTCAATACTTCTTCATCAAGTCTGCCTGATATTTTCTCCTTTCATTTGACCACTGTCTATTAATATGTGTTTTAACTACCTCTAAAAATTTGATCTTGTTGACTGCTGTCCGAAAATTTTATCTGTCCCACATTGAATCTCTTTGTATGTTTGCCACCATCATATCTTCTTGCACCATCCGTATCCATGTATACATTTTCCCTTTTTGGAGGCTGTTGAAAAATTTTCTTTGTTAGTCTTCTATCATCCATTCTCATTAAATTTCCACAGAATATCAATCTTTTTATACATTATTATTATTATTAATATTTTTTAGTCATTGAAAAACTGAGATTTTAAATTATGTTAGTCGTTTAGAAGCATTATCTATTTGTACATTATCAATTAGTCATTCATTTAGATTTTTTTTGTGTGTGTTTGTATATATTGTATGAATGTCTCTATTGCCTATTGATTTTCACTGCGGCAGATTAAAAGATTTAAGTCAATAAACGTTCGTAATGTTAAAAAAAAAATAAAAAGCTTTATCTTTTATTGATTTCATTATTAACGTTTGTACTTTTCTCTGCCTTAAAGGTTAATTGGACATATTATCAGTTTAACAAAATAGTTATTGGAATCGAATTATTATACCCGAAAAATCATTTCTTATCCCTCATTTCTAAATGTTTGCAAAGCTTTATAATCATTCAGTATTTTAGTGAGTCAAATATTTTTTTTTAATTAATTATTATTTTTTTTACTGTAAACACATTCTAATTATTACCATTTTCTTTCCAGGTAAGTTACTCCTGCAGTTAAGAAGTTTTGAGACGAAAGCTTTTTAAAATACAGGTACTTACTCGTATTTAGTACGCTTATATTTATTTTGAAGAACAGGTAAAGTTTTTTTTGGTTTATAATTATTTGAGATGTTGCCCGCTAATTAATGTTATTAGAATTTTTTTTCAATTATAATAGTATTTATTATTGTTATAATAATATACAAACATGAATTTCAGTAATTGCAATATCTATTCCAAATTCAACAGTATTTCAGTGCGCAATAAGATCTAGAGGAACCGGTTGATTTTCTATACTTACGATATTTTGAGTGATATTTATGTGAAGCTCTTTAATTTTACTTTATGATCATTAAATTCTGTTCTGTTAAATCACTAGTGTTACGAAGAATCGGATAAGATCCAGGAATATCTTTGCGAGGGATCGAATCCCCAAACCTGAGAAGAGGTCAATATGACGGAGGAAATTACCGAATCCTCTTAATATTCATGGAGGCCAACCTTCGTTTTCTTAATATAGCCACATCATTAATAACAGCCCCCTCAGGAGGTTGGCAGCAATGAATTCATCAACCCCTTCTGTCCAATTTCATTAAATTTCAACAGACATTAGTCAGGCAAATATAAAAATCCCCCTCCCCTCCTCCTAATTTATCACTGCAATTTGTTACATTCCGCCTGCCTAATCCACCATAGACTCACTGATTTACCGCCGGACTGAATTTCTAAACTGAGACCTTTAGGCAACTCTCGAACTATACCTCACTTAAATGATAACCTACGCAAAAATAATTTTCATTTGTACTTGTTTCGAGTTTTTGCTCCCCTGAATTGAGAGTCCGTATCTTTATTCGTTAAACGGATAGTTTCCACTATGTTGGATATTTTTAGGTTTTGATATGTTCTTATAAATTAGGAAAGATTATTTTAGAATATAATATAATCCTATATTTTATATATATATATATATATATATATATATATATATATATATATATATATATATATATAACTCTTCTTGGCTTATATTAGAATTTTTTATTTTAACACTATTTTTCAGCATTTATCATCAGTCTTAAACAGTTAACATCAAGACAAGGAATTATTAATGTTGATTAGTGTGGGCCGAAATAACACTTTCTTTTTTTTAAGATTTTTTTTTAATTTTTGGATTAGATTTTTCCTTATTATTAGAGTTGGTAACGTCTTCAAATAGAGCCTAAGAACATTGTGTTTCAATCTGGTGTAGATTAGTTGAATAAATTAACATAATAAAAAGTGTATTTTTGGCCCTCCATAATGTTGATACTCTTCTAAGAAGGCTTCTGAAAGATATCAAAACATTAAGACTGACTGTTAAAAGATGAAAGGGTTAGGTAGAGATAGGTTGTGCTTTACGTTTTCACTGTGACTGGTTGGTTTTTTCTATTCCTACTCATTTAAACTTGGACTATTGGAAATATTTATTTGATCATTCCAACAAAAATCTAGATTGGTTTTAATCGATTTCATTATTTTTATTAATTTGTAAAAATTTAATTTAAGGCTGTTTTCCATGAGATGTAGAAGTCTCACTCCTGATTCTTAGTTGAATTTAAATTAAACTTCTGAAACAAGCCTACAATTGAAAAAATCTAATAAAAGTTGCTATTAATTCTTCAATCCTAATTGTATTGATCCTTGTATACCATCATGCGTATCTCAAGTGAAGAATTATTTATATTGTTCAATATAAAAAAGAAGATTTTAAGGCATATATACCCCTCAAGGGGGGGGGGGGTAGAACACTGGTAGCATTTATTATCTATATTATATAATATATTTTATTAATTACAATTCAGCCAATGTACAATAATATAATTTTATTCACAAATACTTATTTGCGAAGGTAAACATTCCAAGGTTTTATTTATTGAGTGTGGAATTGAAAATGTTGCTGTTGGATTTGTTTTAATTGAGTATAAGGGTTCGAATACTCGTAGTATTTATACTAATAAAATAGAAAATGATCTTTATTCCTGGATATATCGTCCCGATGCCGACAAAAGCATACATTATTTCTTAGATTACAGATTTTAATCTTATTTCTTCATTTTCAGGAACAAATAAATATCTTCAACAAGCTGGATTAAATTTGCACGGGATTTAATTTTAATTCTGTATAAATGAGGCTTGGCCATTAAGGGAAGAATGATGTATGACAATAGCATAATAAGATATCAGGAAACTATTGCCAATGCAGCGACATCAATCGGTTCCTCAGAATCGACTTTTGATCATCGATTCTCGAAACAGATTTGACTTTTGGAATCGACATATCCCTATTTTTTACCTATATGTCAAAAGTGGTCAAATGGGTACCTAGTACAGGATCAGCTTTGTAGATCGCGGCAGCGAATGGCTTTTCATATGCTTCAAAAGACTGCAATAAACATCAATTTGCGTTGACTTTGTGTCACATTCTTGTTCAATTACATTACCCATAGTAACCACTCATCCTAGATACTTAACTCTTTGGGCTTTTTCAGAATTTTATTTACCAATAAAAGTGGAAGAATAAATAATGAATCATTTATGACTTAGTCTAGTCTCTGTTGACTTCAAGTCTCATCTTTACTGCTGCTACTCAAGAGAGGTGAAAGGATGGTTCATGGCCGTTAAACAAAACAAATTAATTTTTCCATCATTTTTTTTTTTTTTTTTATTCTGATGAATAAAATCTGGATGCATCTACTGATATCTAATATCCGTATGTAGAATATCAAACCATTCATTAAAATATATTTCTAAAAAATGTTTATTTGTCAGTGAGGCTAAACTCCTATTAACATTAACTGATATTTGTATATTATTATTTTAACTGGCCATTAAATCTCTAATACTCATAAGAAAATATTATTTTTATTTTATTAAAAAAACAATAGGAAATCCTCACTTTTTTTTTGGATATCACTTCAACCTTACGTTTTGATTTTACTTAAAATAAATATTGCGGTCAATAAAAATTAAATAAACTTCATTATCTCATCAAATAAAAGACCTGTTAATTTTTAAATGGTTTACTAACTTTGAACTGAAGTTTCTAAATCATTTTGCCAACGAGTATATAAGAAGAGTTTTAAATACATAAACAGCCATCATAAATTTTAATTTTAATTTAAAATATAAAACGATCTCTCCATAATTCAGATATAATTGAGCTGAAGAGAAAACTAACTTAATTAAAAAAACAATTTCGAAACCTGATTAAAACACAACATGGTTTTCTAAGTTTCAAAGTACACCCCGTAAACTAATTTGGCAAAACAAATAATACTTTTAAAACCGTTGGAGGGGGATGAATATTAAGTATGATTTCATTTTAGCCTCATCCCCAGAATTTTAAAATTTATTTGTTTATATCTGATAGTAATTTTCAGTTAATATTAATTCTGTGGGCAACAAATAAACATTTTATTTTTCTTGGATTGGGCAGGATTCAACCTCTTGAAGTACGCATATATGTAAAGAAGGATCAATACAATTAGGTTTGATGAATTAATTGCCACTTCTATTGAAATAGCTTTATTTAAAAACTAGTTTCGGATGTTAAACATTCGAACATCAGTTCCTAAACTAACAAAAAGTTCTAAAATTCAGTATTTGCAATATTATATATTTTAAAGTTTTTTAAAAAAATTAAGACAAGAAATTAAATATATTGGTGCTCACATAAGTAGGCAAAACGGACTTCTGAAAGATACCAAGAGTAGAGGCAGAGAAGGAACGGGAAAGGTTTGTTAATTTTTTGTTTTTTCTATAGCTGATTGGTTTTTTTTTCCGTTCTTATTGGAAAAACATTGAAGTGGGACTATTGCAGATATTTATCTGGTTATTAAACAAAAATCTGGATTGCTTTTGAACGATTTTATCATATATATATATATATATATATATATATATATATATATATATATATATATATATATATATATATATATATATATAAGTTTAGGCTATTTTTTACTTGATATATTAGTTTCACTCCCGAGTCTTGACTGAATTTATGATTATTTTCATTTAAATAGATAAGGAAGCTGGAATTCTGGGTCTTATTATTGTATGCTCTTATATGTTCCTTTAATCTTAGATTTATTGATCGTCCAGTCATTTAGTTTATACACACCGCTTGTATGGAAAGGGTCGATTTTGTCTTTAGGCGAATGGAAATATGACAATAATTTATATATTTTAAATGCAGGATTTGATTATAATTGTCTTGATTCCTTTCCGACTTTGGTGGATATTGTGCAGTAATATGGGATCAAAATATATTCATTTTTAAATAAATATATCTAATATATCAAAATATTTTTTTTTTTAATCTTAAACATATACATATAGTCTATGTAACACGGTGCTGATGTTTTCAAATTGTTGAAGCCTTTAGAAATGACGATAAATGTTTAACAATCGAAACTAGTTTTCAAAAAAAATAATTCAAAAAGAAGTGGCAATTAATTCATTAACCCCAATGCGATCCAATCGATAAAAGCTTTTAGGGATCGATAAGGGTTTGAGAATTTTTCGAGGGAAAGAAATTCAAAACTTCAGCATAAATTGTTGTAATTTATGTTATTACTGTCTCGGTTTATCTTATAATATATTCTCAAATTGATTTATTTAAACTATTTTCTATATTATACAGTTTACTTCGAAGTCCTCACCCGCTAAGTTGGGAAATGGAATAAGTCTATCCCTTCTTGGGATAAGTAGATTACTAGCCTAACTGGGTCTTGACCTCTGACATCCCAATATCCAGAGGTTCTACTACTGTCCATGAGTCACTGCCATTACAATATTAAATTTATTTTCTTCTAAAGCCTCAACATAATTTACAACAACGAGTCTTCTAGTATCTATAAAAAATTCTTAGTTCTTGTAGAACAAATCCACTACTTGAACTACATGTTGACAAGGGAAAGCATGTAATCCTCATTCAATATTGAAAAGACAAGGATCTGGAAATTTACTTTCAACGTCCAATAAGGGTAATATAGTAACCATAAACTAATATAGTAACCATAAACTTATGCTGTGATTAAACATTTTCTATATACAGTGCTCATTGCCTATAACTTAGGAAGAATGTGAAATTTTTCAATCAAGAGTTGTTTGACCTATTGTAAAGACATATTTGATCACAGTTTTCATGAAATTATAAGTGAAAACGTTTCCTTGTCTTATTAAGGTTTCTTTGCAGTATTAGAGTAAATTGGTTCATTTGCCTTTGGATAATTTGATTACAACTCCGATGAAATATTTAGCGGATACATTTTTTTGTCTTAGTGGGGTTATTTTGTAGTATAAGTATTTGGATGAGCTCTATTCATTAAATAATAGGTTCATTGTTTGCATGATAAGGAATTAATTAATGCCTATAATAGATACACCGCATTTAAACTATACAAACAGTGCTAGAATGAATCCTTCAAACAGTCGAGCTGTGCTAAATTAAATATTTATTATTTAATTTAGGACCTTTCCTGATAAACCTCAAAACATTTCTGTGAAACCCAAGGCGGTCACACGTTGTCTATATTTTGAGCTCCTATTCAAATCTCTACAAACCAAAAAACCTTCTTATATTATTATATTATAAACCTATTTACACTTTCTTCTATTCACCTCCTGAACATTAGATCTCAACATTTTAACCTGTATACCCCCTCACACAAAACTGCCTCCTTAAAAAAATCCTTCATCATTCGTGCTACCTCCTTCTAGAATTCTCTTCCAATTGTATTCGTAATGCACCTTCCTTAACTTTCTTTAAAAATAATTTATTTTTACACCTTATAGAAAATTAATCTTCTGCAATTATGTAAATAATTAAATAAATACTTAAAATGACTTTTACATATATGTACATACAATGATACCTGTAAGTGCGCATTATTATTATACTTAGGGGATAATAAGTCCCAGAATAAAGTTTATTTTTTCATTTAACTTTCATTTCAAATTCGATCGTGATATAAGGTTGTTACAGGGAGATTGTATATGCAGGATCTATAAAGGATTAACAGTTATAATTTTATATTACAGCTTTTTTATTATTATTTCGTTTCGGATAAATTATGATATATTCATAATATAAAATCGTAGGAATACGCCTTTTTTCAGATATGACTGAGAGGGTTGATACCCTGCTGGATGGAGGTAGACCCGGCAGGAGAAAGGAGGCGGAAGCACTCAGAGGCAGCTGACATTAGCCACCGAGCCGGGGCCATTTTCTTAAAAGATCTGCCACACCGGGGCTCGCTTTCAGTTCCAATTAGTTGCCTCTCTTTGTGTCCTTCCACAACGACTCTTTCAAAGCTGAGTCGATAGTCCCTATTCATTCCATACGGAATATTTTTCATAAATAGCTTTTTACTTATCCATCGCTATATTTCAATACTCTACCGCAGCCGATGACGTTAAAAGCTCGGGACATCAAAATAAAGATATACTAAATATATTTTTATATATATATTCTATATTATGTCAGGAAAAGCTAATTTTATGAAATAGTGCTTCATTAAAAAAAAAAAATATTTCCTAAACATATTATTATGTAGCTACAGAACTATACTACAGACAAAAACAGTACATTAAACTCGCCGGTGGATGGTCAATGTTTGATAAACAATATATTGAATGATTTCAGAATATTTTTTAAAATTCCATACCAAAATTATCCTCTATTCAATCAATATAAAGTACCTTTAAAACATGAAAAATTCACCAATTTGTCTCTATTATGTTTTTTGTTTTTCTTATATTTCTGATGGTGAAATAAGTTTGTTGCTTTATTTTATTAAATTTTACTTCTTGTTCTTTATTTATTTTTTTTTTACTTGTTCTTTATATTTACTTTCGACACATGTGCTATGAATATGTATATGTAAAATAATAATCAAAACAAAAATGAAAAATTGCATGCACATTCTATACTTTTAATTATTGTGTGTACAGAAATAATTAAATCACTTCCAACACAGTTACTGCTGGAAGGAAAACACTAAAAAAAAAAAAATATGTGGCTGTTGTCATATACTTAAAATAAATATTATATCGACAATTGAAATTTAACATGCGATAAGTAATGACTAACATATTCAGATTAATTTCTTTTGCTGGCATTATTATTCAATTTATTCAAACCGAAAAAAAGTAATGATTAGCAAAAATCATGCAAAAAGAAAAAAAATGTTATAACTAAGTGATTTTAAATAGTATTTTATTTAGTACAATTACTTGGAGCTGTTTTTATTTTATATTAATTTATGAATTAACTAAATTTTAATTCAGTTAGGATCTGTCTCCTATAAAAAACACATATACAACCTTAGAAACAGAAAATTTTTTTAAAAGAATGTTGTTTAGTATAAAATATTCCCGGTTTTATAAGAATGTACTCAATGAATGAACGAGTTACACAGTACCTGATCAAGTACGAGGGAAGGCGCTGAGGTTATACCTAACCAGCGCTACAGATTTGTTATGCAGAATTATAGCATTGCTCCGTGATTTAGTACCAGGTATGCAAGTTTAAAATGTCGTTTTAATTCCAATAGAATGCGCTCTTAGCCTATTGAAGGATTTGCTTATCTCTAAACGCTATTTTGTTTGTTAGTCATTTGTTTACAAAAGTCAGTTGTTTTTAAGTCGTTTACGTGGACGTATCATACCTTTCTTTGGTGTTAAAAATGTCTAATTTTAAGCCAAATAAAGAGCATTTGCGGCATGTCATGATTTTCTTATTTAATCAAAAGAAAAAGGCGTCTGAATGTCATCGAATTCTTTTTGAGACTTATGGCGACGTTACTCCAACCGTCAGGACATGTGAACGTTGGTTTCAAAGTTTCAAACGTGGTGATTTTGATGTTACTGATCAAAAACGAGAAAATCGACCAAAAAAGTTTGTGGACTTCGAATTGCAATCTTTATTAGACGAAGACAATACCCAAACCCAACAAATGATGGCAGAACAGTTGAATGTCACTAGGCAAGCCATTTCCGATCGCCTGAGAGCTATGGGAAAGATTCAAAAGGTTGGAAAATGGGTTCCACATGAATTGGACGAACGACAGATGGAAAAAAAAAACGAAAAACTGTGTGCGAAATGCTGCTTTTACGCCACGAAAGAAAGGGTTTTTTGCATTGAGTTGTAACTGGCGATGAAAAATGGATTTATTTTCAGAATCCCAAACGAAAAAAATCATGGGTAACGCCAGGACAACCATCCACATCGAGTGCAAGACCGGATCGTTTTGGGAAGAAGACAATGCTGTGTGTGTGGTGGGATCAGAAGGGAGTAGTCTACTACGAGCTTCTCAAACCCGGCGAAACAGTCAATACCGAGCGCTACCGACAACAAATGATCAATTTGAGTCACGCATTGATTGAAAAACGCCCAGAATGGGCTCACAGGCACGCCAAAGTCATTCTTCAGCATGATAACGCTCCTGAACATTCAGCCAGATTGACTAAGGAAACGATTTCTTCGCTTGGTTGGGAACTCCTACCCCACCCGCCGTATTCACCTGACCTGGCGCCTTCTGATTATCACCTCTTCTCATCGATGGGACACTCATTGGCGGAGCAACACTTCAACAATTTCGAAAACGTACGAAAATGGCTCGATGAATGGATTTCAAATAAAGATGAAGCATTCTTTTGGAATGGTATCTATATATTGCCCGAGAGATGGACAAAATGTGTAGAAAGCGAGGGTCAGTACTTTGAATAAAATATATTATACTTTTTTTTTAAATTACTGTGTATATATTTTAAGAAATAAACGACATTTTAAACTTGCATACCTGGTATATAATACTTATTGTATGTTTGTTTTCCTTCAAATATTGTTCTCAATAAATATAAAAACCGCATCTTTTAATATTCTTCCATAATAATATATTTAATTAAAACATATACAAGTTGGTCGTTGCTAAAATATATTCCATCCAAAATGTTTTTTTCACTTTTATTTCTTCTGTTCTTCAATAATTAATTATTTATGTTGCTGTTTAAATTTTTATATAGCTTTAATAAATCGATTGAATATTTGTTTGCATTTAATTGATTGACTTAATAATTTATAATTTCACGGTCTTTTTAAATTCTAGCGGTTTTACTTGCACAAAATCCAGACTTATTATTATACTAAAATACCATTAATAAATGAGTAATGTGTACGTACAGCATTGGCTGAAAATAAACACTCCATTTAATAATTCCACATTTATTTCCTTAAATAATATTTGAATATCGTATGATTCCTTTGGTTCATATAAACTTTTGGATCCTTCGTCTTTAGCATACTTCGTATTTTGCCCTCGTTAGTATATTCAACCGATTGGGATTTTTCACTGATAGCTAAATACAGGGTAATATTGAGCTGTCCAAAAATTAATGCTAGCTAATGTTTTTATAAGAAATCAATAAAACAAATAATTTGACGTTTTCATTAATTAAAATATGATTTATACGAAATTTTGAACTATTTCCGATTTCTATCGAATACTGATAAACGAATTTTTCATCGTATGAATAGTTGTCCATCTTCTTATTAAAATGATAGTAGGCTAGAGGTCTACACACAAGCGATTTCATAACGATTTTTTTTTCGTTTTATGCATCTGCTCTTTTTATTACTTGGAGGTGGTAACCGTCGTTCGATTTGCATGTTTTGTTTTTTCAGCAAATTTTCGGCCAGTTCTAGGATTTTCATTCACTTTAAGGTTAAAGTCCTCTGCTCAAAAATTTTTAAACGATTGTTGAACAGTGCAAATTCTCACGCTTAATTCAAATATTCAAGCATCGTAATCATGTTTCTGGCTCTTTGGACCCTGTTTGCAAAACGAATTTATACAAAAATCACATCCTAATTTATGAATAAATATTAAATTATTTCCAAATGGAGAAATTCTAAAGGGTAAAAAACATTTTTTGCGGGGGAGAAAGGAATAATAAATATTGACATCTATACATATAAATAATCTATAATCTATAAAATGCTTAATACACAGAGAGATGATTTAAAGAAAGCAATGAAGCCTGCAATTTTTTCCGAACAACCCAACGATGTAAGTGTTAAATTTCTGCGTTAGTAAATAAAATTTAAAATGTAAACTGACTACCAAAAGTGTTTGAGCTAACGCTGGACAGAGGCACACAACTATTGTTGACCGGAATAACATTTGTATTGCGAAGATATTGACTCAACAGTAATGCGGTTCCCAAACAGCAATAGTTATGTGGACATATTACTCTAGTGCTTATTGAAATGTATTTTCGTGCTTCTGTATCCTCAGGGCATATTTACTCATGATAGTTTTGTTATCGACAAACCAAACTTATGGGATAAATTCATAGTGCATAATTTTTTTTTTTTTTTTTATATATATTAACCCAAATGTTTTAATAATATTTTAACTGAATTATAACTCATAATTAGTTGGGCATATAGTCTAGTAAAAACATCATTAGTACAATTCATCCTAAGAGTCATTGAAACTTGTTATGGCTTGGTCCAGGTCATCCAAAAAAGGAAAACATATTTGTTTTTAATATTATTTTACAACTTTTTCTGCTTAGGTAATTATGCATTACTAATTATAAAATAATTTTAATTACAACTTCATTTGTTTATTTTTTTTTTTTTTTTATAATTTTGCAACGTACTTACCATTTTTCTATAATATTTTAATTATTCATTTTATTTCGAAACTAAGTAGTTTTATAATTATATGATTAAAACATATAATATAACGTATAAATATAATATCTGGAAAAATCAGCCACTTTTTTTTAAATTATATTAATTGAATAATTTGATTTAGATTAATCAGTTCTTATTTATATTCAGTTGTTCATATTTTATCTGATTGTTTTCTTGCTTCACTTGAACTAAAATTTTATTATCAAACAGGGTAGTAGTTGAAATAATATTAGTATAAAAAAAAAAATGAATCTGTAAAATAATGAGTAAATAAAAGGTTTCAACTGTCAAATATATCGTAAATTATACAGATGATAAAGAAGTTGTAATAGATTAAAAATTATATAAAAATATATATTTTTTATTATTATTGTTGTGTAGGTATATATTTAGAAAATTGTCTTAGCACTGAAAAAAAAATTTCATTTTTTCTTTTAAATACTTGAATGAAATTTTAAAAAATAAAAATTTGAATTTAAAAATGTTTCATTAAACAACATAAATGCATTTAATGTGAAAATAAACATTCACCAAAAGTCATTGTATAAAATTTTTAAACAATATTAACCTCAAACAATATCTAACATAAGATGATATTTAGTAATATGAACAATTGATGTTAATTTTTTTTAATAATCAATTAATTCGTTATGTTTCAGTTCATGAGCATATAACAAATTAAAATCGTACAATCTTCATTCTTTAATATTCCCTTTCTGACCAGAATAGCAGCCCTCTCCCACAAATCAGACTTCACTGTATTTCATTACTCCAAATATATTTTTTATTTTTATCCATTTTTTATAATTCCTATACTATGTATTAAACAACATCAAACATCCTTTAATTATAATTACATATAAATGTTGCCTTGAGCCAAAGATTTTAGAAATCTTCTAAAGGCCTCTTAACCTTATCCCAAACTCCTGGTAAAGCTTCTTCCTCCAAAAAAAAACCTCCTCAATTTTCTCACTGACTTTTTTATTACAAATATTTCATGTTTTAGTCCACTATTTGTATTTCATAAACTAAATAATATATTAAAACATATATACAAATTTTAACAATCATTTATAGATTATGATATTTTTCAAGAATGTGGACAGTATTTTTTATTAGAACACTTGATCAAAATCTGAAATATTTTGACTAAACCAATGCATAGTCAAGTAATGTTTGAAATATATAAATATTAATTTCAGAATGTGATAACTTTTTTTTCTTAAACAAAATATTATACCCTTGGAAATTTTTTCTCAGGAAAAATAGTCTGAAAATGGGGAACGTATCCCGAAACATGTAACTTTGTGAGTAAATAAAAAAATAAAAAAATTGAGGGGTAGTGCCGAAACAGTTTATTTATAAATAAACTATATAATCCTTTACTAAAGAATCAAGAAACATAATGTTCAATATGTTGCTGATTTGGTCCAAACCAGATACCTATCATTTTATAGTAGACTCCATAATCACTTCTCCATAGAATCCACTAGGCTCACAGCTCGCTTCACACTCGATAATCCTCCGAAGCGTCTGAAAAGAAGGTGGCCAAGAGACCTTCTAATGTAGAGTTCTTATTGAAGTGCAGCCAGCAAAAAAGTTCTATATATGTTATTGACATGTCACTGTAATCATTTTCCTCAAATTTACTTGCTGTATATAGTGTATACAGCTGTCAATATCAATATATTTCTTTTCTCTTTCAGATTTTAATTCACACCTGTAAATATCAATAAATAATTGAAAGTAAATAATAATAGAATATTGAGTATAACAATTGGAGAGAAGGAATTTTTCATTTTTTTTTTTTTAATACTTATTTATTAAAACAAATAAAATTAGCATCCTCTTTAGTCCAAAAAACTGGTTTTTTTTTAATGTATAATTTTTAGGTTTCTAATCACAAGCAAGATTAAGGGTGACCAATTATTATTGTTCCTTACAAAGCAGTAATCATCTTATCAATGTAATAAATACTTTTTTGAAAACTTCAGTGTATATAATCCACGTAACATAGTGCTGATATGTTGAAAAATTTTGTATGTTTTAGAACTGAAGATGAGTTTTTAGCATTCGAAACTAGTTTTCTAATAAAATAATCCCAATAGAAATGACAATTAATTCATTTATCCTAATTGTATTGATCCTTCTATACCATTATGCGTACCTCAAGTAGTCATCACCTGTTTATGGTTTCTTGAAATACCTTTAAAATTCCCGGAATGTCTAATATTTCCTAGAATTAATTTTTAAATTAATGCTTGATGAAGTCATTGGCAACTCATAGTTTTTCCCAAACACAATATTTCAGTTTTAAGTTGAATTAGTAATTTTTTAAAATACATATCTTCACATGAAAAAAAAAAAAATGATGTGTCAGCTTTGGATAAGGTTTCGGCCTTATAAAGTGACATAAATGTATTACTATCCTACCCTGAGGCTGCTGAATGTTGAGCGGATATTGGGACAGGTGGGGACTTGAGTGTGGGCTGGAAAATAAGTCAGATCTTATCATTTTGTGGTCTGGCTTCGATAAGGTTTCGAAGGAAGAATGATGCCAGGACCCCTCTTAGGGCTCCATCCTCAGGTTGGTCCTAAAGTTCTTCAAGATTTATGTATTTACTGCTATTTTTTATCTTATCTTAGAGCGTATCAACTCTCTAGAAAGTAGTAGCAGAACAACAATAGAGCATTTCGTAAAAAAATATTGGCTTTAAATGATGAAATTCAAATTTATTTTTAATTCATAAAATGCTATTTTTTAAAGGATCTTATACTTCCTTTATGTATGCAATAAACAAAAGGTACAATAAAATTGCATTAATTGTGTTATTTTTTGACTCAGAGCTTCTGTTGGATTCAACAAAAACTGTTGGTTCCTTTGTTTATGATTTTTCATATTTAAATCACACTAATATTTATTTATTTATTTTTTCAAATTTGAACAAAATTTCACATCTGTTAATAAGTCTGTTCTGATTTTGGTAAAACAATAAAATAATTGGCATGAAAATTAAGGAGGGGGGGGGGGAGGGGGGGGGGGTTAGCTACCTGCTGATAACTTAATTTTTGTTATTTTCCCAAAAGTTCAGGAAATCCCTTATCACATTCCTCTAGGTATTTTCTGGAATGCCGGTGAGTGTCATTCGAGAACCAGGTAATATTTTGTGAAATCGAATGTAGAGAATCCATACTTGTTTATTACCTGTTGAATATTTTTTTCGTCCATTTTTTTTTTTTTTTTTTTTTTTTTTTTATCATTTATTGTTTATAATGGTTTTCCAAAGAAAAGAAAATTTTTTATTACTTTGCCAAATGACTACATAAAATATAATTTTTTATCATTGTCTACATTTATTTATTAACACGTGACACTATACAAGTGACAGTAAGCAAATTATTTGGCAGCAAATGCATACTAATAAGTACCTTGGAATGAGAGATATGGGAAGGACACTATCGCAATGAAATCTCTTTCCGGACTTAAACCAGTTATTTTGTCTCAGGAAAATATTTCATACAAATCCTCTTCAGTTCCCACCTAATAACGTTGAGCATTTAGAATAAAGCAAAGATTTATTTTTCAGCAGTAATATTTTTGCTGATTACTTGTGCCAGTAAAAAGCAAATGCTTGCTATTCATATTTTGTTTAAGCAAATCGATCGTCTGTTAAAAATTAAAATGATTTCTCTGATAGAGAAAGAAACAGTGGACTGTAATAATATCATTATATTGCCACGAAAAATAGTGAAATCGAGAAAAATATATCGACAAATTATATTAATAATCAATAAATTGATACTTCAACAATAGATTTCTGACATACGCTCTGATTTCGGATTCCCTTTCCTCGCTGTGCCGTTTCTCCGTAATGGAGGGATTTTCGGGATAGGATAGACAAAAGAATAAATAGAAAATGCTAGGAATCAATCCCCTTTTTTAGCTATCCGATGATGAGAACAGTATAGCTCCAATTTTAGTGTAACATCATTGGCTGCTTTTCTCGATTTAATTTTTTTTTTTTTCAATTATAAATCGGCTCAACAACAATTTATTTGACTTATTTTCATTAATTCTGATGACAATTTCAAGCTATTCCAATAAATATAATGCAGCGCTCTCACTCGGCCTCCACTGGAGTTTGAAGTTAGTGATGCACATGAAGTAGTACTGCAGATCTATTTTGATCTGGCTTGATATCTCATTAGTAAGAAAAGCTTCGGGGTTCTCCAGGCCATTTTCTAAATGTTACAGAAATTCCATTTTTTTTTTTTTTTTTAATTTATTGTAATTGGATATACAACTAAATCGTTTATAATTTTATAACGTTATTGTCACATTTTTTAAAACAACATACATTTTTCGAAAAAAATATAATTAAAAAAAAAAATAAAAAAACTAAGGAACTAGGACACTAAAGACCTACCTGTAACGATATCGTTATTTATTTATTTATTATATCGTTATTTATTATTTATTTATTTATTAACTGACTAGTTGAAAAAAATATATATGAATATTAACAGTTTGGATTTTTATCATGTTATTTTTTTCCCTTGCGTAACAGTCGTTTAACTGTGAGACTTAACGTGCAAAATCCTGTATTCAAGCATATCATGTAAAAATGCTACCCTATGACACCTATTGAAACGCTGAACTGATAGTTAATAAAATTCTTTTAAAGGTCATATTATTATTGCTATATTGAATATTGATAATTAATGTTGTAAACCTTAATAACTGAACAAAAACTGTTATATGTGTTTAAGTCTTGTTTCAAACGATGACTGAACATAATATTCAATGCTTACGGACCTGAGTGCCACTGTTAATCCAAATATCTAATAATTATGGATAATTTATTACCTGAACCACATATTACAGGGTGCGGGGGTGGGAACTCAGGTGTTTGAATAATAGAGATCCCAGCTCGGGGGATATGTATAATCCTCTAGGATGAGCCTTAACATCCGCTATTAATGAGCACACAGTCCGGGCTGAATAAGCCATAAGAAGAGCATCATGAAGGGGGCGATTAAAATTTCTGTATGTGGCTGCTGGAGCTGGAAGTTGGGCTGGAAAATCCAGCTAAAGCTTTACCTGATAGGACCGCGCTCGGTTAAACCTACCCTCATTCCTGGTCATCAAGCGTTTATTGAGCATCAGTCAATATAGTCATAGTTATGGGACCAATCATAGATTCAACAAACTCCTTAATACTCCACTATGTTACGAATGTGTTCACCAATGAAAAATAGAAACTTTAATGATAGACATGAATGAATCAAAAACTATTCTTTATTCTGGGACGTATTGTCCCCTAAGAATAAAAAAATTGTACCTCAGGGTAGTGCAATGGTCTGGCTTACATAATTTCATACTAAGCTATTATATGTGAAGAACATGATGCATGAAAATAAGTTTAATAGTACATAATTGTATATAGAACATTCAGTTCATATAATAACACAAGAAGACGAAATAAAATTAAATTAAAAATAGCCAGAGAAAATAAGAAAAGCTAGATACAGAAAATAAACTATATCTATATGAAAATTGATTGAAGAATATATTTACAGATATCACAATATATATTTATTCATACTGCACAAATTCACTTATATACCCATAGTAACATGTATATACTTATATAACCTGGTGAATTAATAAAAATGTAGTTTTTTAATATTAATAACCCTCAATATTATAAAGTTACAACTTGCTACAAAAAAAAAAAAAATTTAAATATGGCTGAACTGATGTATATTTGCGAGAAGTGTTATTTATTCCCGGATTTTTTCTTAAGAGCTATGAGAATTGTATCACGCGAATATTTCATATTGTTAATTTTTAAAGGTATAGGTTTAACACATATCAATTCTAAATCAGATTGAATTGTGATAAATTTATATGTTTTCCTCTCCAGTTTTCTAAGACACGAACTTACTTGCTTCCAATCGCTAATACCCTTTTTCCCTTGACCCTTATTACAGTTTCAAATTTAGTCTAGTGAGCAACTGTATTGTTTTTCATGATTTGGCATCTGAAAGCAAGCTTTAGGAAACAAATTCAGCTATGCGCCAGGTCATGTAAGTCTATGATCGTTGTGTTTTCGACTCATTATAAAATTCGCGCCTCTTCTATTTTGATATGTCTCTTTATATTAGAACTAAAGACACACCTACAATTTATGAGGGCTTTAAGAGGAATCTGACTAGGAAAAAGTAGTTCACTACTAAACCAACGGAGTCTGATTCTTCTAACTAATAAGATTATAAATCATTCTAACGATGAACATAGTAGTGTAACCGATCCGGAAGCTGCTTCTGAAAATGATTCAACCTCTGAAGATGATGGGAAAAAAAATTATCTTCATACACCAAATGTTTAAATTTAAAAAAAATGTACAAACTAAGAGAATTAAGTTGGCGAAATAACTGACGAATAAATTATTACTAAAGTTAAAGTTAGTTCTCATAATTTCTTGTATTTCGTATCGTTATTTTTCCTAATGCGAAATAAAAAACTATTTACTACATTTAGGTTATATTGCTCGTATCATAATTAAAAACAATGAACATTGATGTGAATACATAGTTGTTTAGACCAGAAATGGGTATATCCTGAGAAGGTATAGAAAACAGTAGTGGTTGACGAAGTCAACCGTGCGCTTGAACACTCTAGAAGGCACGTCGGGTCTAGGGTGAAAAACAAAAATATGAAAATCGTCAAATGTATATAAATATATATAAATAAGAATAATTATACTATATACTATATTTATTTTCTCACTGAATGCAATAGCCTTTCTAAAAAAAATAAGCACATCTTTTATATTCTTCGTTTGCATGCATATTTATTTGATGGGATTGATTAGGATATTAAGGTGCTGAAATCCTAACTCGGTCCAGGTTCAAGTCCATCTATAAACAGAAACTTTTTTTTTCACACGTTTTGCAGAGTCAAGGGTCGAGAAAACCTCCTGGGGCACACTCAACCTCATTAATCCGTGTACTTCTCCCTTAGTTTGGAGCAGTTTTCAGGGTTTTTTTTTGGGGTGTAATACGCACAAGCACTTAAAAGTTAGTCATGCTTTTCAAGGACGTCTAATGCTTTAGTAATATATGTTTAAAAAACGAATCGATCATGAATAAAGTTACTATGATTGATTATTGTTAATATAATTAATGGCGTTGAGAGAGAGGTTACCGTGAGAGCGGCCACGTGGCTAAGAGTATAAGGGACCTGAGGAAGGAGAGAATTATCGGATAATTACTTCGTTAGCCACCTAACTGTACAAATTATTCACGCCGCCATCTCATCTTAGTCCATTTATTATTCCATATCCACCGGTTATCATCAAACCCATTATTATCAATCATTGCAATGTCCTCACGAATAAACTGTATTTATATGCTATAAGTAATTGATTCAGATTCTTGGCAGAGAAATATTTTACGTTCTTTTCTATTTAGTACTGATCTGGAAGAATAGAAATATGATATAGTAGAAAAATCCTCTGTATTAACTCAGAAAAAAAATAATGATGAGTAATATACTTGAATTTCCTTAGTTTGTGACGCTCTACGATTCTCTCATAGTGTAAAAAAAAAAAAAGAGTAAAACTAGACCAAAAATAAAGAAAAATGCTGCCCACCACACCTTTCTACTCCAATCTATTGCAGATATATGAAAATTTTGAGATATTTTTGTGGGAACCACGTTTTTTGCTATAGAAGCTATAATATATCCAATTTGCTCAGGTACTTGTGGTAAATAAGATTTTTCAGGAGCTTTGAATTAACCAAATTTTTTTCAGGCCATTATTTTTTCTTTACATGGTGCCTTTTATATTTCATTAATTCCATAAGGATGTTTTGTATTATCAGATATACTTGACATTCATTGCATTTTGGGGGGTTTTAACTTCCAATAATTTACTGTAGGTGAGTTTCTATTTGTCAATTCGTTGTTTTCTCATCAACTCTCCTTTTCTTGTTCTTGATTCTTGATTACATGGTTCTCCTGTTGTTCTGATTGTTTGAAGTTTTCTATTGTTTTCGATTAAAAACCGACTTTCAAGCCATTTTAACCTGACGTTTTGTAAAGATTTTAATATCTAGCAGAGGGGCAGGGAGAAAAAGTAATAGGAACATAATAAGATTACAGTATGCAAATGTGGGGCTGATTTATTGATTCGATAATCAATAAATTTTATTAAGGAATTTTCCTGTTTCAGATATTAGGGAAAATATTTATTTTTAATAAATAAAAATACCTTGATGAAATATTTAAATGTTTTATTTTTTAAAGATAAGGAAAAAAACTGGAGGAGAAAGGATTAAGGTGGAAATAGGTGCTTTTCCTGAAAAGGCTTTTTAGGCTTCAATTTAAGCCGCTATTTAAAAAAATTTACACTTTTGGAAAGGTATTTATTTATTTATTATGTTATTCACTTTAATGTAGGTATCGTTATTTACACTATACTATTTATTGAACATCCTAATGTATTAATATATTTCTGAAATTTTAAATAACTACATCCTATTATACCTTAATTCATTAATGATATTATAATAGTTAATAAATGACGTTTATTATGTCATTACATTATATTATGTCATTCAGACATAAAACATTGACCAGAATCCATAATTTATTTAATAATTATATTTACTGTCGTTACCACTTACTCTGATGACACGTGTGTTAACAGTAAACAATGATCTCTTCATTGTTATTGTAAAATCCCTTTTGACATGTTATTGTAATCGTTATGAACTCATTTACTTGTATATATTTCAATAAATTGATATATAAAAAAAAAATTAAATAAGTAACTATATTTTAGTTTTCACATAAATAATTTAAATGATCTAGACTTTCACATTATCATTTTTACCTTCCCTTTTATTTATTCTTTATGATTTATAATTGAAATCATTCGTTTTTTAAATGTTGCATATAACATTTATTTGTATAATTTGTTTTTCCTATACATTTGTTTTCTATTTTTTTCTGTTCCTAGTTTTCTTTTCTTTACCTTTTTCTCTCTTATCTAATAATGCAAGCCTTTTTTTACTTTTATTTATTACGAGAATTTTATATATGAGATGTTATATTATAAAAATCAGTAGGCCAGGTATCAATTTAATATATTTTATGAACTGTTATTCTTAAAGAACATTGTCCCGGAATAAACTTTTCTTCCTATTCTATTCTATTCCTATTATAATAACTCTATTAAAATTTAAATAAAATCAAATAATATCATAAATAATGGACCTGATTATTGGAGAAAATCTCGATAACCTTCAAGTCGACAATAAAATCATAAGGTCAAAGGAATTATATAATATACTAATAATATTAGCATATTAAAGTGGTAATCCTCGAAAATTATCATAAATAGAAATAGAATCTACGCCGGCCCTATTGAGTTGGACATTGACCAAAACGACGATATCAGGAAAATAATGCATATAGAAGAAACTCTTCTGGATAGATTAGAAATCTAACAAGGAAATTTATTAACAACTGGTGAAAAGTTACATAGATCTTGTCAAAACCTTCTTGGGCAGCCTATACAGTTCTGGAATGTTCTTAATCAAAATATATAGATCGTTCAAAATGCTAAGAAGCAGAAAGGTGAGATATGCTAAACTTTGTCATGAATTACATTAACACGAAACATGGATCTATTAGAAACAAATAAGAAAACAAATGTCCTTAGCCCGCAACCACCTGTAACCTGATGTTTGTTACAGTTCGAAATATAGTGTTGAATTATGTGCTTAATGTAAACATTCCATTGTGTTTTGTTTTGTCTTTTATTGTTCCTTTTATCCTCTTTTTTTTTTTTTTCTTTTTCTCTGATTTTCTATTTTTTTAAAATAATCTGTTGACTATTAAAAAAGTTCCCAATTCCTATTAATCCCTGCCCTTTTGATTTCGTAGTTTGGATAATATTTTTGTTGGATATGTTTTTTAACTGGGGGTTTATAATTTTCTTTTTTAACGTTCTTTCTCCTATTCAAAAATGTAGCATTTGGAAAGGCTCTATTCTGTTGGTGTTGTTCGTATCGAATATTTGACGAGAGTTTCCCGATTAGAAACTTTTGGAGACTATTTTTTGAAGCATAACATTTATCGCTTAGGAGCTATATTGATTTGAATGAAAAAAGTTACTCTGGTATACATTGTTTGAATTATTAGACTTCTTTGATACGCTCTAACTGTGTTGGTGTTGCTTGGATCAAAAATTTCCCGAGTTTCCTTATGTCCATGATCTATTTTTTTCCCATCCAGTGATCTAGTCCTTTACTGATATTAAATAGATTGATACGGTTTGACCACTCCTATCATTTCTAATTGATTATCCACTCGCTGTATGCCGACACCATATTCAAGGTACATATTAATCCGTCTCTTTCTAGTTACCAATATATATATGGTAAAACCATTTTATGGCTGCTTAACATTATTCATTAATTAACGGTTTCTTTCGTTTATTTCATTTGTTCATATTATTATCATAAATTTAGTCTGTGCATTGAGTTCTTTTTATGTTTTAGATATGCACCCTATAGAGAAATTAAAAGCAAAAAAATAAAGGAAATAGGTGAGCTACCTCAACTGGCTAACAAATTATAATCATAGTTGTTAAGTAAGGTAAGCCTTGTCAAAAATATTGGCTTTTTATCTATACTATTATATAAAAGGACAAGCCAATTTTCGTTTTTAATCACTAACCATGAAAACTAATAAACCAACCTATATGAAATGTTAACCTTTTCATCTTAATAGTTCCAGGAAGATTTAACAATAATAAAATTAAATATACTGAATTTAAATTAATTTGTTATTTAAAAAAAACGATAATATGTGGATAACAGTGAAGTTTGACAATTTATCGGTGCGGTGTGATGTAGAGCATGAAATTAATAATAAAATTTATTAATATTCAGTTAAATTATAAAAAAAAAAAATAATATTTAGATATCAAAATGTGGATTTTCGCTTTTTGAAATCCTGCGTAAAAAATGTGATCCATGGACATATAGATATAAGCATAATGCAGTCCATTATCCGTAATTTTCTTAATAGTCTCTGTCCATCCTAATTACCAACTCATACATGGCAATTGGATGTCTAATTATGACTTGAACTTCAATCACATATACAGTGCAATGTTATCAGGTTAAAAAACAACTGCGATGCGTGGAAATATCAATAATGAAATAATAGTCAACTGTATCCTTCAATACAAGATTTTTATCGATATTCATAAAACTTGAATTATTAGCTAAAATTGCTTAGGTTCTTCATTTATGAGAGCACGCAAAGCCGTAACGGGGGATTTTCGTCTTCCATATAAATATATTATTGAAATAATTTGACCAAACAATAACCTGCGTGTTGCAATAATAGGTAAGAGGTAGAAAACAAACAGTTGTCCTACCTGAAGCGGTAACTAAGCGATATATAGATAATGTCCAGTTCTAATGTGGGATCGCTTTGTCATAATTTAGACGATAACGGCGGAACGTTATCGTAGGCTAATGATAGGCTGGGTTATTATCGTTAGGATATCCTAATCCCGAATTATTAGCCCACTTTTCACGTGTTTGATCTGGCCAATGTTGAATTTCACAAGGTGAATCATGCAGCTCTTTTTATATATTCTAAATTATTTATTCCGTTAGTTTCCTTCATTTTATGGCTTGTTTGATCTTTATTTCTGGTAATCGCGTTAGAAAATCAAAGAATTATCGATATGATAAGATGCCCTTAGCAACAAGAAGATCCATCATCGATAATATATAACCATTTTGATAAGCGTTAGCTCAATTTGAAAGAATAGAGTAGAATATTCAACAAATAATTGATTAATGCTTCTCCTTTCAAACATATATAAAATACCTCCCCAGTTCGACAATATCCTAGGGATCCTTCATTTAGATAATTCTCACCATTTCTTGAAGGCGAAAATATTATATTAGTCTAGCACCACAGGTAGTCTTCTTCTATTATTAGTAGAAGAAAGCCAATTTAGGAGAGTATGATTCTTCTATTTTTCTTTCAATCTATTTATCAGACCCAAAAGCGTTGTTATTACGAATTCTGCTGTATTTGGAAAACACTGATCGGACAGATGAGTAAAACTTTGGAGTACGGCCCGAAGGCGGTCATATGCCGTAAGGCCTGTAGTATCCAATAATCTGAGAAGACAAAGATTGCTATCTATCCTGACTGTAAGCTATAAAAGTATTTCCTCAAGCCAGCCTCTTCGAAGGTTGTGGTTCTATTTTCCTATTGTATCATAAGAAGAACTCAATAGGCCTTAATTCCAGGTACTACTCTACTATTCCAGGTACTAACTACTCAGTATTCTTCGTCATATTGAATCGTATTGTATAGAGTATCAAATGACGGGGTCCATGGAATTTTTGAACATCGCTGCTTCCATATAAAAGGTATCCTATAATACCAAATCTAAATCCATAGAAAAATGGATCCAATAACCCTCTCGAGTGAATTATCTTTATGTATTACAAAGTGATTGGGTGTGTCATGACAGCTTCTCTCTTCGGTAAAATAGTCATTATTTCGTTTATCTAACATCATCTCGTTAACTAATGCTAAGTATCATTAGTTCTATGCCTTAACTCTTCGACTAAATTTCCAGCCGCCAACCTATCCGCATGAACTGTGATATCAATCGGCATCCAGCAGCTCATCAAAATACAGTGTGACCTCTAACCTTTACCCACCTGCCTAGGAGGCACTTCATTAAGATATTCACTGAATCGTACTAGAATTGAAAAAAAAACAAAAACATAATTAATTCAATCAGCTATTACTAATTTTGAACATCGAAGTACCAATGAATTAAAAACATTAAGATTATAACTATTGGTGGTCATTCATATTATTCCTATGGGTGCCCGTATCTACCAGATACATAGTAGAAATGTTTGTTTACTTTTCTTTGTTCCTAGGCCACCTTGGGATTTTCCCTCTTTTCTAACCTCTTCTTTCAACCCAACCTTACAACATTCCTGACTGCGGATTACTATTACATACAACAGGTACCTGTTAGATTCTCGCGCGCGTCCTTGTTGGTGAAGAAGGAAACTAATCATTAGTTTTAATTTTTATTGGCAAAAAACATCATACTAACGGTGCAGTAGCCGGCCCTAGTAGTGTTTTCATCAATATGCATTAATGAAGAAATTTTTTTAATAATTATACTAACATGTGAATGCTAACGAGGTAAAAACTTTAATTAGTAATTCTGTAAAGTTTGATTAGAATTATTTCCGGTCCACAGTAATATTATTAGGAGCGAAATATTATCATTTTGTAGATATTGTCGCGCTTAGTAATACTGAAAGAAAAGTTAGCACAAGTTTCAGGAAGAGCGGCTTTTCCGCCTAAAATGACGGAGGCGTCATCTACTAACTTAATGCCTAATTCTATGGACAGTTCCGATGCAGTGACCCCAAATGAAGAAAATCCATGGTCTTCTTCAGTTCCCACACATAGAAAGTTGGAAAAACTACCCATTTACCCTCAATACATAAGGGATTTGATCAGAGCAAAGAGAAGAGCTCGGAACATATGGCAGACTGACTGATTGCTCTCAGACAAACGAACTTTTAATAGACTCAATAACGAACTCAAGCGACAGATACTAAAATTTAAAAGAGCGAATTACGATACTTACATTAGTAACCTTAAATCTGATGATGGAAGCTTATGGAGGCATACTAGAAATCTTACCGGGCATCGTGAAGTCCAAGCACCCCTCCGAAAGGAGGATGGCTCTTGGGCCGTGACCGATGGAGAAAGATCAGAACTTTTTGCTAAACATCTTTCAACTATGTTTACACCACATACCAACTGCAATAACATTGAACATGACAAACATATACACAGCACTGTATACTGTACCCCTTCAACTGACATTACCTCCACCTCCCTTCAAACCAGCTCAAGTTGCCGAACAAATAAAAAAGTTACCGAAAAGAAAAGCTCCTGGCTATGATCTGATCACTGCTAGAGTACTGCAGCAAATGCCTAGGAAAGCTCTAGTGTTCTTAACTACTATTTACAACGCAATACTAAGGACTACTAAATTCCCTCTACAGTGGAAATACGCACATATTACAATGATTCACAAACCAAACAAAGATAAAAATATTCCCTCATCATACCGACCTATTAGCTTACTTCCTGTCTGTTCCAAAACTTTCGAGTATTTATTATACAAAAGACGGTAATTTTAACAAGAGATAAAAATCCGAATCATACTTCACTGACTCTACAGCATTACTTGTCTAAATTACATGACTGGCTTAATATTAGGAAAGTACATATAAATTACGACAAATCGCAACACATTACATTTACACTTCGACTTGAAACATGCCCACCAGGTTTTCTTGACAACACACCGATTCCTCAAACAGACACTGTACACTACCTTGGTCTTACGTTTGACCGAAGAATGACATGGGGTCTACATATAAAGAAAAAAAGTAAAACGCCTAACCAAAGACTGACTTTTGTATTCACTTCTCTCCAAACGTTCAACTCTATAACTTAAAACAAAAAATTAACACTTATACTTACTTAATATAACCTATTTGGACATACGCTTTTCAAATATACAGGACAGCTAAAAAGACACATATTAACAAACTCCAAATCTTCCAGGCAAAAACATTCAGAACAATTACAAAAGCCCCATGGTACGTAAGCAACTTAACTTTACATACTGACCTACGCATAGCGACAGTTAAAGAACAAATACAAACCTACTACAAACGATTCCACGAAAAACTACATGGACATCCTAATACACTAATAAACGACATGGCCACAACACATATTCCCGACAACACACAGAGAAGACTAAAAAGGAGCTGGATGAGAGACCTCCTTGACTAAAATAATAAAATAAAATCAAGACTGGAGGTGCCGCTGGGTTCTGCTCCCTCTCATGCATTTCAAGCCATTTAAATTCGTACAGCAAATTCACTGGTTGTTAAATTTTAATTGACAGGTGTGAATAAATATATAATGTAAAAAAAAAATAGAATAAAAAAGATAATTATACTAAAAAATAGCAAAACAGGAAAATTATTATAGTATAGTTTCTGATATTGTTTAATATTCCGATTATAGTTTAAAGGCTTTGCATCTTTTTATTTTTATTTGAGAATAATTTTGCAGATATGTTAAAAATTTAAAAAGAAATTATATATGCCTTTTTATTTTATTTTTTTATAAAAATTAAATTACGATCGCAAGTGCAGAGCGAGAGGTAACAAGAGATTTCGAGAGCCCGAATCAGCTCATGCAAAGACCAACAGGACCTTCCTTCATCAGTATTCCTAGTCGAGTTGCTCATCACTCTCCTTTTCAGCATCGTGCGTATTTCGGGTGACATATGTTTTGTTTGATATAATATCATACAATATTATATCAGTTTTCCTACTCCCATCAGTTCCAAAGGTATTTGAATGCATGTAGCCGAATACATTTGAGAACCGTCCACAATGACAAAGCGGGTAAATTATTCGAGAAGTTGTAGAGTTGAGGGATGTACTATTAGTATGGATGGCTCTGACCTCATCAATATTCATTCTCCTGTTATCTCAACACAAAAGTAAACGCCTCTAATGATAACATCTCCTTGCAAATTATAGGGAAATAGTTTACCCTTACTGCAACCAACTTATCAGTCGTCCTTTCATTCCGACCTCCTCACGCAACACCACAATATGTCTTAGAAATTCGTATATTAATCTAAATATTTCTACTTTCCTTGAGCAGGGAGATTTCCTTATCGAGTATAAAAAACATAACAAAAATTGCAAAATAATCCAATACAAAATGCTATTTTATTCTCAGGTACACTTTTATTTCAGCTTAAACTCCTCAAATTATCATTTATTATTACTCATTGAAGTAACATGTTTCGGAACAATTATCTCCCCATCAGACATTTCATCTCTGCTATCTTTCTTCCTTAATTAATTTCTTCATTATAATGTAAATTGTAGTTATTCACGTTGCCTTCCACTTAATATATATTTTAATTCTTCACTAAAGGAGTATTTAATTATATAATTTATTCTCAGATACACTTTTATTTCAGCTTAAACTCCTCAAATCACCATTTACCATCACTCAATGAAGTAACATGTTTCAGGACAATTATCCCATTATCAGACATTTCATCTCTGCTACATTTCTTCCTTTATTATTAATCTTCAATTTCTAACATGTTTTTTTTTAATTTATAACTGACATAATTACCTAGTATTAGTTTTATTTTCTTAAATATTAATATAACCATCATATTGATCATTATAATTATCCTTTAGGAGCAATGGAATATTTTTTTTTTTTTTGTATTTATAAATTTTTTTATAGTAAAGATGATGAATTTTAAACCCCTCCAAAAATGTGAAGTGCCTGAACGAGAGATCTATTTGGTAAAAGTAAGTAAATTAAATTCAAGGAATAAGTGCGTTTGGTATTTATTACTACCCATGCATAACATCATGTTTTCTTATATTATTACTTTAATTTACCTGTCGATTGCCTTTAATGTATTTTACAGGCATTAGCTTGATGAGAAAAGCAAGTAATGTTTAAATTTTTAATATTTTAAAGATCTTTCCTTTAAAAATAATAATATTGCATTAATTTTTGAATTTATTACTTCCTTTATTCTACACCTTTCGGCCTATATATAAAAAGAGGATATTGGGGAATATACGACTAAAGATATTACCAGAGGCGAAAGTAGGAGAAGATAATAATACTGACAGCCTATAACAAATTAGATAGGGCCAAGATGGAACGATAATATAATGATGGCATAGCCTGGAAAGGATATATTACCTCCATTACAAACAGAGGTATTGATACCAATAGTCCCACCTTTTGTAACCTTCACAGAAATTATACCAACATTTTTCGAAGTATCGATAAACATTTTCTATTTTAATTTATCATATATATTTAATATATATCTTTATTAAAGCATGAGGAATACGAAGTTCAATGCCGACCTCACCATAAGACTTCCATCATTGAACATTGTCGGAAAGTAAATCTACATTATTAGTCCCGACATAATCCTCCCAGGTTTCGGATTTCCCCACAAATGATTGTTAACGCTTATAACATTTCTAGGATTATATATTTTTCAGCACTCTTACACAGCCTCCACTGGATTCTGACAACCAATTCTTTTTTAACCTTATTTGTGTATCATCTGGCATATTTCTGGTTGTCATTGTTTGTATTAAGTTGTTGATATAAATCATTAATTACAACAATTACAGAAGGTATCATATTTTCAACAAACGTTCGAAAAATATTGTTTACTTGGGAATTAAATTTGACAGACACTTTACGTTTTCGGCCCACTTACTTAATAAAATAAAAAAAAGCGAGATTACAATCTTACAAGCTAACCCACTTATTATCTGCTACAAATTTAGCTTTACGTCTAAAATTAATCATAAATAGATGGGTCATCCGACCAACCTTGCTGTATGGAGCACCATTATTTTCATCGATTGGGAAAAGTACAAATTACAAACTCCAATCATTCCAAAATGGTATAATGAGAAAAATTGTAAAAGGCAATGCAAAGAGTTAAAACTTCGAAAATATATGAGGAATTAAAAGTTAAAAAAATTAAGGAGTTTTTGGACGATAGAAGAGAAAACTTTTTCGATACTTCAAAAAATATTTTAAATCCTCTCTATTGCGAAATTTCACCCCCAGGAAAACCAAATTGATGGCAAAAATTATTTTAAATTTTATATTATAGATATAAGTTATTTAGTGTTTAAGGTGTATATACATAAATAATCGGTGAGCCCCATCACCTAATTATCACTTTCACTATATTAACTAATAACAAAATAATGATAGCTCATCTATAACTCCTTAAAATGCTAGAAAGCAGTATGAGGAGAATTTGAAAAACGTTATTTCAGGTTATTCAAGAAAGGAAAAAAAGGGGCTATGAAAAAAAAAAAAATGTCTAAACTGGAAAAATGGAAAATAAGGTATCATAATTACTTTCTTTATTTTATTTTATAAGTTTGTTAATTCATATGCATCACACATTTTATTAAATGCTTCTAGTTTCTTTATTATGCTAATGCAGCACTCAAAGGCTTCAGTATTTTTATTTTTTAAACCTTCGCCAGTGTCTCTTAACGACAATTCAGACATAAAACTTCTGGTTGACAAATATTCGACACATTCATTTCTAACTGCTACGGCAAGATCTTGATCGGTGTCTAGAGGTAGAGTAGAAGCAATCTTATCTTACGAAGATGACTTTGGTGGTGGCCCAGTCCTCATTCAAAATTCTTCTGATTCTTCTTCTTTTAGAATGTTCATGGGTCTTAATTTTCAAGATGGGTAGATCATTGCTTCCCTTCTGTTTTTTCCTCTGTATTCTAAAGGCTCTAATAGCATTCTCAAAACATATTGGAGGTTTTTGTTGATGTTTCCTCAACATCAACCAAACCCCCTGTCTTATTTTGCGAACCTTGCTAATTACTGGCTATACCCTGGGAACTAAAACAACTAAGATCAGTACGCTCCCATTAAGTTATTATGAGTAATAATTTAAAAAATAGCCTACGAACTATTAACTCAGTTCGTAGGCTATTTTTTAAATTATTACTTATTCATTACTTTTCATTCATTTTCAGTTGAATTCAAAAAATGAATGGACCCTATTACCTAGATTTCTTAATATATTATTACATACATATATGTATAGATTTATATATTACAATTTCACCTTTTTAAAAGTAAACTTCCTTATTTATTTTTTTGTTATTACGATTAAACATCGCAAGGATAGGCTTACAAGAACGTTGTATTAGATCTTCGGACGAACTTTTTCTTTCACGGTTTAAAGTATGTTGGGCTTTCCAGAAATGGGAACCCTAACAATCAAATCTTTCTCATAAAATCGGAAAATAAACCATAAAATACAGTTTATTGGGGTGTCTTATAAATTCGGATTTACTTTTTGCATGCTTTCTATAAATTAAGATTTTTATTGATAAATAAATAAAACTTCAAATGTTAGGTAAGATTATCTATGTTCTTTATTTATGTGAGCGGGCGAAGCTAGTACACTATAAGAGACAGTAACTGAGGTCTTAGATATCTAACACGGCACTTAAAGTTAGTTGAAGAAGTCAGGTAAAAATACATGGTTACTTATGAAATGTAGTGCAAAACCTAATTAATTAATTGCTTAGTTAATTTCATCAAAAACTTTCGCATCATCCTAATCCACTAGCACAATCCCTATCCAGTTCCACTCACCCTTATAATCCTCCTCGCAGGTTAAAAAGGCAGTGGCCTCGTGATCAATTATACATTTCCACATGGAGTCCTGGCAATGGCCAGCTTCTCAACTCATGCTCTGAGTGACTGTAGTTTAGCGCTCTCACTCAGCCTCCACTGGTGTTATCTTATACTAGTGACGCAGCTGAGAGAGAATCGCTGGAATCTCTTGGGGCCTGGCTCGTCCTTCCATAAGTGGAGGTACAAGTCTGGTCGGGGGATCCCTCAGATGTGTATATATTGTAAATAAAGTATGAATGTATTTTTAAGATTTTTTTTTTTGTTTGATATCAATTTATTGAAATTTACAGCTATAAAAATATGTACATCAAGTAAATGAGCTGATAACGATTACAATGGCATGTAAAAACTAGAAAAGAACTACTGATCAGTCGCACTTATTCTACACTAGGAGATCTCTAGGTCATCTTCTTTTCAGACGCCTCGGATTTAATTGATTTATAAAAATATAATGATTAAAATATTAAGAAATAGTGCCACATTCATAACTTAAACATCAGTTCTTAACTTAAAACTTAATTATATTACTTCAACTCCCGTGGGCGGGCATTGCAGTCTGCACTTAATTCCAGAAGATTTCATTTCATTTCTCCCGGTACTCCTACTTATTGGCCCACAGATCCTAACAGAAACCCTGACCTTCTGGATTTCTTCATACATTCAGGCTTAGGACCTCTCCATTACTCCAAAGGATGAACTTTCCTCAGACCATAGTCCTTTAATTCTAACCCTTTCTGTTACTCCGATTCCAAAATCTCCTCCCCCATCATTCATAAGAGGGCCAATAGACTGGAATCACTTCCGCCAAATAATCTCCGACAATATAGACCTCAGAGTATCCTTAAAAACCTCCCAAGACCTTAACAATGCAACTAATTCCTTTACAAACATAATCCAGCAGGCAGCCTGGGCTGCATCCTCCCCTCGGTCCCCTTCCAAAGTTAGAAAGAAAAATCCTTTACCCCAAGACCTTGACAATGCAACTAATGCCTTTACAAACATAATCCAGCAGGCAGCCTGGGCTGCATCCTCCCCTCGTTCCCCTTCCAAAGTTATAAAGAAAAATCCTTTACCCCAAGACCTAAGTGACCTTATCCGATCCAGACGCCAAGCCAGAGCCATTTGGCAAAGAACCAGGCATCCTGACGATCGGAATCCTACAACTATCTTACAAAACTCCTTTAAAAAAACATGGCTACCTTCAAATCCCAATCCTACAACTCCTATCTTTCCTCACTCTCTGCATCAGACAATTCCCTATGGATTACCGCTAAAAAAATCCTCAAATATCAACCCATCTCCCATCCCCTCCGGCGAGAAGATGGTTCATGGGCAGCTTCTGATGAGAACAGAGCTGAAGAATTTGCCCAGCACCTCTCCAGTATATTTGTTCCCCATCCTGATCCTAACCCCACCCACACAACAACGGTCCATGAATTCCTTGATTCACCGATTCCTTTATCCTTACCTCCTAAGGGAATTAACCCCTCTGAGGTCAAATTGCTCCTGAGAAAACTAAAAACTCGTAAATCCCCCGGATATGATCTCCTCACCTCACAGATTCTCAGGCAACTTCCGCATAAAGCTGTCATTTCCCTTACCTATTTATTTAATTGCATCCTCCGAACAACCTATTTCCCCTTGCAATGGAAACATTCTATTATTATCCTTTTCCTGAAACCGGGCAAACCTTCCAACAATCCATCATCATACAGACGATCAGCCTTCTTTCAATCCTGTCAAAAATCTTTGAAAAACTCCTTCTTAAACGGATTCTACCCATCCTTGAATCCTGAAATATTCCCTCACACCAGTCTGGATTCCGCTCTAGGCACTCCACTGTCCAACAAGGCCTTAGAGTTGTAGACCATATATCCCCAGCACTTGAAAGCAAACAGTATTGCTCCGGTGCATTTCTGGATATAGCGCAAGCTTTTGACCGGGTTTGGCATGGCGGTTTGCTTTTCAAACTCAAAACCCTTTTACCTCAATCGCTATTCCTAGTCCTTCAATCCTACCTCTCTAACCGTTCCTTTCGAGTTCGCTGCGGAATGGAATATTCTAACTGCTACTCAATAGAGGCAGGTGTTCCACAAGGTAGCGTTCTTGGTCCAGTTCTATATAT
Source organism: Euschistus heros (assembly GCA_003667255.2). Lineage (NCBI taxonomy): Eukaryota > Metazoa > Arthropoda > Insecta > Hemiptera > Pentatomidae > Euschistus > Euschistus heros. Next base: position 2,169,083 of record RCWM02000027.1, read on the forward strand.
CCTCTAAGCTGCAGATATCTCTACTACCACTGATACTTTCCTAGGAACTTTTGCTGATGACACTGTTATCCTTTCATCGCATTCAGATCCCTCAATAGCTTCCTGTAATCTCCAAATCCACTTATCCCTGATTGAAGATTGGTGCAACAACTGGAGGATCAAAATTAATGAAACAAAATGTACCCATGTAACTTTTACCCTCCGCCGCACATCCTGCCCTCCTGTTTATATCAATAATATTCCGCTACCCATAGCTGACGCAGTACGGTATCTTGGCTTTTACCTAGACAAAAGACTTACTTGGAACCCTCACACTAGACTTAAAAGGCAAGAACTTAACAGGCGCTTCAGCCAATTGTATAGACTACTAAATAGGACATCCCAACTCTCCAAAGAAAACAAACTCCTCATATACAAAACCATCATTAAACCTATTTGGACCTATGGACTTGAACTGTGGGGGACAGCAAAACAATCGAATATCAAACGCATTCAATCCTTCCAATCCAAAGTCCTTCGTACTATTGTAAATGCTCCATATTATTTCTCCAACAAAACTCTACATAATGATCTCAATATACCTTTTGTTCTTGACCTGATACCCCTTAAATTCTCCAAATTCCATCAAAACCTTTCCAACCATCCCAATCCACTTGCTCATTCCCTATCCAGTTCCATAATCCACCTCGTAGATTAAAACGGCAATGGCCCAGAGATTTATTGTAAATAGTTATTATTGGAGTGCTGGCAATGGCCAGCTTCTCTACTCAAGTCCTGTGCGACTGTGCCATAGCGCTCTCTCTCAGCCTCCACTGGATTATATCAGTGATGCAGCTGATAGAACAGCGCAGGGAACTCTCTGAGCCCGGCTCGCCTTTCAAACTGGGGGGCAGGCTTGGATCGTGGTGTTCCTCGGAGTGTTTGTGAATATTGTATATAGAGTACGAATGTAGTTATGACTCTTTCTTTTCTTCTTTAATTCTTATTTTATTTACTATTTTCTATTTCTTGTACATTTTATCTTACTTCTTGTATATATTATTATATTTCTTGTATCTTTAAGTTGTTTACTTAAAAGTTGTTTATTTTCTTACTATATTTATTTTATATCAGTGTACATATTGAATGAATGAGTCACTGTCATCAATATTACTCATTGCCCTTGAGTGAGGCAGCATGTATTTAATCAAATAAAAAGATTTAAAAAAAAAAAAATTGTGTTACTTCGGCATTCCCTAATAATTTTTAATTTTATATATTATTTACGGTATTGACACAAAACTAGCCTCATCTAATTAGATACTAATAAGGAACCGTGACGACATGATAATCCACAACCCACCCCTGATCCAACTTAATGTGAGCTTAACTCAAAGTCGAGCTTAAACATTAATTTAAGCCCCTTGTATTAAATAATAATCCAAGTTACAACACCAATTATTAAATTATGAATTAGTGAAGATAACCATTGAAGGCGGGAGGCTGAGGACGAAGCTTCTCAAGGAATTCCACTCGGACTTAATTTAAAATTAAGGGACTCCAATTTGGCTAAAGACATTTGGGACAGACCCCGGCCAGGACATAAAAGTTTTCCCAACTCGGTATAATTTAATTTTACGGCACTTGCAGAAGTTGAACCGTTCCAGATAACTGCTCTCACACTTTCGAATTCCTTCTCCTTCATTGGCATGTTTTATAAATATATATTTCTCTTTTCACCTGTTCGACCGTATACCTTCGATCGCTCTTCATATTTCATCATATTTTCTTGGAATATTATCAAATATTTTTTTCTTTTACAAAGGGAAATGAGTTTTAAGTACACATACATCCTATATTTTCAAGTAAATCAAAGAAATAATAGTAAGGCTATAATTTTAATAACAACACATTATTTATAAAAAAACAAAATATGATATAATAATTTTTTTAAAATGAAGCAATAAATAAATAAATAAATATATATATATATAAATATAAAAAATAAATATAAAAAATATTTTTCACAATGATTCACCAATTAGTATTTCATTTATCCACTCTGTAATATCTGAGTTCATTAAACACACACACACACACACACACACACACACACACACACACACACACACATACATACATATATATATAAATAACTATTTTACAATAATCGGGTTATAGGTCCTTTATATTTATCAATATTTTGTTTAAAAAAAATCTTTATTCTTTATTACATTATTATTTATCTATATATATATATATATATATATATATATATATATATATATACACATTTCCTTTTTTCCTTCTCCTCTCTCCTCTCTTTATTGACGTTTCGACCCCTTATTTAATGGGATCCTCTTCAGAACTGGAAATAATACCATTCTTAAATATCCTTCCTGACATTGGCGCCCATCCAGTTATTAATAATATAAAATTTGACAGATACATACTACGATAATACCGGGCACCCCGAAACTCCAGGCCAGTAAGCCCACCGACTCCTGCAGCAAGTGCTTGCCAGCTCAGACACCAGGGTACTAAGCTGCTCGGCGGACTACCCGGCCAAAGAGTCCGAGGTCCAATTAGAAAATTTTTCTTTTTTTGTAACTAAAATATAATATCTATAACTAAAGAAAAAAATATATAAACATTCACACACACACACACGACAATACACACAAATATATAGGGGATATTTCCTTCGTTAAAAACCAATAAAACAATTATGCTAAAACAATGCACAATCAAATATTTAAAACTTAACAATCTATTTTCAACTTTTAATATAACAATTAATATAACCTAAAAAACCATTTTTACAATTTTATAACTATCATTTTACAAACAATAAAATAGCCAGTCCAATAACCTAAAAACAACAACAGTATTTTGACTCTTTTATATATTAAACAATTATTTTCAACTAAAAATTTTGATGATTCAAATTTTTTTTTTTTTTTACAATTTTGGCACTAAATAAATAAAAATTTTGAATTTTGACACTTAAATAAGTTTACGATTTTGGCAATTAGATAATTGTAGAACAAAGATGAATATTTTAGAACAGCCCATCTATTATAATCCTGGATGGAAAAAAATAAAAATAGTACCAGAATTTTGAATTTTAAGTCTAACCATAGTTTAGAGATCAAAATAAATAAAGCAAAAAACCTTTTTTACCGAGTCATAGCCCTCAGCAGTAATTCTTACAAAAATGACAATATAAAAAGAGTTAAAGATATTTTAATAAATAATAACTACCCCAAACGAAATATAGAATATTGTCTACAGGATGCGTTTGACAGTTTGTCCCATAAACGTAATAATTGCAAACAAACAAATCATTTTTTTTTTACAATAGAATACATCAAACCTTTGGCACTGACTACAAAAACCGAATGCTTCTGCTTTGAAATTACTTTAAATTTAAATAAGTATATGTTATGTGGTCATCATTTTTAATTGTTTTTTAAAGTTGATTTTTATATTTATATGAATTTTTTGAAATTTACAACTGTACAGAATATATACATCAATTAAATGTATTGAAAACGATTATAATAACATGTTAAAACTTGGAAAGAACTACTCATCAGTAGCACTTTATTATAAATTCTACACTAGAAGGTCTCTAGGCCATCTTCGTTTCAGACGCCTCGGAGGATTATCAGAAATGGAGTGGGAAGCAAGTTGAGAAACTAATGGATTTAAGTGATTATGGAGCTTACTATGAAAGGATAGGTATCTGGTGTGGGCTAAATCAGCAACATATGGCACATTAAGTTCTTTATGGATAAGTTTATTGGTGACAAAGTAAGGAGAGGAATTTACGAAGGATTTTGGATTGTAAGGATTGAATACGAGATGAATAGTGGAACCCCAAAGCTCAACTCCGTACGTCCAAACAGGTCTAATCACAGTCATGTATATGAGTCTTTTGTAATAAATTGGGAGCTTTGAACGTTTGTCTAGTAAGTGTTGAAGTAGTCTGATAAAGTTGATTTAAAAAAAAAAAAATAAAAAAAAAAAAAAAAAAAAAAAAATAAATAAAAAAAAAAAAAAAAAAAAAAAGTTCGGTTCTATTGTGCATTTTATTTATTTGTTTTTTGTTTTTTTTGCAATATTAAGTAGTTTTTTTATAAAATTTCTTTATCAAATTGCAGCAGAAATAACCATGAACAATATGAATAAGCTCATTAATAGAGTTAGTAGTAACATAGAGAGTTTAATTTCACATCGGTGTATTACACAGGACTCCGCTAATGCATTCATGGCATGAAGCTGAATTGTGGAGCAGTAGAATTGAATCGGTTTACAATGTCTGTTCGAGTTAAGTAGGTCACGGGGTCGTTTTCTTTTCAGCCCCCTCTTGGCATAATATGAGTTTATTAAGAATACAACTTTACGGTCTTCACGAGTTTAGTTACCAAGTTTATTCCTTTAACAATTATATTATTGTTTTATTCCTACACCAGTGATGAGTTTACTTCAAAACTTGAATAATAAGCAGTGAGAAATGTAATCAATATTCCCGCACTTCTGTGTTGGTTTCTAAATATGTATAAAGGTAGATGTCGACGTTTAGAAGAGTGATGCTTTAAGTATTTAAAGTTTTAGTCGTCCTGCATGTTCAAAATATTTTTATAAAATAAGTGATGATCGAATCACTACTGAATACACTGCGGCAGATAGAGACTAAAAGAACCTCATGTTTTAGTAATTGAATTTTTTAATATAACAAATTGTATCGAATGCCTTTGTCCAATCAGAAAATAGTTTCAACGCCTCTGAAATTTAACGAACTACGTATATGCAGATTTGGCTTTATTATACCCAATTGTTTACGCTAGTTTATCCATGGAGTATCACAACTTTCATTAGACAGGTTAAGGTCAGGTGGGTTCTACTGACGAAAATCAGCGAATTGTATATAGATGAAAAATAAAACAATAAACTGAAAGTAATCTCTAAATCTGTATAAAATAACAATACATTTATTTACAAACTTATTTAAATACGATATTAATGGATTTTTTTTAATAAGAAAAAAATGGATACCTTAGCGAAATACTATAATAAATATAATAGTTTTATAAAAGGAGGGGCAAAAAAAAAATATTGTTCCAATATTTAAAAAATAAAAATATTACTCTTCCTAACTACAATAGATGAAAAATTATAATCAAAATAATTAATCTCACCTTGATATTTCATTCGAGTCAATGATTTAATCAAGTTCAGTTTCTTTTAAAAAGTATTCACAAATTTGCAGATGATTCGCTGCACTGATAAAAAAATTAAACCGCAACGAATTTTCTCTCAAATACGTCCATCTCCTCTCTTGGCCTAAAACTATAAGAATAGAGAATGAAAAATTACTGGGACAATTTCCTGGCTGCAATATTTACATATTACCACATACATATTGCAATAAACATACATCAGAAATTAGGAAACAAACCATGAACAGAAAAAGTAACAGAAAGGGGAGAAGCTTTGTCAATATGAATGGTTAAGGAACCCCAAAAGGAAGTAGCATGAATGATATGTTTCAACGGAAGCAGTTCTATGGGATAAAGTATATAGACTAGAAGGTATTAGAATTATTGTATTCAGGGGGTGGATAGAAGAACTCTGAGTTACTAAGTCAAGAATATAGGAAGGATTTTAGTTTTTAGTGATTGGAATAAGAAAATACCGAGGAAGTATTGCCGTGGGAAATTAGGAAATGCCACCCCAGCTCAGAATTTCGCCACGCAACGCGGATCCGAAGATGAATATTATGAAACAGTTCATCTCAGCTTACCAGTTAGTCCTCAATACACCAGGCGAAAAAATGGAAAATGGAGAACCATTAATAGAAACCCTCACTATTTATGTTATTTTTTTGTAATTATAATATAGATCAAAAATATTGTAATTCAAAGACAGCATTGGTTTCTGAATAAAATAATTTAACCACCGAAAAAATTTTGTTAATAAATTAAAGTTAATTGATACTTATTAATATTAATATACTTATTAATTCCATTACATACTGTTAATATAATCAGTTTTAATTTATTAATGAATACAGCGTTATAAAAGGTTGATAGGCGGAAGGGAATGAATTATTTCTTGCCCAAGAGTAATATAGCCGTTGAAGTAATTGTGTAAACATATCTTTAAGAAAAATTATATACATTAACGTATAGTTTATAGTTGATATGATTTATTTTGCTTAAGTAATGTGTATGTTCGCGCCAATCGGCGCTTATGTGAGGGGGGGGGAAGGAGAAAAACTTTAATTTACCGTGTATTGACGCACTCTATGAATTTCCGGGGCAACTAGCCCTTATCTGCGTTAATCCCTGCCAGAATATCCCTCTTTCTTCTATCATCTGTGCTCGAGTACGCACCTCCTACAAAATTGCCTAAGACCTCATGGTCTTCCATTGGTTTTTTAACCTAGTTCTCCCCCGAATGAGTGGTGATCTAAGAGGAGGCGAGCTTGGACGAATATTGCAGCTCAGGAGAAACATCTGCCAGGCCGTAAGAATTTTAGGGGCCCCTGGACAGACCGTCGGCGGCAGTAATAAGGTAAGAGATTTCTTCTGTATTATTCGTTTATGCTACCTTCTCAATAATATCTCCCCCAGGAGTGCAAAACCTCGATTTCCTATATTCCTATACAGTCCATTTGCTAGAGGCCGAAGCGGGTTTTCCGTTTCGGACATTAACATTCTTTTATTATACATTTTAGTCCGATCCGGGCCGGATATATCATTGTTCAACTTTGAAACGAGTGATTTTGCAGTTTTGGGGCGAGTAATCACCCACTCATTTCTGTGCTTTATTAATATTAAAAATTGTTACGTTAAAACTTGTATAAATTGCAAGGTTTGGCCTATTTTTTGTCCAAGTTTTATAACTTCCAATAATTACACTTATAAAAGCGAAGTAATAAGTCGGTCATTTTCTAAGGTGCTTATCGTCAGCTGTAATCTGACGTCACCGACTCCCACTCCTCTAGTAAAGTACTCGTTATTGCGTCTCGTAACAGTTCCCGCCATATTGTCTTATTATAACGGCAGTTACAATTACGTAATAATTAGTGAAATCAATTTTGCAACTTTTTTCTCCTTTCCTTTTCTCTGCCTCATATATTATAATTTCCTTTTTTTGCTGTATTTATTTATTCTCTATTTTTCACAATGCCTACAGAAGACAAAAATATCATTATTCAAGCACAACTATTGGCAAAGAGGGAAACGATATTTGCTGATATAACTATTAGATACGATGAAATTAAGGGTTCCAATCTTTCGGATATTTTTACTGTCCAAGTGCATTACGAGGATTTACCCTCCCTTCAAGTCAAATTTGAGGGAGTGAATGAATAATTAAGTGACCTTAATGCTCTATTATCCAAACAAAATCATGTGGATACTCAAGCCCCTGCAATTGCTTTCAATAGTCTGTTAACCAAAATTAAATCCAAATATTTACAATTGAAAAAAGAAGAACCTATTGCAACTTCTACAACGGTTGCCAGCCCTGTTCATTTGGCTCAAAGTGCTTTCTCCTTACCACCTATCAATTTACCAACCTTTTCAGGCGACATACAGCAGTGGCCTGAATTTTTCTCGTTGTTCACGGCCCTTGTTCACGACAACCCGACTCTAACCCCCATACAACACTTTCATTATTTAAGATCCAGTTTAAAGGAGAGTGCTCTTTCCGCAATTTCTAATTTTCAACTCACAGCCGAAAATTACGACCTTGCTTTTTCAGCTCTGGTACACAGGTTCCAAAACCCCAGGAGGATAGCCCAGGCATATCTGAACCAAATCTTACACTTTAAGCCCGTCAGTTCAAATTCATTAAATAACTTAAAAAATTTTCTCGAGGTACATCAAAATTCGGTGCAGGCTATCAAGGCGCTACCAATCGACGATTTAGCAAATTTTATTTTGTTAACCCTCGCATTAAATAATCTAGACCCCCGTACATCTAAGGCTTTCGAGGATCAAAATTCTGCTAAATCAGTTCCGCTTTTCGATGACTTACTAAATTTTATTATCAGGCAAATTAAAACCCTGGAGATTATTTCTCCCCCCATCAATCTACATAGAAACACTAAAGTTAATTCGCTAATTGCTAGCACTAGTCCTGATACCTCACCATCAGATAGAACTCGGGCCGCACCTTCTAATTCTCTTAACCTCAAATGCATTCTCTGTCGTAAGCCGCATTCCTTATCTTCCTGTTTCGAATTTTCTCATCTCACTCGAGATCAAAAAATTGATTTCCTCAAAAGGCATAAACGGTGCTTTAATTGCTTGGGTCCCCACCTTAAGGGTAATTGCAACTCCAAATTTTCATGTCCTAAGTGTAATTCACCAGAGCATCACACACTTTTGCATCCCGTCAAAGCAGTAAGTTCAAATCTCCATTTGAATTCCGCGCCTAGTCGCGCTTCAGCTCATGCTGATCACATTACAAGTGAACCAGCATCCGCTTCCACTGGTCAAGCACCAGTTGACGCCTCCTTATCTCTGAGTTGTAGTACCACCGGAAGTCACGTGACTTCACTCCTAGGAACCTTCCGTGCACGAATCTTTAATTCTCACTTAGGTTACATTCCGGTCCGTGGGGTCATCGATCCGGGGTCGCAGCTGTCATTTATTTCCAAGCGCCTCTTTGACCAGTTGGGTCAAAAAATCCAGGAAATGCCCATTACCGTTTCAGGTATAGGTGGGCGTGTTTCCAGTTCTCCTGGCACAGTTTCGTGCCACATCTTCTCCACATTTTCTCAGAGGCACATTCTTATAAACCCGTCCGTGGTTCCTCACATCGCTAACCATTTGCCTCCCAAGAACCTTACTCCAGAAATTGCTCGCGCCTTTGAACATTTGCGTTTGGCCGATCCTGACTTTCATCAATCAGACAAGATTGACCTTCTCTTAGGTGCAGACGTATACCCGCAATTATTATTGCCTCATCCGTTTATTCCTAGCTCTATCGGTCCAATTGCTATCAGTACTATTTTTGGTTGGGCAATCATAGGCCCTATCCAGACCCTATCGCAAAATCAATCAGTCACTTCGTTAATTTCTGTTTGTCAAACTTCCCGAGATATCCATAAGTCTTCCGAAGTCGAGAATATTGAAAAACTCCCATTCGAACAACCCGTGAGTACAGACCACAAAGACTCAAATGTTTCTGATATTCCAGAAAACATTGACCCTTCTGTTAACACCAATACATGTAATCACAGATTAAATAATTTTAACGTTCCCCAGGAAATGCAAATCAATAACCAGGGTGATTTTTTAAACTTAAATCAAGTTTCAAAATTTAATCACATCAATAAAACAGGTGGTGCTGATACGAATGTCAGTGATTCATCTGATGAAAAGTTTTTTGTTTCTCTTACAGAAGAGGATAATTACATCTCATCCTCAAACAGTCACTATTCCTTAGCCAATCAAGATTGTCCAAAATTCCTTCCTGTTAAAAATAAAAACAATAAAAAACCAGTACCCACATAGTAACCAAGATAGAGTAACAAGTAAAATTCCGGTCTCGAATCCTATTGAGCCTGCTTTTTTAAAACCACCAGTTTTAGATATCAAAGGGTCTGTACGCTCTAAAATTTCAATATTCGACAAATTCTCCCCAGTAGGGTTTGCTGATGTTTCTTCTTTCGCTAATCATGCCCTTATTGACTCTAGGGTCCTTACCCGTACTCATTACGCGCAGACCAACAATTTATGTTCAGGGACTCAAGATCCCTCCTCTTTGACCAATTGCCAGGAGCATTGGCCTCCTCCTTATCGTGACACCGACTTAAGCACCAGGCCATTACCGGATCTTAAGTCTACTCCCATTGCGCTCATCGCAAATGAGCCTGACATTACCTTTAAACATTTTTCTGGGTCTCTCCTTAATCTCCATACCGATAAGCCGGCAAAGCTGCCTTGTTGCCATACTCCTTTCCTCGGTAGCCTGGAGGTCCTCAGGGTGGGCGGCATACTTGACAACGCCGTTCCTAATTATGATTCACAACGTTATAAGTGGACTTCAAGTTCCAAGCGCCGTTGTGGAACCAAGAAACGGGGCGACGTTGTTGTGAGCAAGGGACTGAACAGCTCCTCACTCTCCCGGCCTTTAGCTCTTATTTCCGAGCTCATGCCTGATGGTGCTTCACGAGCAGCCACCTTTGAGACTTCTACCAGCACTCTCACTAGATCTGCGAACAAACTAATTCCGCTCCCGGAATGACTTCTCTTTGCCTTGTATAATCGTTTTCAGTTATGCTGTGCATGTTCTTTATTTTGCATAATTGTTGCCCAGTTAGGCTGTTTTATTTTCTTTACATTATATAATTGTTGCCCAGTTGGGCTGTTTTTCCTTTTCTTTACATTATATAATTGTGTTCCCATTCATGTTACAATATTTTTATTTTTTTTTTTTTGTCTTTCTCTTCCTCTTTACTCAAGTTGAGCTTTCGTTTCCTTATTTTATTGTATAAATTCTTTGCTGCCTGCCCACCATTTTCATTGTATAACTTTTGGAATAAAATTGGGCAACATCCCAATTTTGGTGGGCGGTATGTTCGCGCCAATCGGCGCTTATGTGAGGGGGGGGGGAGGAGAAAAACTTTAATTTACCGTGTATTGACGCACTCTATGAATTTCCGGGGCAACTAGCCCTTATCTGCGTTAATCCCTACCAGAATATCCCTCTTTCTTCTATCATCTGTGCTCGAGTACGCACCTCCTACAAAATTGCCCAAGACCTCATGGTCTTCCATTGGTTTTTTAACCTAGTTCTCCCCCGAATGAGTGGTGATCTAACAGGAGGCGAGCTTGGACGAATATTGCAGCTCAGGAGAAACATCTGCCAGGCCGTAAGAATTTTAGGGGCCCCTGAACAGACCGTCGGCGGCAGTAATAAGGTAAGAGATTTCTTCTGTATTATTCGTTTATGCTACCTTCTCAATAATATCTCCCCCAGGAGTGCAAAACCTCGATTTCATATATTCCTATACAGTCCATTTGCTAGAGGCCGAAGCGGGTTTTCCGTTTCGGACATTAACATTCTTTTACTATACAGTGTATATTGCTTTTGACACTTGTGAATAATTGGAGTTCATAGCAAAATAGGCCCCAACCGCCTGATTTTTGATGTTGTGTAACGAGAAGTTACTTTATGTGACATTATCGCAGTTCTTTTATTTTTGTGAATTAAGTGAATATTTTTCCGAGACATCTTAAGTATTTTTTGATACGCATGGGATAATCTGAAATTTTTATTCGAGGGCTTGTAACTTTCAGGTGGAAAAGTTGGGTTTATTATAATGTTGCATTTTCTAAAAAAAATTTTTTTTTTTTTTTAAAAGTGGTTCTGAAGGGATAGGGAAGAAAAAGTACTGCTGGCAAACATGCAGATAGTGATGTAGAGAGTTCAGGGATAGCAGAATTGTAAATTGAATACAGGATGGGGCTTTAAACGCTCCCTTGAGGAACACCGACGTAATGGAAGAAGAAGGGAGAAAGAAAAGTTTTATAAAACACAGAAGAACCTATTAGGAAAGAATAATTCAATAATTAAGAAGTAAGTGGAAGTTAAATACTTTTTTTTCTCTAGTAGGCATGATGGAAACATGAATAACAATGAGAAAAATACAATCAAACAAAGAATATTTATGGTGCGTTTATACTCTCCCATGGCAAGAAATTGGATACCTAACAAAGACTTTGTAGGTGACATTAGAAGGAAAATGCAATTAGTCTAACATAGTCAAAGCTATGAACAATCAAGACTAATTTTTTTAATTCTCGTTTGTTATTTTTTTTTTAACCTTCAGTTTGAGGAAATCAATCTGTGACACGGACAGACATTTGACAGATTTATCACGAAATTGGTTGTGTGGGCTTGGAGAAAACATATAAAACTAATTTTTTTAATTATAATTGTTTATTTTGGAGTTTTAGGTAACATTTCCATAGCAAATTGTTCTTTAGAATAATAAAAAAAAATTTCAGAACATTTTATCGAATTTGGCATGTACGAATTCGAGAGAGAGCAGAAACTGGTGTTTCTGTAAAGTCATAAAAATGACGGCTTTTTGACTTAGAGAGCCTGCAATTAAATGCATACTGTTGAACCAGTTATCGCATGTAATATTACGCTTTGATCCACACAAAGCTTTGTCCTTAGTACCACATCTGTCGGCTAATCGGTAAAGGGCCTTCTGGCTGTTTGCCTCCACATATCTCCAAGTTATGTGTGTAGAACGTCTTAGCATCTGTGGAAGCATAATTTATAATGATGAAGATGCCATTATTTTGTCGAAAATATAATTGGAAATATAATGCTAAATGTTCGGGCGCAATAATCTTGAAAATTATGAAGCGTATCATGAACCACAGAATTGAGGGCAGGCAAGATATTTATACATAATATTGGATGTAAGATGAATAGAAATATCGAAAAATATTTCATTATTATGAGAAGTGCTTACTTTATTGGTCGTATTTTTCAAAATTCAAGAATTAAGAAGTAAGCGAAAGGTAAATACTGTTGTTTTTTTCTGTACTAGGTAAGATGGAAAAATTAATAACAAAAAGAAAAATACAATAAAAAAAAGAATATTTATGTTGTGTCCATCCTCTCCCATGATAAGAAAAGTGTACCTCATGGAGACCGGTATTGTACAATCAAAAAATTCAAGGCGCCCTTTGTTTGTTAGTGAGGAGTGAGGGAGCTACTAAGGGTCAACCAATAGATATGCTCCATTGGCAAAATAAAAACATGTCACTTTATCATTAAGATTTTTTGCGTTTATCGGAAGGTTAAATTTATAAAACCAATCAGAAATATCATATATAGTAGTTGTTATGTCAGGTGCCAGGCAGAAGCTCCGTCCTAATAGCTCTCAATTGCACACCAAAACTCATAGTTATAGTGTTAACGCTGGCTAAAAAAATGAGGTTATTTTTCTGTGTTTTGATGTATTTTTTTCTTGTTCTAAGTCAATTATTTCAAATATAGTTTGAGGTATCTCCAAAGTCAAACGTACAGTAATGAACCTCATGGTTGAGATTCTCGTTCCTGTGTTATCAGTTGTTTACATTGTTGGGGAAACCGCCATTTTTGGGGGGCAAAGCCAAGCACAGTTGAACGGGTGATTCCCCGCACTCATAAAAGTCTACAGAATACTTTCGAATTACCAGAAACAAATGAGGACATGTTTGTTGAGAATAAAAATATTGTAATGATAGAAAGCAATAGCAATAGGTTTCACAAAATGATAAAAGAATTTTTCGTACTGATGCTTTGTAAAATATAGTTGACTTTGAGAAGCTCACAGATATGTTTTTTTAATTTTTGTTTTCAACATTAACATGAATTTCCAACTACGTTTAGCTTCAATCTGGTTTAACTTCAATCTCAAATCATGGGCATTTAGTTAGCACCCAGATCTATCTAACCCATTCTCCAACCTGAAAAATGTGAGTTTTTTCCCCCATCTACCCAACCAATTTATGATTATAGATTTCTGTAAGACGTCTTCCGTTCTGCTTCCATTCGACAGTATCGCGTGCCAATATTAAACAAATTGGTGCGTTAAAAACCAACAGGGAGACTTGGTGCAGGTGGCGCAGGGTGGCCCATTAGATAGGAAATAGCTGGGAGCTAACTGGTCAATAAAACTAATTTATAATTCCCTCCGGCTGACTACGCTACAATATGTGCACTGCTTTATGGCCTTGCCTCTGCTATGAATATCTCACCGCCCGTAAACCTCCACGATAAATCTCCTAAAGGATACAATTGTTGACGCCTTATCCCGAAGGAAACCGCACCACCTTTTTTTTTTCGCCAAACCTTTTAAACATCAAGCACGGTATGACAAATAATATACATCACTAAACAGGGACTCATAATGATTTTTTTTTTTCCTCCAAAACACTGTTCTCTTCACAACACTCCCTTAATGCACCTTTGGTGCTGTAAGAGGTTGAATACTTATATAATAAAAAATAAAAAATTATCCATTGGGGCTTAGAAAGAAAAGTTTAAATAAAAATTGTTTAGTGCTGCAATATATTTGGCTGGTAACCAAACAGCAAATTATGAATAATATATTACAGCCCTAGTCGGAACTAGGCTTCACGAAGAATCATTAGTTATCCCTGTTTATTTTCTGCCTCACTTTTCAAACTTCATTGCATCAAATTGAGAAAATAAAAAGGTATAAATAAAATAAAAAATAAAAAAAAATCAGTTACTTCAGTATGAGTATCATAGTAATATAATTCATATTCATACATGAAGCTTATCGTAAAATGCATGTTAACATTAGATCTATTTAAGTCCATATTAGGGTTAAATTGAAGATCAGGTAAAAGAAATTAAAAAAAAAAATAGTAAACAGATATTTTACTAAAATAGTATATAGTTAAAAAATGTGTTTAAATTCTTTTCGGATTCTCCCTAACAAAGACCCATAAGTTTTTGTCAATGATGTATCTAGCTAGGTGAATTTTGGTTGGCATATTTAAATTAATAATTGTATGCTAATGTAGAATTTAATAATACAATGATGTATGATATACCCATCAATATTGTTACCGTAAAAGAAATTTTTATCGAGTGCTTTGGTGGTCGCTAATTTTCTATAAAAACAAAAAACACATTTTACATTAAAGAATAAGTTCCAGGAAACAACGCAGCACTGAATAAAGTTGTAAGAAATTTATAAAAAGTTGTAAACACTAAGAAGAAGGCGGTTATGGAGTATTTTAGGCTACGGACGCACTAGCTGTAAGCACCATTTCAATAACTCACTTCCGGTAGGAGCCAAAGAAAAATATCAGCTTCGGAAAGTTTTCTTTTGTTCTTATTGCTACAGTTCCAACCTCGACGCCAATGGAATAATTGCAGTCAATTTAAGTTACCCTAAGTTGCTCCTTTGTTTTGGTCTGTTAAACTTCTCCTGACCGAGTTAAGAAAATGGCTCCCTCCGTTATCGTACTTCTTATACGGCAACTTTTTGTTTTTTAATAGAATCACGTCAGGTACAAAACTAACCCACCAACGGCGGGGGAAAATCTCTTTAATCTTAGCTAGAGCACGCTCCCGTACGCCTTAGATATACGCTTTTCCCCACGTCAAAAGAAACTCCGCCTGAGTCTGGAAATATGATGGAAAATTCTCGTTATGGGAGAGTATAAAGAAAATAATCAAAATTCCTATCCCAAATGCAAATAATAATGTCTATATAGTTTTAAAAAATAGTTTTGTATAGATGTTTTTGTTTTAAAAATAAAGAATATATATATATATATATATATATATATATATATATATATATATATATATATATATATATATATATATATATATTAAAACAAATGAAAGAAATAATAGTAATCAGTTGATAAAAATAAACAAACTGCATAAAATTGAAGTATAGAAAGATAGAGTATATAAAAGCTTTATACTGTGGTAAATTCGATTATTTATAAAACGTATAAAAAATTAAAACTAGTATGATAAATACTGCAGTAAACATATATTCTTACCTTGAGATATGAAGTCTTTTAATTTTTTGTTATAAGAAAATGTATATATCATATACAGAAAAATGAATATAATATTTAAATATTACTTATTGTCTAAAGCTGTGCGTTCAGGTTAAGAAGTTGTTCCAGGTTAGAGGGAAAAAATAATGCAGCTAAAGATTTTCCCTAAGCTCATTATTCCTGAAAAAGGAGAATAATAAGCATAATTTGTTAAAAGTTTATAATGAGGGCTTTCCATTTCAACTTAAAATTGAAGGAAAATTAAACTTTATTTGCTCTAGCCTCTACAAACTTCTTTTGGAGATCAGTTATAATCAAATGCTTAAAGAGTTTATATTTTAAATTAATTATACAATGGAGAAAATGGTTCTGGTGTGTTCCCTTCATCATGGTCACAAAGAAAACAAAATAAAATTTTAAAAAAATACTTATAGGGTAAATTTAGAGATGGTTAAAATCAAACACTACAGATAGGATGAAGATACCCAAGGAAGTGCTAATATATTTTACCAATAATCTTTTCCTTTATTTTTAATAATTTGTATAATCAACTTACTTCTCTTGGCACAATAAATTGTTCATTTTCTTGTGTTTTTACATTATTCCTGGCACGTCATTGAATAACTTCTTATTAAAATATTCCCAGAGTCTGGTATATTGATATATTTTTATTAGAAAAAAGAGATGCCCTGAGATAAAGAAAAAGAATCAACAAAAAAATAAATAAATATTCTGTAATTATAATTTGAATATTATAAACTTTTTTAAATATTAAAAGAATGTTATTTATTTATTAATTTCAATACATCGAAGAAAGTACCAAATTGCATCACATTTACATTTTAATACCTAAGAATAAAGAATCCTCAGTTGTGAATTATAATAAATATTCAAAAATCAGACAAAAATTAAACTCGATTGATTTTTTTTTTTTAATTTTTTTTTTTTTTTTTTTTTTTTTTTTTTTTTTTTTTTTTAATTTTCTCAGCTTAAAGTTTTTTTCTTATTTGGGTGTTTAATTTATAAAAAAATATAACCTCGGAACATTCTAATATAATACTTCATTACATAGAACTTTTATTTGGTAAGTGTTACCAATGAGTAGTTGCTTAGCAAGCATTTGACGTGTCATTTTTTAGCATTAACCTTACATTTACTTTATGTATTTTTTTAATATTTCATACCGTAGTAAGTTTCAACAAATAGCCAAAAAAAAAAGTTAAATAAAAAAAAAATAAATAGATAAATAATGAAACAGTTTTAGGAACTTTTTTCGAGTATGAGAAATATATATATATATATATATATATATATATATATATATATATATATATATTTTTTTTTTTTTAAATTCATACTAACAGATATGAGGTGGAACCAATTTGTCCTATTGTGCGGAGAGCGACTAAATCAAATTCATACTCAATCATTAGACAGAAAGTGGGATATATCTGTTTTATTATTGCTAGTGGTAATTAAATACAGGACAGAAGCAGAAGAAGACCTGAACAAAGTTGAATTATAAAAATTAAAAAAAAGTGTTATTGATTAATGAAAATGTGCGAAATGCAATTTAACATTTCAACAGAGATAAAAGAGAAGTGTGAGAAAAAAGATAAAAATGTAATGAAACTCTAGTTATACTAACAGGAAGTTTAATAATAAGAGGTCATAACACAAATTCGAAACAATCATTTTCTATGGTCAATCACATATTAGATCAAACAATATTTACTCAATTGCAAGAAAAAATTCATGGCTAAGGGCAAGAAAGGACTATGAAACATTTGCTTCCCACACTCTAAAATCAACTAGTGCAATTTATCCTTTGGTGCAGGTAACAATTTTTAATTTTTCCTGTGTCCTATGTGTCCTGTGAGTCCTATTAAAACAAAATAAGATTTTGCCACTTTACTCTGAATGCTGTCGATTTTATACCTGAAATAAGCATAAATTACAATTGATATAACCGTCCAAGTTGAATACCCTCCTACCCCTTAGAATACAAGAGAAGGGTCGAGACGAGTCTATGACCAGAGTTAGTGAAGATAGGAGGTCCAACAGGTCCATTGTTCGACTCCTACACTCTTCCTGATATTTATAACTCAGCAATTAAGAAAATAAAAGAGAACTCGTGGAGAACTCCAGCCCTGCGTCATTCATTGAATCCTGCATTCATGTTCCTTCCGCTGTCAAATGAACTCCATTTCCAAAGGACACCCTTTCCTGTATTCCGCTTAATTGAGCTAAAATATTGTCACTTTAGTTCGCTCCTTTTTACCGTTTTACATTCATTAGTCTTGCAGAGAAAGAAATAAAAAAAAGACGTGGCCTCTCGAATAACCGGATATTCTAAAATCGCATGTATGAAAACTCAGGGAAAAACAATATATCATGGATTTGACTATGCATAATCTACTGCTTTTTCCAATACCGATATGTGGTCAACAGTGAATTTTGAAAATTGACCTATAGGTGGCGAGCACCATTCTACATGAGAGGTAACAAAGGTACAACGTTATATAGAGCTTAAAATTGATAACAAAATTTCCTAATATTGAATTAAATTATTAAAATAGATTTAAATGTGTGGTGTGAAAAGTGGATCCCGGTGATTGAAAATCGACCGATATTTTCTTAGGCACCATTCCGCGATAGAGTTCACAATGAACCTGTCTGTACCTAATTTTAACGACATAATTTTCACAGTAATAAGAAGGTTCAGCATTAATAAATTTTATAATAAGAAAATTTAAATGTACAATGTTGATTAGAATTACTATATACTTTTATAGATCGAAATTAAAATTCAACCAGAAATCAATAAAATTAACTCTGCCGAATAAAAACAATTCCCAAATCAAAATATTGATCCTTCCCCTTTTGGTATTGAGTGTAAAAATACGATCCATGGGCCTTTTGTTGTAAGCACTGATAATGCAGTCTATTATCCACCAGAGTTTCTTAATAGATTCTGTCTATCTGTATTACCAACTTATAGTTTAAAATTAAAAATTGGATGTATAATTACGTTTACGTAATCTTCCGAACTCCTAATTAGTCCAATTTTAATTAGGTCAAAAATACTCCTATTCGTTAAAATGTCATTTATAAAACAATGCTTATTATTATTTCATGCTACAATAAAAGATTTTTATGGATGAACAAAAAAATTTCAATTATTTGTTTAAATGTCTAAGTCATTTACTTATGAAAGCGGGCGAAGCCGCGGGATGTATATTTTACTGGAAACAAGTTTGGCTAAAAACATATACTGCTATAGCAATAATACAAAATTATAGTTATAGGGTCAACACAAGTACCTATAGTTTAAATTATTCTAGAATTAATTAAAGTGAGTGGTGTGCCCGATAATCAGGCTTTTCCCTTTACTGATGAAATTCCTAATTTTTTTAATTGAAAAGAACTACTGAAATTATCGACGCAAATATTTGGCGCGGATCTGGGAGCTAAATGGAAGGGATCTAGGGTCTTAGGGGAGGGGATATTTAAAAAAAAAAGAAAGGAGCATTAGAGTCCTGACAAATCCCTTCCATCCATTTCCCTATGTGGGCTGCCTCCCCTCCTCTTCTCCCCCCCCCCCCTCCTCCACCCTGCAAAAATAATGTAAAGTCCTGGCTAAAATATACCCACTTTATTATGAAGGAGCTCTAATTACGCAAGCGTATAATGTACGCCAGTGTCTCCTATCCTAATTAGGCTAGAGCCAGTAATTTAATCCCATAAGCTTTTCTTCCTTCTTAAGCTGCCGTGTATGATATTTTCATTGTCATATATACTGAAATTTTGATATTTTTTAGTTAATTATAAAATAATATTTTGAGATTTTTCGTTTCAAATACTCCTGATCAAACGAATAAACTTATTTTATATCCTTTATTTCAATTCAAGGCTTTTTGTTTAAACTATTAAATCTTCATTATTTGGCTTTTAGTATCAATATCCATGATATTTTCAATACAACTTTTATTGAATATTTTTCATTTATAGTTTGAGATATAATAATTTGTTTATTAGGCTTAAAGTAAAGCTGATTGTCTATTAAATAAATAATCTTATAGAATGGTACTTAGTTTGTGGTAACTTTGAATTTGATATAGTAATAATAATGATGATAGTAATTTTAATAAATATTATAAAAAAATAAAATACCTTGAAACAAAACTAAAGCCCGCAAGCTCAGGGTACAGTTACACGGTGGAAGACAAGCGTTACAGTCCTGCTCAAGCACTTTTGAATAAAAAAATGGTGTTTGATTTTAATGATATTATATTAAATCGAACAGTGAAAAACCACATACACTAATAAATGCTGGTAGAATCAGGATTCATCTCTCAATAGCTACGAGATTTTGAAATCGTAATAAATTGTTAATTCACCTGCATCTATCGTTGTAGTACAAAATAAATTGCACATTAAAATATGAGTCAACTCAAGAGAATGATATTTTTTATTCGAAACGAGTTTTAACAGATTTCTTTAAAAATATTAGAGTAAGGTTAGTCGTATAATAA
Source organism: Euschistus heros (assembly GCA_003667255.2). NCBI lineage: Eukaryota > Metazoa > Arthropoda > Insecta > Hemiptera > Pentatomidae > Euschistus > Euschistus heros. Next base: position 2,189,178 of record RCWM02000027.1, read on the forward strand.
AGGACCAAATAAACAATGGATAATAAATAGAAACAACAACGTTCAGAAAAGTTCTAAACAGAAACCGAAAAACACTTCTCCCCAACATTTTAATAAAAGTGAGTAAACACCACAAATGGCTTCAATTTTAATTGATCAAAACATATACTTTTGGACTTAGCATACCTTATCTAAAAATAAATAAGCGTATATGTTTATTTTTATTCGTCTCTGCGTATTGTACATAAAACAACTATAATAATCTTCATACTTTTTTTCTGTAAAAAAAAAAAAAAAAAACTATACCTTTTTATAACCAATTGATTTGTGTTATTTATGATTAACGCTACCAGACGAGTGTTTAAATTGTTTGTCTTTAAGACCAGGAAGGACTGGTGCAATGGTAGGGGGGAAAATAATTTAAAAAACTCAATTTTTATCGTTGAAAAACACTACCACTCCCAATAATATACTTTTAGTAGCGCTTAATTACTTATAATTTAATATTGAATGAAAACGAAACATTGTATGTAATAAAAAAAATGAAAACACTCTGGCCATCACGATTTTTTACCTAGACACAGTGTTAATCGCAGTCCAATAGTGACTGTGATTATTTACAAGGTAGTCAACAAGTGTGTTCAAAGATATGACCATATTCGTTAGTAATGCATTGTGTATATTTTAGGAATATTAAACACAAACTGGATGACCTAAAGAACATCAACAAAATAAAATGTATAAAATATAATTTACAAACTAATTTATTAACTTTTGGAGCCAATGATATGTCCTCCATGAATGCTCCACTTTATTACTATGTGAGCCATCAGATTTTAGCTGTGTATAAAACCAGTTAATATGGTAATCACATTATCTCGAAAGCATAGTTTTATTCTACTATTAATACCATTATATAGTACAAAATTAAGACTTACCTTGATACTGTGTAAATTGATATTGATCCGGCAAAATTATTGAAACAGGTGATATAATGTGATCTGCAATTTGCTTTAAAGAAATTATTGGGGAACCCTATTTGTCAATCAATATCTAAAAAACTGTTAAATTTTTGAATTCTGCAGTTGTGATCCAAAAAAAAATTGGCTTATTGTCAGGACCAAAGTTTTGGTCAATTCTAAAATAAATCATATTGATCAAGATTATCACCAACCTCCCGTAATAAATCCAATAAAACCATACCATTTTCAATTTTCTGTATTTGAATGGATTATGTTTCAGTATTAAGCACTGCACCGACAACGAGTGTTATAAAGAAAAATAAAACCTATTCTCGGTTCTCTAAAGATGAATAAGCCTTGGCTAAAATATCGGACCTGAGCAATAATTTAGAGCCATATTTCATTTTCAAAACCGAACAGCGGAAGATAAGTGTTCCATTCTGCGCCATTTCTCTCTTCGTTAGTCCCAATTTATCACCCTCTATACTTGTCTCAGCTGTATGAAGGCCTTATCTTAGTAGCAAGGGTTTTTCACTTAATGACCGTGTTTCAAATAACGTATGGTTTTCCCTGGATCGATTTCACTTCACCCAACTATTTGGATGTCCGGAAAATAATACAGGATTATTTTGTTTAAAGTACCCCATCGTGTAATGCATTTTTTATAATTAATAGATTTGTTTTTTTATGCTCACCTAAGAGATTATACACTTCTTGATTAGTTCTTCCAATGTATGCTTTTACAACTCTGTTAAGTCCATAAATACGTCACAGAGGTCTTCGTTCGAAAAGCTGTAGGATTTGTTCGTCCGATCAAGAGACCCCCATTTTAGTAGCATTTTATTGCTTAGCCTAGCCTTTACTCACGCTTATTATCGTATTAATTCGTTTTACGAGTTCAAACTCGGTTGAAATATGATCTAAAGAGCCAGAAAAATTAATCTCGTGAGGTTCCGAGATAACGTGAATGTTTGGACCGTTAAACAATAATTTTAAAAATTTTAAGAGGAAGACTTCAAGCTTAAAGACAAGAACGTTTGTGGCAGGATTCCTTGTATAACAACTATGTTGTGCTAACTTTGGTGAATGAAAATCCCAGAACTCTACAACTCACAGATAAGATAAAGCTTATCAAATCGAACGACGCTGACTATATCAAGTTGTTGCAGCTTGGTTATGATTCCCTTCTTAAACTGACCTTTTCTCCGAACCTCTAGCCTACCTTACTTTTTTTTTTCTTTTTTTTTTTTTTAGGACCTCAGCTAATTTTTATATGAAATTCATTCATCAAATTTCGATAGAAATCAGAAACGGTTAATAATAAGAATTCGAAATTCTATTCAGATCGGCAACTCTGGTTAGTAACGTTGACAGAAATATATTGAGCAGAATCATGCGAATTTTGATTAATAAAAATGTTTTATAATCCTTTATTTAATATTTTTATTTTATTTTTGGACATCCCAATATTATCTCGTGTATAGCCAGCAGAAAAAAATTTGACAAGTTATACCTACTAATGTAATGCAACATCTTGTGTAAAAGTATAAAATAAAATTTCTTTTAAAGTAAAATATTTATATATTACAGATTATCTTAAATTAACAGAAGACAAAGAATTCAAGTGTTAATAGAAAACAGAAGAATCTGATGATATTTTATTACTTGAGGTCATAAATACATATATTTCAAGGATACTTAAAAAAACTAGTAAACATAATAACATCAGGATACTATCAATGAAACGTATAACTACTAGCACAACGGATAACTAGTAGACAGGTTGAACCTATATCTTTAGCACATGCTATATTTATAGATTCCATGATAGTACTACTGTTAAATATTGAAAGAGGATAAGAATATGCAAAGGATGTCTTTAAATTATCATATCATGTCAGTAAATTAAATATATTTATTAAAGCTATTAAAACAATTCAACTTTGAGATAAATACATAAATATTGATGTATATAAGAAATTAAAGTAAACGAAACATTTATTTTTTATGGAACATATTTTAAAGAAAAAAAAATAAAAAATACTCCATGTCTCCCTAATCGGGGATGACAATGGACCATAAATATGCCCATCTATAATCTTCTGCTTTTATATCTACTGCATCTAATGAGGAAGCTTCCGTTCAATTTTCTATCCAGTAACACTGAGAGAGCTAAGATCTAAAAACTATTCTCCACTAAATTTCTGATAGGGAAATTATCGTCAAATTTTCGATTCTAGCAACACCAAAATGTAACAGTTGCAACAGACCCCTTGCCAAAAGAGACTTATCTATGTCAAATAATTAATATGAGCTCTAAAGAAAATGTTAGTTCGTTTATCTAAATTATTTATTTAAGAATGGAAAATTTATGATTATTAGTTTTCTCTTTCAATATTTTATTCACACCTGATATTGAAGTAGCAATAAATTTCTTATTATATTTAAATCAAAATTTTTATTATTGAAGAATATTGCAATACGTTTTATTTGATAGGTACACAGAAATAATTCTATATTTTGTTTTTAATTTATTGTTAAATTCACACCTATCATCAATAAAGTAAAAAGGAGGGAGATCAGTACCCATCTGTACCTCCTTCTAACATTATTTCAGGTTGTTCTTACTCATGGAGGTCCCTCATCCACCTTCTTTTTAGCCTTCGGTACGTATTTACGTATCTGAACAAATTAACGTTAAACGCAGCTAAAAACTCAAGCAATTGCCATAGGATCGCAGTCCCTTCTCCATTCAAATGCCAACTTTCCCACATTATTCCTTAATGGTCATCCAATAACTTTCCATTCCTCTGTTAAAAATTTAGGCTTAACCATTGATCAAACCCTCTCCTGGAAATCCCATATTGCACAAATCTCCCGAAGGTCAATCGGTATCCTAAAACTATTTCACCGCTCCCGTCACCTCCTTCCCCTAACCACACGCAAACTTCTAGTATCCTCCCTTATCTTCCCCCAATTTGACTACGGTTGCGTGATATATGGCGGGCTCTTGAAGACAGATTAAAACGCATCATGAACTGCTTCATTAGGTTTGTCTTCGGCACCTCGAGACGTTCCCGTGTTTCGCATCTCTACACTGAGTTAAATTAAACTGAGGCTTTAAAGTTAAACTGAGGCTTTTTCCCCTCCTTCCGCAGAAAATACTTCCTTGGCACCTACCTATTCCAAGTTATCAACACCCGTCACCCTCCCTTTATTTACAGTAACCTGAAATTCAAGTCTGCTTTCAAATCACTGCATACAAGATCTCGTCTTTCCGATCTCTGTACTCCATCCCAGTACTCCTGAAGTACTGCATTCCAATGTTTCTTCCTTGTCCGATCCTCTACTCTATGGAATTCCCTCCCCCCCCCCTCCTGTATCCGCAATGCTTCTTCCCTTGGAACATTCAAAACACTACTCTGTCACCATCTTCTTTCCCTCCAACCTGACGCTCTCTAATTATAAGGATTTATGTACTTTGTATGTAATCGTCTAATTTAATTACTAAGACCGTCAGACATATAACATTAGCAAAAATTATAGCTTGACTATGATAATGTTTTGATTTCTTGTAATGATATTTTTAATTTTCTATCTTTTAGTTTTCTTTAAGTTTCTGTTTGGTTTTTTTCTCTTCTGCAATTTTGTTTACAATATTAACCTCTATTTTGTATATTTATGTTTTCACTCTCTTTTTATTAATAGTTTTTTTCTTTTTCTAGTTTTTCTCTGTAATTTTTTTCATACATATTTGTATTTAATTTCACCTAGATTGTTTATGGCCAGTTATGATCTTACTTTGTATTATTTTAAGTTATTCTTAAGGGACTTTGTCCCAGAATAAAGTTTTCTTTCTATTCTATTCTATTTTCAGGAATATTTGAAATAATTATACATAGTTTTATAAACTAAAACCAGGAGCTATGTTACAGTTTTGCAACACAAAGCTGTTGCGCTGGTTTAGTATAAAAGTAGCGCCTTACCTCTCGCGTCAGTAGGTACTAAACAATCAATTCTTTTAGTGTGTACGTCTAGATTTCATGCATTAGTACCAGTAAAATATTGGGAAAAGAGTGAAAATATGCAATAGGATACTCCCATTACTTAACCAAAACCACGTCAATGAATCAACTGCAAAACAATGGAGCAGAAAATATATAATAATTATTTAATCTATAAGTTTTAATATTTTCTCTAAAGTTTGAAATACCTTATTCAGGAGTTCAAATGAAACTTGAGTGCATAGTGGTCAGTTCAGAACCGTAAAGAGTTTTTGATTAAAAATAAAACCTTTTAAGGAACACAAAACAAAATAAGAGTTTTAAACGAGAATCTTCTAAGCGGAAGAAGGAAAAAAAAAGGGGGTGGAATTGCGTTTTCGACGAAGAGCAAATGAAGACGCAGACAGTGGCAGCCATTAAGGGCTAGGGGGCTAGTGGATAGGGCTCTTGGGCTGTCCTAATCTTAGCGAATTGTGAAACAGTTTCACATCCAACCCTAACTCACTTTTCTTTTTCTTTTTTTCTCATTTGTAATGGAAACTCAATTTGTTTCTTACTCTTCTAAATCTCATATTTTCTTTTATGTTCTATTTTTGCGGCGCCATTAGTCCCCCCCCCCTTCTCTGAGTGATCGCACCGAAATTCCTTTAAACAACCCTCGCTCTGTTGTTTCGTTATTCAGTTTAAAGTTTTTGTTTCAACTTGTTATTTAGTTACTCATCATTTGTGTAATTTTATTCACAAACGTGTATTGTTAACTTTCTTTATACTATGATAGAAGTTTAACCCTATACACAAAGTTTGACTATACCTATTTATGTAACCTAACATAATGATTTAAAAACACCATAACTCCTCAATCTCAAACCTCTTGAATTTTTACAACCTCTTCAGAACCATTCCTAAGATCCAAACGCTATAGCTCAAAGATTAACCAGTTTTAAACATCCTAAAAACACACTTCTAAGATTAAAAAACTTCTAGTTACCCCTTTAGAAATATGTATTTATATTGGAGTTCTGGCAATGCTAGCTCATACCCTGAGCGATATTACTATAGCAATCCCACTCATCCTCTACTGGGATTTGACACCGGTGACAGCTGAGAGGGCTACGGTGGGATTTCTTTAGACCTGACTTATCCTTCCATAAGTGGAAAATATGGTTTGTACGGGTTTCTCTGGTACGCTTATACACATTCCATATAAAGTGTGATTTTAGTTTTGATTTTTAATTTTATTTATTTAATTTTTTAATATTATTATTCAATCTAGACAAACGTCTTACTTGGAATTCACTTACCAGACATAAAAGACCAGAAACCGCTTGTCGTTTTCGACTATTCCAACATTTAATAGCCAAGCGTTCAAGGCTCCCGATTAATTACAGAAGATACATTTTTATGATAGTAATTAGACCTATTAGGACACATATTGTTAAGCTTTGATTAAGCCTTCCGATTCTTCTCGTATCGAATCCTTAAAATCCAAAACCCTTCGTAGAATACTCAATGCTCCGTATTATGCAACACATAACTTATCCACATATACTATTCATTTAAACATGCATATATAAATTAAATATACGATATAGATGTTTCATATGTTGCAGATTTGGTCCAAACTATTTATATACTAATACTTCCATTACAAGCTACATACCCACTTAAATCCACTAGTCTCCCAACTTACTTCTCGCTGGAGTAATTTATTGATACCCAACTACTAAATAGTTCTTCACAAGTTATTGACATGTCATTGTAATCATTTTACTTCACGTTTACTTATTTTGTATATTTTATACTTTTGTAAATATCAATAAATTTAAAAGTTTCTAGGGAGTACCTTATATTATTGTATCACATAAACGTATTTTAAAAAGCCTGACTGAGACCAATATTAGTTCTTTTAGCAATAAATATACTTCACTGTTCGAAACCGAATAGCTGAAAAGTTACTTCAATTCTCCAAATACATCCATAATATAAATAATTATATACAATTCATGTATATATTCATACATGAATATTCAGGTTCGTGTATAATATATTAATGCAATGGGTTTATATTTGATGTGTAAATATCGTTAGGCCTATTTTTAAAAGAATCCCATGCTCATTTTATCTTATACTCATATTTACGTCATTAATACAGCTGTAAATTTTATATTAAAAAAGATATTAAAAATTATACAAATATTAGCCTTGTGTTATTGAAAAAAATTATTTCTATTGACCTACCGCTTATTATAGGGGTATGAAAAGAAACGTAAAGATTTTTATTTGAATAAATTTATAATACATAAATTCTCGGAAATCAGCTGATTAGTTGCAAAGCCTTATAAATCCTAATATTAACAAGCCCATTAAATCTGTATAGAAAAACTAGAGCATTCAAAATGCTGATTGACTTTATTCATCCCACAAAATATTGATAGTCTTTTCTCTTTTTTTAATATATTACAATTTCAATGATTGCCAGTAATGAATACTACAAATTAATATTTGAAAACTATAAATAATAATAGTATTGTCATTGTTTATAATCTGATATAGAAATTTTCCATTTAAACATGTACGATATAAACGATCTCTAAACCCCATTCTACAGAACGACTGCATTCCAACGTTCCTTTCTTGCCCGTTTAGCTATTCTTTGGAATTCTCTTCCTCCCTCCATTCGCAAAGTATCTTCCCTCAGAATTTTTAAAACACCTCTTCCACCACCTTATCTCCCTCTGGACGGAAGCTATTTAATCATATGGATGCTTTATAACGAATGCAGCATATTAAATTTTTAGAAATTTCAATTCTTCTTATAATAATGTTTTCACTCAAATATATTTCCATTTTTATTTCTTCTTTATCATTTTTGTCTGTTCCCTCTCGACAAATATCAATTTTCTTCGTACTTCACTAGGTTTAAATCCAGAAATTTCAAATTTCAATCAACTTTGTACATAATATTTTTTTACTTTACCGAATGTATATATGGTTTGGTGTGTATATAAGTGTATTTGTTTATAGATTGTTTTTCTTTAAATGATTTTATTATAAACTTGTATTTACTTTATGTTATCTTATTTCATTATTCGATTTAAAATATCTTGGCCAGATGTGATTTACTTTTTATAATTCATTCGTTCTTATTCTTAGGGACTTTGTCCCAGAATAAAATTTATTTTCTATCTATCTATCTATCTATATATAAATTAAAATAGTTTTCCAATATGATAGAATATATGACTATTATTTGCTACCGTTAAGATAGCGAAATTCAACAATAGGAACCTCACCGCAGTCACATCCCTCTAAATACCGGAACACCTCCCAACTATTCAATGGTAGACTTTGACTATAAGTTTGCCTAGACCGTGTCTCTCTCATACCGAGTTCAGCCCTCCCATCAGGATAACTTTAACTTGATTTTCGTCTACAACGTCGAATATAATAATTGACATCAAACTCAAATATTGTAGTTGTGTAATATCAATCATAGAAAATTTGACGAGCTCAGTATACAACATCTGCAATCTTAACAAATCTGTGATACCTGAGTTGATTCCTGTTGATTATCTATTTAAAATGCAAAACGGGCGTTACAGGTGAAAATAATCTGTAAACTGATTGTCGAGAACAATATAAAATTTAAACATCTTGATATATAATTTGATAAGGGGATCAATGATATTATTATAATTATTACAATACTATTCCGTAAAAAATATTTATTTATCCAAAAAAATATTTTTGATTATCAAAATACCAGGCAACGTTTCATGGCTAATAGCACATTTTCAAGCCTTATATTATCTAAACAACAAATATGCATTATTACTTTACAAAAATGAAATTAAAATTTATAAATAAATATATATATTAATATTTTAACCATATACCACCTCAAATATTATTTTCACAGTCAAGATTAATTCACAAATATACTTCGTCAGTTTATGATGTTTATTTCTCTAACAATTAAAGAGATATCTCGGGTAGGGAGGTTCATTTTGAACCTATTTAAGGTCACTTACCTTAAAGGTTACCTCTATACAAAATCTTACGGTTTTTTTTTTATGAATTTTTTTGTAAATCAAACATTTATGCCTTATAACTTCGTTGTTTACTGATATATCAACGCCATTGTTTTGTTTTTCTAATTACTAATAAATTGTTCATGTAAAATAAAAAAGATTTGATGCAAAAACCAAATACGAAAAAAAACGGGTGATCGTTAAATCTGGTTAAAGGCAAAAAAAAAAAAAAAAAAATGTTTTTAATCTAATTTGGATTTGGCTGTTGCCCTTACTTTTTTTTTTTTTTTTTTTTTTTTTTTTTTTTTTTAACCTAAACTTGAAGTTCTGATTCATACTGAGATTTGATTATTAAAATGTGTTAATAGAACCTTTTCAAATGGCGGATCTACCAGCGGTATCCGATCACCAGGTCGTTAATTACCCCAAGCCCTTGGAAAGAGCATTAATTTCGCCGCTGTCTTGACCTGCTCATTATTTATAGAGATCCATTAATAATTATTAGCAATAATATCTCCCGGAAAACAGAGATTTTTGATAGCTCATTTAAGATTTATATCCCTCGTCTTGAACATCGTATAATCCTACAGCATTTGCTGAGGTGGATTCATTTATTCTAATTAGTGCAGTAAACTTACTTCAAGGATAGAATAATGAAAAATACATTTTTAAATATTATATAATATAATCTTTCATTGATATAATATAATTATAATATTTTATATAATATAATGTTTCATTCACATAATGTATATAAAATAAATGAAAAACATTAAAAATATGAAATGAAAATGAAATGAAAAAATAAACTTTATTCTGGGATTTACTGTCCCCTAAGAATAAAAATAATGCACAGTTAAAAGTGCAATTGTCTGGCCTATTATTTACAAATCAGATGCTTCAGTAATTACAGCATACATTTTCTACAGGAAAAAAAATTAAATTAAAAAAATAAAAATAAATAAATATATGAAATAATAATTATAACATAAAAAACAATCGTGTATATATATATATATATATATATATATATATATATATATATATATATATATATATATATATATATATATATATGAACATATAAATGAAAGAATGAGGAAAAAAAAAAAAGTAATTCTAGTTCATTTGGTTATTGACATATTTGCGGAAGATTGATTGTCTACAGGATTTAATTATTTAATTAATTTGGTACAGGAATAAATTATTTTTAAAGAAAGTTATGGAAGCTGCTTTACGAATAGAAGTGGGTAGGGAATTCCAGAAGGCTGTAGCATGAATGATGAAGGATTTTTCAAAGGAAGCGGTTTCATGTGAGGGGATATATAGTTTAAAAAGTTTGGATCTAGTGTTTAAGAGGTAGATAGAAAACGCAGAGTTAATAAATCAAGAATATAAGGAGGGGTTTTGGTTTTTAGACATTGGAATAGGAAAGTACCCAAAAAGTATAGCCGTTGGAATTTAGGAAATAGCCACTCAAGCTCAGAATATCGGCAAAGTAACGTGTGACCGCCTGGGGATCCCGAAGATAAATCTAATGAAACATATCTTTGAAAAGTTTTTCTAAAATAAAAATTAACAAAAAATAATTGACCATAAAAATTAAAATACAGGGTAATTATTAAAATACAAGAACGCTTATATATACAGGGTGTTCGGAAGATCATTGGCCAAAGAGGTATCTCGGGTAAGGAGGTCCATTTTAAACTTACTTAAGGTCACTTTCCTATATACAAAGTCTTACGGTTTTTATTTTAAGAATTTGTTTGTAAAAATTGCCAAAATCAAACATTTATGCCTTATATCTTCGTTGTCGTATATCAACGCCATTTTTTTTTTGCTTTAATTACGTAAACATTGTCCATGTAAAATTTAAAAAAATCGATAAAAAAAACAAATACAAAAAAAAACGGGTGATCGTTAAATCTTGTTAAAGGAAAAAAAACATGTTTTTAATATAATTTGTATTTGGCTGTTGCCCTTACTTTTTTTTTTTTTTTTTTTTTTTTTTTAATCTAAAATTGAAGTTCTTAATTTTATTATAATTTTTTTTTTCCTTTAACAAGATTTAATGATCTCCCGTTTTTTTGTATTTGTTTTTTGCATCAAATCTTTTTTATTTTACATGGACAATGTGTACGTAATTACAGCAAAAAAAAATGGCGTTGATATATCAGTAAATAACGAAGTTATAAGGCATAAATGTTTGATTTTGGCAATTTTTACATAAAAATTCATAAAAAAAAAACCGAAACACTTTTTATAAAGGTAAGTGACCTTAAATAGGTTCAAAATGAACCTTCCTACCCAAGATACCTCTTTGGCCAACGATCTTCCGAACACCCTGTGTGTGTGTATATATATATATATTTATTAGTATAATACACTGAAATATTTTTGTACCTGCATCTTTGGGAATACCCACACAGTCCTTTTAACTTAATTTTTAAGAAATAGGGTTTTCCCCACTAACCCTTGATAACTGTCTGTTTAAACTCACTAGGTTAGTTGTGTACTAGAATCATTAGTCTGTTCATATCCACCAGTAACATTGTAAGTAGCTTCATACTCCTCTATATTCTGTAATTATATATATTTGTATTACCCTACACATATTGTTATATACCTACCTGTACTGTAGCTAACTTTATGTTCTGAAATAACTTGTATAACTTATATAATTTTATTGTAACCTGTTTTTTTCACTGTAGGGCATGATTATGAGAACAATATAGTCTCGAAACGTCGCCAAAATAGTTGATTTTTTATTTTATGACTGAACCTCAAGAACCTTACTAAACAATATATATATATATATATATATATATATATATATATATATATATATATATATATATATATATATATATATAGTTATGGATAGTTGTCTTTTAAACGTCCATGTGACTCACATACGCATATCACTAGTAAATTTATACCCCCTCTATATTTTAGAATTATACATAATTTGAATTATTTTAGATATTTATATTGTTAAATATATTCTTTTAACTACCTGTGTAAATTATATAATTGTAACCTGTGTTTTTCACTGTATGGCATGATTATGAGAACAAGTCGCCTTAAAAAATTTATTATTTTATTTACTCAACAACATAAAGACGGTATCCAACATCTAATTAAAAAAAAATGTTTAAAATAAAATAGACCAGTCTCAAACTTAAATAACAATATGCAACTATATAACATCATTATCTGAAATAGAGTCCTGTTTACCGATTTTGAAGGATAAATAGTGATGAGCTTATTCTAGAAATTTATATAACTGGTTGGAGTGTATGAGATCAATAGGGGACGGAAAATTGTTCATTAAAAATGGTATTGTGGATTAAAAAGTGTATGTAAATATCATAGAAGAAAATTTATGTCCATCAGCAGAAAAATAGTGTATTAATACTATTTTATATACTGGCAAGACAATTACAATGAGCATAAAGCATTATACTCTAGGCTGATGTTGTATTATACTACACCAAAGTAGCTCGAAACTCCCCCAAAATTTCCTGAAAAGGACTCGTTAGAACGATTATGGGATCATCGCGAAAGATAAATAAGAAACCGACAAATAAAAAATAAAAATTATTTATTCGTTGGCTTGGTGAATGAGAGGGATAGAATTGTTGGCTCACTTACAAAGAACTAGTACTCGAAGGCAAGACGAGAAGTTTTATACAAACAAAAGGATACGTAACTAAGTATTAATCTCTAAAGAAAGTATAAAAATTATTATTATGCTATACTAAAAATAGAAGTGTCCCAATATCTTTTTTAACAATTTCTTTTTGTAAATGAATTATTCTTAATTTTTAAACAACTCCTTTTCTAATTTATTTATTTGTTTCAATGGCATTAATAAAACATTCTTTTGGAATAAGGTTCTTTTTTAAACATTTTAACCACAGTTCCAACCATTTTTGTTCTGACTGTATTTATTTAAAACAATACATTTTATTTTGATAATTTCACTTGTTTTTTGTAGAATACATTTTTTTTTCTTCGTTTTCGTTTATTAATGTAACAAAATAGTATACTTTTACTCGTATTTCTGAGGCCTAGTGTACATAATAAGAAGCGAAAGCAACTAAGATGTCCTCTTACGGGATAAGCTTAAATACCTAAAAGACTTATTTCAGGAGGATTATTCGATAGGTTAGAATCGATTAGGGCAGCCCCAATCGGTTTATCCGTTCGATTAGCCGCATTAAAGCAGCGGCCCCTCCGTGTGTTCCTAAAGCTCGCACTCTTTCAATTATTCACAAGCTCTCCTCAGTGAGACAATTTAATCTTCTCGTTTTTAAAATTTTCACAGTTTCATCAAGTGATTAGCCCGTGCAGTATTAATTCATAGTTGAACAGTAGAGACATGGATTTTATGTATATTTATCATAAGTACAATTAAATTACACGATTGGTGTTATTATTTTGCTAATACAAATTTAACGTGTTGGGTGAAAAAAAGATATTTCTTTGAAGTTTTCAGTTTTATTTAAAACTGAATGCCACTGAATTAATTTTTTTTAAATCGATCGATTTCGTACTTTCTTGAATTATTTTGTACTCTCATATTAACATATTTTAATATGCATCAGACTCATGGACTGACTTCTACACTACACAAGACATCACAGGGCATGCGGCAGTGAGTAGCATTTTCATACTCGTAGATGTAAAATAAGATATTCATTCTTACGTCCTTGTAAATTCACACAAGATCAAAATATGCACCACCTCTTATATGAATGCAGACTACTCACTGACTACTGACCTATACTACAGACAAAAACAGTACAGAAACTAGGACATTGGCCGGCATAAAAACTATAAATAATTTGTAAAGCATTAATTAGAAAATTCATGGTATATTGTTTAAAACTATAATGCCATCGAATTAATTCAATAACATTAACTATCCTGGATATTTTGTATTCTCATGCACCATTCTAACACATTTAACATGTGTCTATCATTTGTTTATTGTTCATTATTTTTCATAAAAATGTTTTTTTTAATTGTATAACATAAAATGAGGGAAAAAAATATTTCCAACAGAATTAATCAGAATATTCATATCTTTTGGTGAGGTTTCTTCAACTCTTCTATATCTTCTATTTCTATCGGCTCTTTTTTTAGCCATTAGCACTAAAACTTTCATCAATTGTGAGTCAAATTCTTAAATATCTGTGAACCCTCTAAGGCGCCTGAAAAGAAGATGACCGCGGGACCTTTTAATATAGTACTTCATTATATAGAACCTTAATAAGTGCTACCAATGGGTAGTTGTTTTAAAAACAAGTTTCTTGTCATTTTTATCATTATCATCATATTTACTTGATGTATTATATTTGTATAAACAGTTGTAAATTTCAATAAATAATTCTTTTTTTAAATATCTGTGATTCAAATAGTAAATAGTGTCTCTCTTCTTCTTCACTTGGCGCTACAACCCGCTTGCGCGAGTCTTGGCCTCCTCTATAGATGAATGCCAGTCATCTCGGTTCAATGCCGCCACCATCCAGTTGCGGACACCAAGGAAGCTTCTTGCATCTTTTGCAACTGCATCACTCCATCGTAGCCTTGGTCTACCAACTCTTCGTACACCGTAGATATTTTCTCTCAATAACTTGAGAGGCACATCATCGGGATTCATCCTTCCTACATGCCCTGCCCAACGCAGGCGCCCCAGCTTGATGTGATCCACCACGTCGACATCATTGAATAAAGTTCTAAGTTCTTCATTATTTCTCCGCCTCCATGTCTCCCCCTCCAGGATGGCTCCATAGATCCTGCGAAGGATTTTCCTTTCCAACCCAAGGAGGGCAAGCTCGTCGTTTCTAGTGATGGTCCAGCATTCCGAGGCATATGTTAGGACAGGTCGAATGAGGGTCTTATATAGTCTTATTTTTGTGGACCTAGATAACAACCGGCTTTTCATATAGTCCTGTAGACCAAAGTATGCCCTATTAGCCATCAGCATTCTTCTATTAATTTCCTGATGTAAATTATTATCTTGGTTCACTTGCGTTCCTAGGTATGTAAAGCTATCTACCCACTCAAAAGTATGATTCCCGAACCGCACATTATTATCTCTCTGTACTCCAGATGCAACACACATGTATTTGGTTTTGGCCTCATTTACCTCAAGTCCGATTTCCTTGGCAGCAATCTCCAGGTCCATAAATGCATCCCTTATCGCAACCCTTGATCGACCAATCAGGTCCACATCGTCCGCATAAGCTAGCAGTTGGGTCGTTCTATTTATAATAGTACCATTCATCTCTATTTTAGATTTTTTGATAGCCCACTCTAACGCTAGATTAAATAGGATGCACGCCAGGCCATCCCCCTGCTTTAGGCCTTTATTTGTGGTGAAAGGTTGTGAAAACTCATTCTGGGTCTTCACCACACAAACCACCCCAGTCATTGTCATTTTAATTAGGCGTACTAGCTTTGGGGGTATCCCCAGCTCCAGGAGTGCATGATATAGGGTGTTACGTTGCACACTATCATAAGCCATCTTGAAATCGATGAAAAGGTGATGGGTATTCAATTTGTATTCCCACGTTCTTTCTAGGATTATCCTAAGTGAGTGGATTTGGTCTATTGTGGATCTACCACTTCTGAAACCAGCTTGATATCTTCCAATCAGACGTTCAGCGATGGGGAGCAGTCTTCTATAGAGAACTCGAGATAGGATCTTATAAACTGTGGGTAGTAGCGATATGCCTCTGTAGTTGTCACATGTTAAGAGGTTTCCTTTTTTGTGAATCGGGCATATAACCGTTTTATTCCATTCTTCAGGCATTGCTTCTGTCTGCCATACCTGTAGGAAGAGTTCCTGAAGTACCTTCACGAGTTCTGTACCTCCATATTTGAAAAGTTCAGAGGGTAAGCCATCATAACCTGGGGCCTTATTATTTTTTAGCCTTTGTACTGCTTCTTCAATCTCGTCCTCATCTGGTGGCTCCAATTCGTCCTCCTCCGAAAGTGGCATACACATGATTTCGTGATCGACAGACTCCTCCTCTTGGTTGAGAAGCGAGTTGAAATGTGTCCTCCAACGTTCAAGAATTCCTTTCTTGTCGGTTATAAGTGAGCCATCCCTCGCCCTGCATGAGATTGTTCTTGGCTTGAATCCTGCTCGACCCTCATTAACCATTTGATAAAATTTTCTGGCTTCATTACCGGTTCTATGTTCCTCTACCTCCTTCAGCTTTTCTCTTTGCAGCGCCCTTTTCTTTCTCCTATGAGTTTTCTTTTCTTCTTGTCGTAACCTTCTATATTCTTCGGTTGATCTTCGAGTGTGTCTTCTCTGTATCATCATTTTATAAGCTACATTTTTCTTGTACGTAGCTTCCCTGCATTCATCATCGAACCATGAGCGTTTATTAGGTCTTTCTTCGAATCCTAAGATGTCCTCAGCTGCTTTATGCAAAACTTTTTGGCATGTTAGCCACAGTTCATTCATGTCAGTACTTCCCGGTTGATTCTGGAGGTTTTCTTCTACTGTTACAGTGTAGCGTTGTTGAGTTTCATCATCTTTGAGCATACCAATATTAAATTTTTTAATTTCCAGTGTTCTTGGTGTTCTTTGCTCCCTGGTTAGTGAGATTCGTGGCCTTAGTCGAGCGATTAAAAGGTAATGATCCGAGTCGACATTTGCTCCTCTGTATGCTCTTACATCTAGCAGATCAGTCCGGTTTCGGGAGCTTATGAGTATGTGGTCTATCTGATTTGTTGTAGAGCCGTCATTAGAGTGCCAGGTGTTCATGTGGATTCTCTTATGTGGAAAGAGTGTCCCGCCAATCACTAGGTTCTTTGAGGCAGCAAAATTTATGAGTCTTCGGCCATTATCATTCGTTAGTATGTGAGCACTGTGTTGACCAATCGTTGGCTCATAGATATGTTCCTTACCCACTTGTGCGTTACAATCTCCGACCACCAGCTTTATGTCACCCCCAGGGCAGTCATCAAAACACTTTTCAAGTTCATTATAGAAAGTGTCTTTATCATCCTCCTGAGATACTTCCGTGGGTGCATGAACACTTAATAAACTATAATTCCTAAATCTGCCTTTTAGTCGAATGTAGCAGATTCTTGGGTTGATCGGCTTAAAATCTACGACGAGTTGTGACATCCTCTTCCCTATGATGAATCCAGTGCCAAAAGTATGTAGGCGGTCATCACAGCTATAGTAGATGGTGTGGCATCCTTTCTTCACACTTCCCTGCCCTGTCCATCTGATTTCCTGAATGGCGGCAATGTCCACAGTGTATACAGTAAATAGTGTCTAAGTGAGGATTATCAAAGAACAACTATTTGATCCGATGAATAATGGTTGTATGAGTGAGGCAGAGACTCCCAATGATCTTAGACCATCTTTCAAATTAATTAATCTGTCAGGTTAATTTTTTTTGGTGTTTTCTTCAATTGTTAATACTTTAAATTTGACCTACATTTAACTTCTGTATGTGTCGTACTTTCTTTGACTTCACCTTTTTGTGAAATATGTTATATTTCCTATAACATTATACATAAGCTACTTATATTTCCATGAGTTCAATCTTTCTGAATAATTGAAAGATTTTAGATTTTCATGACATAACAATTTCAGTACAAAACAATACATCGGTATGACACAGAACTTTTGTAACTACCTTTGATCATTAACTATATTGCAACAACTAAATTTCCCAATACAGCAGAAAATCCATCCTAATCCTATTGCAACTTCTAAGATTTCCTAATTTATTTCTCCGAAGCACCCGCCTATTCTTTGTATCCTCTCTCATGTCCTTCTACTTCAATTATGGGTGTTTGGTTTATGCAAGACTTTCTAACAAAATCAAGATAAGATTGAAAAGACTAATGAACCGCGTCAGTAATCCCCAGGCATTACTTCCTCCGTTCCTTTCTATTCCAATCATTTAAAGCTAAAACGATATCTAATATTCTTTACTTGTGTTCATCCATCCACTTTCTAAAT
The DNA here is from genome assembly GCA_003667255.2 of Euschistus heros. Taxonomy (NCBI): domain Eukaryota; kingdom Metazoa; phylum Arthropoda; class Insecta; order Hemiptera; family Pentatomidae; genus Euschistus; species Euschistus heros. The sequence goes on from RCWM02000027.1 coordinate 2,207,158, forward strand.
ACAAGGTCCTAACATTTAAACCTTTATATCCTTTCACACAGAACTACTTCCATTGCAAAATCATTCCAGCTACCTCGTTTGGAATTTCCTTTTCCATCCACATATAAAGCTCCTTTTTCTTTATTCACTTCTTTCAAACATTAAATATTTCTCCACCATTTAAAAAATAAACGTTCTGTAAATACATAAAAATAAATTATAATAAGTAAAGCGTAGAATTACAAAACTAATCAAGTCCATTTTTGAAATTATTACACAGCTGGTTGATAAAGGTAAATGTCAAACTGTATTATGAAGGATTGAACTATTTTTTGGTAGAAAACCTTTCACGTATAAATAATCTATTACAAAAATTATTTTAAATTATGTACATATAATAAGCATTGGACTTGGTTGATTTTAGAATTCTATACCTTTTGTATTGATACTTGGAGATCTGTATTTTATTTTAGATTTTACATTATAGATTCATAAGATTCTTATTTTATAATCTACTGACGTCTTTTTATAGAATTTATTCAGCTACTTGAATATATTTTTATAACGCATTTTCGTTATTCTCAGTGAACCATATATCCCAGAAATTAAGTTTTATTTGATTAAATTTTTCATTAATTTTCAAAATATTTCACAACATTATAGTTATGCTAATATACTCATACAATATACATCTGCTATAAATTGCCCTGACAACAAATAACGAAGTTTTAATAAGAGTTTTATGAGTGATCTTCTTCAATTAAGTATGAGCTGAAAGAATACCAGGTGGATGTAACAAAGGCTACTGGTATCCATCACGATGTGAAATTGCATTTTATTTTAATATTAATTAAATGTATAATGTTATATGTACTTCTGCAACGTTCTTACTATTTTCTGTCTCTAAAAATTATTAATTAAATATTCAATTTAAAAGTTAATATTATCATTAACTTGAAGATACATTTACATCTTATATATTCTATTATGTTATATTTTAGTTTTTATCATCCGTTCTATATTCAGTTTTTACTAAAATGGCAATTCAAATATCGATCCGGTTTACGCTCTAAATTTACATGACTATAAGTGAACAAAAGAGTTATATTTGGATTAAAACATCTGTATTATTTATATGTATATATACATATATAAAGGAAATGTTTTTTTTTTTGTCCGAGAAAATCTCAAAAAATATTTTAAACTCCATTTGAGAAGGTTAGATAGGAGTGAGGGTTTGTGTATGCAGCGCAGGTGTCAAATCTGCATGGCAAATGGTATCCACCCTCGGCTCCCCGTTTTAATCAAGATCCCAGCCGCATCTGAATCTTTGCAATGACGATTTTTTTTTTTTTTCTAAATATCACAGTGTCCGTTTTTATACTTTTTTTCTTTCTTTTGTTTAAGGTTGATTATAGAATATATTAAAAGAAATAGTTCCGACCAAACATTAATATCAATATATTTTATTTAAAGATTTTATAATGATAACCTAAAAGCAAAATGAAAACTCTACTGGGTTGAGATACGGTCTCAATGATTACCAAAAAAAATAAAATTGTTGCATATATTCTTATCAGGGATGAAAAACCGTGACACGTTAAAGAATTTATAATGATTATAGTAAAAATAATTATGATTGATAGATTTAGCTATCAATTCAGGTTTTAATACGATAAACTTACCATCAACATAAGATTTTAGAAAATAATTAAAATTTAAATTTAATTTACCACTATTTTAAATTAACCTATTGCTCTATAAATGTAAATATTTTCCAGGCTTATTATATCACCTTAGGTAGTTCAAAAAGTTATAAGATATTTTAATAACTATAATACAATATAATAAAACAATAAAACAATATTTTAATAACTTGTTTAATCTCTGACCGACTCTTCTCTATAGGCTCTGAAATCTTATTAATTTCAGCAGGAGTCCCTCAAGGCTATATCATGGCCCTACCGCTGAAATTGATATACACGCCTCACTGTGATGACACTACTATAATCACTAAAAATGCCTAACTCATGTAAAATATAGGAATTAAAAATTGACTAAACTTCACATTTATATTACGACACAATACTTGTCCCTTTGTATACATGAACAATCACGCAATACCACAAACTCTGTGATGATGTTCATTGTATGTATATTACATTTGCTGATTGTAATATTGTATTACAGGTGCAAATACAAGTTCTTAATTAAAAAAGTAATTATAATCTGTTTAATAAAAATTATAAATTTCAGAAACTAAGATAAAATCCTTGGAAAAATAATTATACTACATTGGGAAAAGGGGATAGAGGGAGATGGGGATAGATAGGGATAGATAGAGGGAGGATCCAGGAGAACATCTTATAATTACTTCCTTATCACAGTTAGCTCCCCACCCTCCTCCTCCCACGGCTATATATTATCTCTCCCTTATCACTAATTACCGTCCCATAAATGATAAACTTATCAAGTGGAACCCACGCCTAAAAGTCAGTTAATTTATGTCCTACTTTTTTTTTTTTACTTTTATATTTTCCTACCGTTCTGAATATCACTTACATCCAGTAGCATCCTCGTGAACTCATATAGTTTTATCACAATGTTAGTTTGCAAAAAATCACACAATCACTTTGAACAAAAATAAAAAATCCTGTGCAACTGCAACCTTTAAACGGTTTTTTACTTAGGTAAGGATGTTGTGTTACAGGGCCAACGATTGTGAAAGGAGAAAATTTGGCCAAAACCACGCACAACCGCCAGGTTTTTTCCCAATTAAGGGTGCCCTTTTCATATAAGCTGGTGAGCTCCAGGAGGGACTCACGATCTTGACGTCAAGCTACGGCTAAAATAACTAAATATATTTTCTGCCTACAGTTGGATGCCATCTCGGGCCCAGGAGCTTGGCTGTTCAGTGATATGTTTCTTGGGTGGCCTAAAGGGAAACAGATTTTCATTCAACGAAGTAACTAAAAACAGGGGTAACCATTTAGTAAACATTATGGAAACCTTAGGTTTGTTGGTATGTAATAGCAGATTTATTAGATTCAGCACTGCCAACTTCACCTATTTCAGCGATAAAAGTAAGAGGGTAATTGATTTAATATGGATATCCAATGAGTCCTGGGGTACAGTGTCCGAAATGTATGTATATTCACCATGAAGCACAAGCCATGTTATTTAGCTTTATGCTCTCAATAACATTTTAAAACATAATTTCCGAAATTAACTAGTTAGTATGTTGCTTCTTTCGTTTTTATTTTCGCGATCTCGAGAAACGCCCACATTTATGTTATTTGTTATGTTACCATGCTATGTGGTGTTAATGTGGCTATTTCCTTCTTTTCATCACCAGTTTTTTCTGGCTCCTTTCCTCTTCCAAACCGTCCAATCCCAAAGTCGACCTTACATTTCCGAACTCCTTCAACTCAAATATTCGGTTTTTACCCGCCAAACAGATTTGTGTACTCCTGCTCATTCCTCAGCTGCTTTCGACAGAACTTTCCTAATTCGATCCTCTTCTCTATGGAACTCCATCTCTCTAACCCTTCACCATTTAAATTCCACTCCTTTAACCGTCCACTATCCATCTAGATTCACTAAAACCGTCAATAGCCACTTTTTAGTTATACAAAATACTAACAGTTTATTTAAATGAAATTTTATTGATTTTGCACAAACTATATTAATTTTTTTGTGTTTTTTTATTAATAGCCTTTTTCTTTCTTTTTCATTGTATTATTATTTTATTCTAAAAAATATTATTTCATTTTAAGGCTCTGAAGGCCCTTGGCTGTAAATTATTTTTTATTCTTAAGGGCCTTAAGGTCCCAGAATAAACAACGAGCTTTTTTATTATTATTATTATTTTTAAAAAATGAATACGTATCTTAATCTATTGGGTTTAACATTCAAGATTCAATGTTCAAGTGTGAGAATTATGGTTTAATTAATACTACTTATTCTCATCTGAGTGACTAGTTCGAGACTAAATTAAAACGCACGTCTCATGAGTAATATGTTATTAACCTTGTGTTTTATTATTATTCCAATCATCATATTTTGGACCAATTGGGTGCTAGCAAAAACGTATATCTCTTAAGAGTTTTCTAAATGAAAATGGTGAAATATTTCTCTAAACTAAATATAAATGTAACCACCATTACAGGTATTTTTATAAGAAGTATGTTAAGTAAAACAATAATTTGTGTTTAGACAAAGAGGACAATTCAGGCTCGGTTTTCCACTAACAGATATTAATAGTGCAGCTAAAAAAAAAAAAAAAAAAATTAATCAAAGGACAGCTTAAGCGAAATCGATTACATGTAGGAATCGATACATCGTTAGGTCTACCTGAACCAGGAGAGCTGCTATAAACAATGCGGGAGTAAAGGAGGCGAAGGCGCGGATAAAATATTCGGAGCGACAGGGGATTAATGAGGCAGTGGATTATCTGATAAGATCCCGGAGGCTGTTGATTAACATTCCGCGGCCTCGGGGAGGGGGGCCACTATCAAATCAGCTATCTAGGATCTCTAGGATATCTAGAATCGATAGCCGCTTCTCCTCCGCTATGTCTTAGCTGATGAAGGATTTTTTGAAGGAGGCGAGGGGTGACAATATTTAAGAGGGTGTTAAACAACGGGAGGTTTGTGTATATATATTTTTTACGCTGGATTTTACTTAGTCGTAAGGTTCATTAGATTATATTGAGTATCATTCTATTAACCTATAGTAAGGAGTCAAAATTTTGTGCAGTCATACCATTAACTAAGCAGCGAAAAATCATGCTTCAGGAAGTCTATAAACAAGCTAATCTAGGAAGGTTGTTTCTATAAAAGGTATCTCTTTTTCTATCCACTTATCCACCTAAGCAGCCCTGATGATTTCCACCTCCTAATGATTTCCACCTGATCCCAAATTTAAATTAAAGGATCCCCTTAGCGACCAACGGTTCGAGATAGACGAGGAGTTGTAATAAGAAGTTACCGAGTTTCTCAACGGGTTAATAGTGAAGAAACATTCAACAAGATCAAGCTTTCCTACTGTATATTTCTTTTATTAAATAAAAAATTTCGTTACACCTGAAAAAAATGTGGGAACCCTCTCTTTGAAACAACTTTTCCTTAAATAATATAATACATATTAAATAATAATAATGATATACATATTTTGTTGAAAATTGTTGGCCAGCTTTTCGAGCTCTCATTCAGCTTCTTCAGAATTTTGACACAGTTAAGAAAGTAGTGTTGGGATCTATCTGTGACTGGCTATCCCTCTCATAAATAGGGTTACAAGCTTGGCTTGGGGTCCACCGGGATGCTTGTATATATCTGTGGCACCTATGGATAGTACGTTAAGTGCAAACATTTTATTTTAGGAAAAACTTGAGGTACGCATGATGTTATAGAAGGATCAATACTATTAGGATCGATGAATTAATTGCCACTTCTATTGAGATTTTCATTTTTACTTAATGTTATAATCCTGAGGTTGAGGATACATGGGGCAAATTGGTTATCGGATATGGGGTTTTTTGCACTGTTAGATGAGCGATTAACGGGGTTATTCTCAATAGAAGTGGCAATTAATTCATCAATCCTAATTTAGGAAAAACGCTGTTTGTCTACAATGGTTTACAAATGAATATTCATTTCTGTAATATCCACATAAAGTCTATTAGACACAAAAAAAGGTTATATTGCGATACCCCTAAACCAAAATTCAAAAAAACAACACACAAAATGAACTTAACCGACTAGTGCCTAGTGACTAGTATAAGTGCCGCAGATATTAGTACCTATAGCGTGATTGTATTATTTTATTTTTTTGTTTCCTATTTTTATTTATTTCTTTCTGCTCTCATTATTCCATTTTATTTTATTTTAGTATTATCTAATTATTTATATCATTATTATTTTATATCTTGTGTAATTAGAAATTTGTTTTATCTATTGAAAGAAGTTATGATACGACCATGAAAATAAATGATCCTAGAATATGAAAACTGTTAATGCATAACATTTTAAAAATAAGGAAATAATTATAATGAAAAAAAACAACATAATTAAAATCCTGAGTAATAAATATTTGACGGATGTATCATGAAATTCGTTTTATATTGTTGTTTTTAAGTTTATTTATTTATTTATTTATGTATTGCCTGCAGTTTGTGTTTAGTCCGATTCTGCAGTTTGCTACCACGTTAGTCGTCGGCTTCATACCCATAATAGCGGTTATTGTTGGTTTTTTACATATAACAATACGAAGGTTTTTTGAAGAATGTCTTTGTATAATGAATTATAGCTGGAACCAGTGCCTACGAAATGAAAAAAACAATTCCGAAATCGGACCCTTTTTTTTTGCAAAGTTATGGTTTTGAGAACATTTAGAGATTGGCTAACTAGCGGTCAGTCCCACTTCTCCGCTAAAACACGTTTATCGGTATCTATATTTATTTATTGGCTATAAATCCGAATCTCTTTGTCCGATCGAAAATTTCGTATTTTCATATTAGAGCATAATTAGTATAATTTATTATTATACTTTGCATATGAGGTTTTAATTAAGTCCATTAAAATACCGGCTAGAAACTACGAAGTTCTACATATTGTAGAAATGTATTTGTACAAAATATTTAATATTATAGTGAAAATGACACCATGTCGGAACGTTGTACTCGAGTTGTGAGCTGTTATTATTAAGGAGGATATATTTGTGAACTGCCAACTTCCACGGAACTCATTCCAATAGCGTCAATACCTGACTAAATGTCAAATGTCATCTTCACCTCGAGGTGTTATGTTTGAATTTCACATTGCCACTTCAATATTTCACATCTATAAGGAAAATAGTTGTTTAATGAAACACAATGATTTAACATTTTGATGTAACATGTAGTTTTGAAATAAGAAAAATATTAATATGTTTTCTCTGTCTGATTAGATAAAAATAAAAATATTAAAAAAAAAAAAAAAAAAATGGAAGCAGTGCTGTTTAGTTTGATCTCTATCGTTTTACCAACTAATTTAGTGTGCTCCAGAAGGGTCTCCCAGACCCAGAGTCAATCTTAGGAAGGTCAATATAGGAAAGGAAATCGTGAAGGATTGCGGCCAAGTCAAAGGTAATTTAATGGATTTAGTTTCGATTATTTAATTTTCCAGTTTCAATTAAAAAGTATGACAATAGTGATGAAATATCGCCTACGTTAACTAAGCAAAACTTTCATTAGAATTTTTAAAATTATCTATAATACAATACACTAATGGTTAGGATCTTCAATATTCTAGCTGTCATTTATTTTCTTACAATATTATCTATTAAAATACTTTAAATCAAATTAGTACATTAATAAATCTAAAAATTACTTTAATGTTTTAAAATGCATTGTTTGTTTTTACTATGACAGGCCCCCCAACTCATCCTACCACTGTCCTCATACGCTGGTGACACATGTGTGTTATCAGTAAACAATGATCCCTTCATTGCCTCCTAAACACTTCAATCCTATGTCCTAACCCATCAAGAATGGAATCAAAATAAACCCGAAAAAATCTCATCAAATAACCTTTACCCTTCGTCGTAAACCTACGACTTACTTTCCTACAGTATCCTTTAATGATATTCCACTAATCCCTGATGAACAAATCCGCTACTAGGACTCCACTTGGACAAACGTCTTACTTAGAATCCACATACAAGACTAAAAAGACAAGAAACTGCCTGTCGTTACAGATTACTTCAACATTTATTAGACAAACGTTCAAAGCTCCCATTTAATTACAAAAGACTAATATACATGACTCTGATTAAACCTACCTGGACGTTCGGAGTTGAGCTTTGGGGCTCCACCAAACCATCCAATTCATCTTGTATCTAATCCTTACAATCCAAAATCCTTCGAAAAATCCTCAATGCTCCTTACTTTGTCACCAATAAACATCCATAAGGATCTTAATATTCCATATGTTGCTGATTTAGCCCAAACCAGATATCTATCTTTTCATAGTAAGCTCCATAACCACTCAAATCCCCTAATTTCTCAACTTGCTTCCCACACCATTCCCGATAATCCTCCGAGGCGTCAGAAAAGAAGATGGCCCAGAGACTTTCTAGTCTAGAATTTTCATGAAATTGCTACTGATGAATAGTTCTTTTCAAGTTCTGTCACGTTATTGTAATAGTTAACAGCACATTTACTTCATGTATACATTTTTTACAGTTGTAAATTTCAATAAATTGTTATAATAAAAAAAAAAAAAAAAATTTTTTTTTTTTTTGTACTTTTAGTATCGTTCTAATTATTTTATGACCTCTTATTATTATTTTCATGTTAAGATCAGTTATCTCTATAATTTCATATTAACTCTTTTATTTTCATGTTATCACTGTAATATATTTTTTTATGTAATTTTCTTTGTTATTTTTTGGCCAACTATAATTCCATAGTTAAATCAATATGGTACGCAATGGGTGCCTCATGGACAAGCCCCCTTCTACTTCTAAAATAAATTTTGTTTCACTAAATTATTTATTTTTCCCCTGGCTGATTCGTAAATAAAAACAATTAATAGGAATTAAAAATAATGCAAATTCATGATTATTTATTTTACAATGGACAGAGTATATTATATTTGATTAGGTGTCTAAGGGAATAGTGTCCGTAACATATTTTTCAAACAACATTTTTTTTTAATAAGTTTACGTAACATGTAGGACATTATTATGTTGGTAATAATAGAATTTTTTGTTTAAATAATAAGGATCCTGTTCGAAAAAAAACAATCATAAAAACTACTTTTGAAAAATTATTAACATACACCGTTCATCTAGACACCTATTCCTTTATATGGAAAAGAAATTTATAAATTAAATTCACCGGTGTTGATAACATAAAATAAAGAGAAATACAATAGCATTAGGTAAATTATATTTAAAATCTTCCCAACAAAAAGGAAAAGAAAACATCTTATTTAATTTTTGTTTACAATGAATCTGTGAAAAACTTCAAAGAAGAATCAAAGCCGAATAAAGACCCTGAAACCACTTACCTAATGGCCAATTAATATCCTTACCGTTCTTCCTTAACTATTTTAAAAAGGAATTATGAAAGTTCTCCTGCCCCAGCGCTTAAAAAGTAAAGATATTATAGAGAAACAATTCAGTTTGAGGATTATATAATAGGGGCTGTCTATTCCATTAAATGAAAATTTCAATCTGAAATTACAAAATGTTTAAATCAATTCGGACATGGTCACATTTTTCAGTAAACATATTTTCTTAACATATGTTTATTACGAAGAACAGATTTTAAAAAAATAAAAGCACTAACAGATGTTAAAGGATAAAAAAAATACTCATATGATATAACTGTATTCATATAATAAGCGGTCATAAAGGAAGTGAAAAAAAATAAAGAAAAAAAACGTTGAGCAATATATGATTATTTAAAAAGTCAGATCGAAATCAAAACAAATTTTTCTAAAAATTATTATAATTACAGGAGAGGTTCTCAAAATTAAAAATTGAAAACGATCATCCTCACTTAAAATAATTCAAAACTCATGTTCCTGAAGGATATGTCCTTGATCATTTTCTATTCTTTATGTATACGTCAGACATTCCACAACAGCACACTGCATTGATCAATACATCCGGACATGACACAGCTATTTTGGCATAAAAAAAATATATAAAATTTGTATCGAAAGATTATCAAGAACACATTTATGTAATATAAAACTGAAATAAAAGTTGGTTTAATAAAATAAAAATTAATAACATTCAAACAGTTTTGTTTACTCAGACTTTAAACAGCTATTTAGGAATAAGGAAATTATTAATATGTGGACAATAAGCGGAAATTTGGAATGTATTTGGGTAAAAGACTAACTTGGTCTCGTTGTACTAAAAAAAGAACCGCTATAACTGAAAAGAAGAAATCAATTTAGACAAGGCTGTTCGACAAACGTCCTAAGCTTTAACAAGTTTCTAAATTAGATCTTAAAAATAACTATTAGTTCTAATAAAGAGCTTTTATTTGTAAATATGTGATGATGTCAAATGTTGTAAAAATTAAACTTTCAGAAAACAATATCTTTTCAGTCAACAAAAAAACGAAAAGATCTCTGGTCAAGATATACTGTTGTGAAATGATGTGGAAAAGATGGATTTGGCCAAAGGTCATGCTCAACCGCCAGGTGTTTCCCCATTTAAGGGTACCTAGTTTATAGAGGCTGTGACTAAGTGTGATAATACGTTGCATAGTTACTTCAATGTAGAAGAAAAAAACCAATGAACAATGGTTGTAGAATTTGCCAAACCAAAACACCGTTTGAATTGACCTGCGAACGTGCGAGAATTAGAATTAAGCCCCCCAAAAAGCTGAGAATAATCAAGTTGTGATATCGTCCATAGTGAGTGTAAAGGTAAAGGGGTATTACAACAAAGAGGAAGGATATTAAAAGAAAAAGGAAGGAAGTTAGTAAATCGATTATCGATTATAATTCCTATTAATATTGTTTTATATATTATATTTGCTATTCGAAATTTGGATTCAATATATGAGGCCTAAAAGACAAGAAACGACAAGCTGTTTCGACCACTCCAACATTTACAAGTCAAACGTTCAAAGCTACCAATTAATTACAAAAGATTTATTTGCAAGACAGTATTTAAAATCCATTTGAAAAAACGGAGTGGTGCTGAACTAAACCTTCCAATTCTTCTCATAGCCAATCCTTACAATTTAAAATCCTTTGAAAAATTCTCAATGCTTCTTGTTATGTCACAAACAATAATACCCTTAACGGTCTTATTATAAGAAGACAGCAGTCAGCAATGCATCCTCCTGACCTTTAAACTACTTAAATTAGACATGGAGGATTCTCTTCCTAAAACTCTTTTTGAGCCTTGGCTATGTTTGGTTAGCTATAGTATTGGTTGGCCTTATTTTGAATGCTTTTGTTTCTTCGTCCATGCAACATCTGTTGAAAGCGTTTATAATTAGTGTGCATGTAATCTGTTTCTGTTGCTAAGTATTGTGGAAAAATAAGGTGACAATTTCCTTTTAATATTTTGATGTAAGGTTTTTTTTTTTGGGGGGGGGGCAAGCCTGGCGGTTGAGCGTTGTTGCTGACCATATCACCTGATTGTTTAAATATTGGTCATGAAACAATACTTCCTTAACCAAGACCCTTCATGGGTTGTAGCAATACAGTAAAATTTACAGTAACGTGAATCTTTTTTGAAAATTATTTAATTTCAAAGCTTTAAGATTAACGGAACCATCGAAAATTTGACCAGTCCTGTCAATTATTTACCAAAAATGTTTTTTTTTTACCAGGGATATGACCCGTTTCCAGAAGCGTGTAGCGAAATTCGACTAGAGGAAAGGCGGCGAAGGATCCGGTTTTGGTTCATTAAAGTGGCTAGCACACGAGGTCTCGGGGGATAATCTTATCAGAGGAGTGGTGGTGGAGAGGGTAGAGAGGGGGGTAGTGAGGGTGGGGAAAAATAAACGGAGCCATTTCTGGGTCGGCCCATCAGATGTAATTTATCGCCCGCCATCGCCAGCCATAGCATGAATAGTGAGGGCTCATCTGTTATTATTTTATTAAACTGAATAATAGTTTCTCAAGGCGGCAAAATAATATCCCCCCTGTCCGGCCTTTTAAGGGCAGTTCATTTTTTATAAGATCATTAAATATCTCTCTTCGAAAACAATTTTAAAAAACTGTTTGGAGGGTAGGGGAAGGAGAGGGAGGTAGACTTGTTGGAATCAACCCTTTATAATTTTCCCCTTAAAGCTTTTAATATAGATCAATAATGTATTCATAAACCGTTAATGTAATCTTCTTTTTTTTTTTACCTTAAATCACTTTTTTACTTTTCTCGTAAACAGATTTGTCGTATACTGTTCTAGAGTATCCTGTTATAGCATTCTATCGAGGAACTCCTGTTGATAGATCTCTTAGAACCTTCATACAAGATTGAAACGAAAAAAAATAAATAAAAACTGCTCGTTATTTCCGACTTCCAGTATATGATGCACAAAACACTCATTTGCATGACTATAACAGACCAATTTAACTACATAAAGATCTTCCAATTTTTCTCATACATTCTATTCTTCAGGAGGTATCAAAGAACCATGAGAATAAAGCAGGAATTGAATGATGAGAAGACAATAATAAATGAAGTCAGAAAAAGAATATTGGTAGCTAATTGGCCTTACTTCGTAAATATAAAACTTTTTAAAAGTAGCCTATTGCCTCAAACCAATAAGTTGCGACTGTATTAAACCTTAGTTCGGCCAGTCCTAACGTATGGAGCAGAGACATGGACTTCAGCTACCGTAAAAAAAAAAAAAAATTAACTTTGTTTGAGCGGAAGCTTTTGAGGAAAATTTATGCTCCAGTCTACGATGCGCAATCAAATACGTGGAAGCTTCGATCCAATGCCGAGTTGTACTCCTTATACAAGGATGTAAATATGGTCCATTTTATTAAAATACGCCATCTTGAATGGTTGGGTCACATCATAAGAATATCCCCTAATTGAATGCCGAGAAAACTTTTCCTAGGCTCCATAATTGGCAAATAAGAAGAGTTGGCCGACCAAGAAGACGATGGCTACAGGACCTTGAAGAACATCTACGGACCCTCGGCGTTACAGCATGGAAACGGAAGGCTAAGGATAGAGGCACATGGTAGGGCATTATTCAGGAAGCCAAGGCCCACACCGGGCTGTAGTAAAGTATAGTAACCAAATAATTATTTATTTTCTACTAGATTTTTCAACTAACACTATCATGAAAACAAAATTTTAAAACATAAGTAATTTCTACGTATTTAACATTTTAATATAGTTATAAAATATTAAAGTTGATACATAAACACAAGCAGTATTCATTTTTTTTTTTTTTCTCTAAGATCACAACCAAAATTAATTATTTTAATTTTATTAGGTAACCATTACTCATTTGTATTTCCACTTAATAGAAAGTACCTAGAAAAAAAAAATCCTTGTGAAATATCGTTACCTCCTTGGGAGGAAAATACCGTGGAACGTACAAAAAATCTGACACGGAAGTTACAAATGCCGCTTGAAAATACAGTACTTCAGAAACGGTTAAAGAAAAATTTAAATTGTAAAGGTTTTAATCTCTCGAAAAATATTTATAATTAGGAGAAAATCTTATTATAGTATAGAAAATCGTAACTTTCATGGATGCCACTCATTCCAAATCATGAAGAAGGTTATTACGACCTTCCGGGTTCTTGTGTGCTTTAAGAATGGAGAACTGAAATGCGACCGATGATGTATGAATCTCTAGTGTTGTCACTTTTTAATGCATTTATTTGATTTCAGCCTTTTTTTCAAAAGTCTGCGCTGTTAAATTTTTTTCCGTACAAATTTAAAGGTACTATTCAAGAATATTCAAAAACTAAGAATATTCACTACTTTAATTGTAGTCCAACAGTGCCCTCCAATCCTGGGAAATGGTATCTCAAGGTGAAAAATGAAGTAGAAGTAATTAAACTACTAACGAAGAAGGTAAAAATTTAAGATGTGGAGATCCACGGAAGTTATAAAACTGGCGTTTGAACATAAATAAGGCCAACAAAACATTATTAGTTATCTTATTGTGAGAAAAGGGAAATTTGAATCCACAGTAGTAGGCCCTTAACTATTTTTTTTTCTCTATTTTATTTCAAACTTTATTAGAGCATCATCCCATGTCAGTCTCAATGATTTCTTGGAAATAAAATATTATGTAATATTTTTAAAGCTATTGTTTAAAAAATATAAATAACTCACTAACATGATAATTGAAACGAAAGGTACGAAATTTAAGATTAGTTAATCATAACCCAGATTTAGTATTGGGAGCTATGAATTATTTTAAAGGATGACTTGTACAGGAACACATTATAAAAATTACTGGGTAGTAATAATAAAAACAATTAGTTAGTACAGACGTATAATTAGGTTTATATATTTATATATATATATATATATATATATATATATATATATATATATTTATATATTAGTAACTAACGGATTAAACTATCCGTAGAAGTTTTTATAAAAATTTAATCGCGCTCTAGGAGAATACAAATTTAAAATTAAATTATCAGATAGACTGGCCTAGGTTGGAAGGATCTAGATAAATGGTCGTTTGAAGGAAACCTTAATGGCTATAATTAGGACTATCTGGAGAGTGAGCTTGTTTCATATTTAATGCCCCAACTTTCCTTAAACACTCCTTCTAAATTAAATCTTCTTCATCTTTTATTATTATATTTACCGTAAAATATTAAAGATAACTTTATCTACCTTATTATGTTAATTAAAGCGTTTCGTATTTTAAGAAAAGTTGGATTTTATGGCTAAATCAGCTTTGAAAATATCTTATTTTAGCAAGATAAGCCAAGATGATTAAATCTTGTGGCAGTATATAATTAACATATTTTAAGAATATATATCAGGCGAATCAGTTGGAGGTTATAAGAGCCAAAAATATGTCACACACACAAGAATACAAACATATTTAAATTTAAGGTTCATATAATACCTCTTACACATATATGAATGTATGTCTAAGCCATTTTTTGTATGATCACTAACTATCACTAACTACGAAAACTAATGAACTAATATGTACCAAATTCTAACTACATCATCTTCATAGTTCAAGGGATGTTTAGCAATAATAGAATTTACTTATTTTCAATTAATTTTACATTAAAAATGCGATAAGTATCTGGTCTGATGAAGTTTGAAAACCGACTGATAAGTGGCGAGCGCTATTTTGAAAGAGAGGTTACAGTGTTATCCAGTGAGCATTGAAATTCAACTGATATATCGCTAATAACACATTAAATATTTTCTGCCTTCATCTGGATTACCAACTCATACATTAAAATTAAAAAACATTTTACATTTTTTTTACAATACTAACTCTCCATTAAAAGAAAATTCAAATTATTTTTTTTATCAAGAACCCATTTCCGTCCCATTCTAAAATTTTGTCCACGTGTAGTCAGTTATAGTATAAATCACATATATTTTTTTTCGAAAAAATCGAAGGGTACTTATTTTGGGAATTACGAAAACCATTTTTCGACGTTTCGAAAAATTCAAAATGGACGGAAAATATATCAAGTGATATATAAAATTAAAGGGCATTTCAAATGAAAAGGAATGCTTCAAATATGAGCACTATAGGAGCAATAGTTTTTTAATATACAGTTCAATAATTTTGAGTGAGGACCGAAAACAGTAGTTTTTTGAATTTTTAAAAGCTTATAACTCAAAAACCATAAGTCAGAAAAATGTAATATTTTACATTTTTAATAGTCTTGGTATGAAAACTTCTATACCAAAAATCATAGAAATCTGAGAGGTCAAGGTCCAAACCATTGGTTAATATGACATGAAATCACCCAATACAAGATTTTTATTCATTAATAAATAAAAATTTGAATTATTAGTTAAAATTATCTTTGTTCTTTAGTTATAAGAGTGGGTGAAGCCGCGACGGGGAAAGCTAGTGTATATATATAATAACAATAATAATATTATCAATATTTTGAAAAAAGTCTCTCCAACAAGGAGGAATCAAGAAGTTGGCTACAGGACAGAAACAAACAAAAATTATTAGTTCCAAATATTAAAATACTAACACTAAATGAATGACTGATCTGAAACGAGACGATCGTGGAATTCAGTGGCTATGATTATCCTTCAGCAATTATTATGAGGTCCATAACCAGCAAAGCTTTCCAAACACTCAAAAATTATATTGTTTAATAATCAACACAAATTTTTTAGTGAAATTTCAATACTTTATAGTTGATAACATAATAATTAGCGTATAAAAGAACTGTTATAATAATAGTTGGATCATCGGCTGGGGACAGAGCCAAACTCTTCTGAGGGGAATATTGAGCAGAGCGGCGGGAGGAGATATATCTCACCAAGGCCGGCTGCTAAATGAAAATTCCCCGCCGGCGAGGTGCCTCCTATTAATTCCCAGTGGGACTCGAACCCCAATTGCAATCTGGCCCGCTACGATCAGTCAATCCTCTATTTGTTCTATGTCGCCGCTGATGGCTGACTTAGTCTAGGATCGATATGTCTTAGATCGAGGTGAGGGATTGTGTCTTCGGGGGTCATTAGTTGGAGCCCATCGAATGCCTTGTGGCCAAGGATTATCTCCCCGAGACAAATAAATCCACCCAAGGGCTCATAGGAGTTCAAGGTCGTTCCTATGATATATTTGGCTGATAATAACTGTTTTGATAATTTAATGTATAATAAATCTATTAAATTGGTCTATAAAAAGGGAAAATTAAAATTAAAATAGAGCCTTAATTCGAACAATATACACAAACACAGCGTGTGGAACACCGAACCGAGCACCCCTTCCCTCCAAATAAGTAGGTAAAGCCGGATTCCCTTCAGATCCCAACACTGCTCTTTCAGCTGCATCACATTTGTCAGAATCAAAAGAAAATATCAAAAGCAAGCCAATACATCAATAAGAAGTATTCTTGTGAATAGGGCGTGGCGTAGCACGTAACCAAGCGATTGCTTTACTGATGTAATTAATTCTATGTAATAAACATTAGTATCAATATGATTATTATTTCTTGTTTTAAATTTTTATATCCTTATTTATTTAATGATAATTTTAGGTGCCATGTATATCTCAGGCTAGAGGCCCCGTGATAGAGAAACATTACACAAAATAAAACAATTAACTTTTTTAAATTATTATATATAATCTGAATATCAAACACATCATCATAAGTGACAAATAATGGAACAATTCCTAATTAAATGCTTCAAATATATATGATTTTTTTTTTCATTTGTTATATCTATTTACTATTTTTTTGGAATTATGGGCAAAATCCTTGAAAAACTCATCTTAAAACGATTGTATCCGATCCTAGATTCCAATCACATAATCCCAGACCACCAGTTTGGATTCCGAACATCACATTCCACAATCCAGCAATGTCACCGTGTGGTGGACGTTGTCTCCTCCGCATTGGAGCGAGGAATGTACTGCACGGGAGCCTTTCTCGATGTAGAACAAGCTTTTGACCGAGTCTGGCACCCGGGACTGCTTTACAAACTCCGTAAATTCCTACCTCCTACATACTTCCTTATCATCCGTTCATATCTTAGCGATAGAACCTTCAAAGTTAATCATAACTTTTCCTACTCCTCTCTCTTTACCCAATCTGCAGGTGTTCCTCAAGGAAGTATCCTTGGTCCAATCCTCTACACGGTGTATACAGCTGACATCCCGACGCATCCTAGCACCATCCTCACCACGTATGCTGATGACACGTGTGTGTTATCAGTAAACAATGATCCCTTTATTGCCTCCCAGACACTCCAATCCCATATCATAAAACTTCAAGAATGGTGTGAAAAATGGAGAATCAAGATAAATCCAAATAAATCCCATCAAATAACCTTCACCCTCCGTCGTAAACCCACGACCTCCTGTCCTACAATATCCTTTAACGATGTTCCACTGATCCCCGTTGAACAGATCCGCTACTTAGGACTCCATCTGGACAAACGTCTTACTTGGAATCCACATACAAGACTAAAACGACAAGAAACTGCCCGTCGTTTTCGACTACTTCAACATTTACTTGACAAACGTTCCAACCTTTCAATTAATTACAAAAGACTCATTTACATAACAATAATTAGACCAATTTGGACATACGGAGTTGAGCTTTGGGGCTCCACTAAACCATCCAATTCATCCCGTATCCAATCCTTACAATCCAAAATCCTTAGAAAAATCCTAAATGCTCCTTACTTCGTCACAAACAAACTTATCCACAAAGACCTTAATATACCTTACGTTTCTGACTTAGCTCAAACCAGATATCAATCCTTTCATAGCAAACTCCACAACCATTCAAATCCATTAGTATCACAACTTGCTTCTCATTCCATTCCAGATAATCCTCCGAGGCGCCTGAAAAGAAGATGGCCTCGGGACCTTCTAATATAAAACTTCATAATAAAGAACCTTTATAAGTGCTACCAATGGGTAGGTGCTTTAAAAACAAGACTTGTCATTTTTATCATTGTCATCACATTTACTAGATGTATCATATTTTATATTGTATACAGTTGTAAATTTCAATAAATACATAATAAAAAAAAAATTTTTTTGGAACATAATTTCATATTATTTTATGGATAGTCTCTAAATTACTGTTTCCATATTTAATGTTTATGACGATTTTCTTTAGTTCCGCTTCGTGTTTTAATTTTTTGGAATGGCCATTTGTCACCGCTCAGATTATGCTCCTGATCAAACAGCATCTATCCTTTTCATATTAAGGGTGATAGTACAGTATGTGGTTAAACGTTTTTTTCGTTTTTCCATCAAAGAAACAAGTGTTAAGTAAGGTGAATACGTTTGAAAAAATGTTTTATCTGTCCGTGTTAAGTAAGAAATTCATTTAATTTGCAATGTGCATTTATCGTGGTCTGCTAACGTAAAGGTTGAAATAAATATATATAAATGTAAACGATTTATTGGTTAGTTCCAATTTCTTTTCTGATTGCTAAATATGTCAGTTTTAACACAATGTTCTATTTTAGTCTATAGTATCAAAGAATTTTTATATTGTAACAAATAGCTTTTGTATTATTTATTTTATTTACTTGAGGTACGCATGATGATATAGAAGGATCAATACAATTAGGATTGATGAATTAAGTGCCACTTCTATTGAGATTATTTTATTTGAAAACTAGTTTCGAATGCTAAAAATTCATCTTCAGTTCTAAAATATACAAAATTTTTTTCAACACATCAGTACTATGCTACATAAATTATATATACTAAAGTGTTTTTAAAAAGATAAGACAAAAAATCAAGCATAGGCACTAACCTCCGAGGTAACTAAAACACTGAATTTGTGAGAAGTAAAAGAGGGGAGGGAAGGTAGAAAGGTTAAGTTTTAGATTTACAATGGGGTTTCCCTTATGACTCATTGGGTTTTTCCGTTCCTATGGGAAACAAATTTAAAATGGGGCTATTGGATATGTTAATCTGATCATTTAAACAAAAATCTGGATCGGTTTTAAACGATTTTATTATTTCTAGTGATTCAAAAGTATTTAATTTTAGGCTATTTTTCTACTTGATGTAATATTTTTAGTCATTATTAAATTTGTGGTTATTTTCATTTAGATGGATAGCGAAATTGGAATTTTGGGTCTTATTATTGTATGCTCTTATATGTTCATTTACTCTTTGATTTACCGATCGTCCGGTTTTTCCCGTGTATTTTGCTTCACAGTCATTACATTTTAATTCGTATACGCCGCTTTTTTGGAAAGGGTCTATTTTGTCTTTCGGTGAAGGGAAGTATGATGACAATGGCTTATCTATTTTAAATGCAGGGTTTTAAAAAAAAAAAAAAAAAAAAAAAAAAAAAAAAAAAAAAAAAAAAAAAAAAAAAAAACCTGTACCACTACAACCCATGAAGGGTCTTGGGTTCAGTACTTAGGTAGGCTGTACTGTTTCTAAGCCAACGGTTGTGAAAGGAGGTGATTTGGCCAGAATTCACGCTCAACCGCCAGGTTTTTCCCCAATTAAGGGTACCCACTTTTTAGGAGGCTGGGTGTGCCCCAGGAGGGTCTCCCGACCGGCCGGGCCGATTGGGCCGTAGTATGGTATCAAAATATATTTTTTAGGGGTAGCTTTATCCTCTGGGGGTGTTTTGTATATATTATTCATAGTTTTTTAATGTATTTGTTTTCTTAAAATATTATCGATTGTGGTTTTACTGTATCCGTTGTTGTTAGCTATAGTGTGAATTGTTTCTATTTCTTTGTTATAATTTCGTTCATTTAGCGGTATATTTAAAAGGCGGTATATCATGCTATGAAATGCTGCGAGTTTGTGTTAGTGGTCTCCTGGCATTGTTGTCTATAACTACATCTGTGTGTTAGGGTTTCCTGTATTTATTAAATTCGTGTTGTTTATTGTTTATGGAGATTTCTATGTCTAAAAAATTTAAAGTTTTATTGTTCTCTAACTCCAGTGTGAATTTAATTGAAGGGTGGATTTCGTTTATATCATTTAAGAAACTATTGATTTGTCTGGTCGTCCCAGACCATAGACAAATTATGTCTTCAACATACCGATACCAGTATATGATGTGTTGAGCTAATTTTGAATGAAGGATTTTCCGTTCTAATTTATCCATAAAAAGATCTGCCAGAAGGGGTGAAAGAGGGGACCCCATTGGTAATCCTTCTTCCTGTTTACAGAATGTATTGTTAAATTGAAAATAATAATGTTTTATGCAAACTGACATTAAATTGTAAAAGTCTAATTATTCTAGCGGTTGAAGATTAGACCGGAAGATTAGTTCTTCTAAAATTTCTATTGTTTCTGAAGGTGGGATACTGGTAAACAGATTTGTGACATAGAATGATATTAACTTTGCATTGCCTGGAACATTTACGTTTTTAATTTTGTTGACTAATTCTATTGAGTTTTTTATTGTATTTCGTGGGGAAAAACAAATTTTCGTTTTGAACATGTTGTTTAAATAATGAGCAAGTTTGTATATGGACCTATTAATGTATGTAACTACTGGTCTTATTGGAATGTCTGCTTTATGTATTTTGGGTAGTCCGTAGAGACGGGGCGGCAAAGGATTCATTTCAATCAGGTTGTATTTTATATTATCAGGTATTATAATCCTAGGATTTTTTATAGTTGGGAAGCTGTTTTTTTCGATGAAGTCATAGATTTTATTTTTGTATAACTCTTTTTCTATAATTACTGCGGTGTTCCCTTTGTCCGCTTTTATGATTGTAAGGTCGTTTTTTTAATATTTTAGTTGATAATGCGCGTGCTATCTTGTTTTCTGATGATGTCTTTATCTTAAAGTAACATAGTACTGATGTGTTGAAAAAATTTTGTATGTCTTAGAACTGAAAATGAATGTTTAGCATTCGAAACTAGTTTTCAAACAAAATAATCTCAATAGAAGTGGCACTTAATTCATCAATCCTAATTTTATTTTATTTATTTATTTTATAATTATTTATATTATAAATAAAATAAATATAAACAAATCTCATCAAATAGCATATACCCTTCGTCGTAAACATACGACTTCTTGTCCTACAGTATCCTTTAATAACATTCCTTTGATCCTTGTTGAACAGATCCGCAACCTAGGACTCCCACTTCAATCCAAATATATACAAGACTAAAACGACAGGAACCTGCTCGGCGTTTTCGACTTCTTCAACATTTACTAGACAAACGTTCATAACTACCGATTTAATACAAGGGATTCATTTACATGACAGTTATCAGACATATTTGGACTTACGGTAAAGCTATGGGGATCCACCAAATCATCGAATTCTTCCCGCAACCAATCCCTTTAACCCAAAATCCTTCGGAAAATTCTTGTTGCTCCTTACTTTGTCACCTCAATGTTCTTATTGAAGTGTCACCAGTTGGTAGTCGCTTCACAAGCAATTGTCATGTTATTATCACACTTACTGGATGTATGTTTTTTTAAGTCCAGTTATAAATTTCAATATAAATAGATAATAATAATAATATTTAAAATATTCGGAAAAGAATTGGATATTTAATATATAATTTAATCTATAATTAACAATCTGTACCAAATTTTAACCACATCATCTTCGTAGTTTAAGGAAGGTTTAGCAATAATACAATTTACATAGTTCTAATTAAACTGTATAAAAAACGATAGATATGTTGTGCGCAGTAAAGTTTGAAAATGGACCGATATGTGTCGAGCACCATTCTGCATGTGAGGTTACAATGACGTAGTGTTATATAGGGCATGGAATTGATAATAACATTTAATTATATTTATTTAAATTATTTAAAAAAATATTAAACTATGTGGCGCGACATATTGATTCCAGTGAAATTTGTAAATCGACGGATATGTGGTTAACACCATTTCACAATCAAGATTACAAAGCCAGAATTGCTCCCATCTATACCAAATTTTAAATGCATCATTTTCATAGTTTTAAGAAGGTTTAATAATAAAGGTTCAGTAATAAAATTTACAATAGTAATAGGTACTTTAAATGAACAATGGTGAGCGGCAGAAACTATATTTGCCACACACACTGTCGTATAATTTTATGGTCAGAAATTAAAGCTCAACAAGATGAAATCAATAAAAATATTCCTGGCGAATAAAAATTATTGCCATTTCAAAATGTCGATCCTTTGCTTTTTGATATTGTGTGAAAATGTATGATTCAAAGGTCTTTGTAAGCACTGATAATGTAGTCCGTTATTTGCCTGAGTTTCTTAATAGTCCCTGTCCATCTGGATTTCTAACTCATACATTAAAATCAATTGTTGGATATCCAGTTATACTTTTATGTAATCTTCGAATACCCTATCAGTATAACTTTAACAAGATTGAAAATTACTACTATGCTTGAAAATTTTGCTTAATCGTATTCTTCAATACAAGGTTTTTATCTGTAAGCAAATAAAATTTCATTTATTAGTTAAAAACATCTGATTTCTTTACTTTGCATTGATATTTTAATATATGTGACCAAATATGAGTATTATTTATGGTATTACAAGCTATAGTTCTTTCTAAGTCTGTTCAAACATTAAATATAATGTTCTATTTAATATGTGTTCTATATACTGCAGTAAAATCTTTGTATTAATAAAAAGTATGTTTACATAATATGTGTTTTTTTGAATAAAAATGGGTGTTAAGTATAAAAATTACTTGGGTTTCTATAAGTGAAGGATATATTGTCTAACAAAGTGGCTAGCAGCTCGTAGGACAAGTTTTTATCAGTGAGTAACTGGCCGTTATCTGGTGCCACTGACTGGCCGTTATCTAAATGGAACTAAAGTTATCTCGGAACTGTTACTGGTAACCCCTCCCCCCATCCCCCCTCCCCGGTAGCAACCTCTAACTGCCTGTATTTGCTAATTAAGTCCACGTACCTCCTCTGATAGATTAGTCCTGTCCTACTCCCAGAACAAGCTCTATACCGGAATATCAAGTGGAAGATATCAGGGCGATATGTGATACCTTCATTATATCCATTATATATAGAGAGATAAACACATGTTGATAACGGATGAATAGGTAGAACATACGCCGGTGTGAAAGAAGAGAACTCAAAAATCACTACTTTCAGGAGAGACGTTTAAAGCACGTATACATTAAAATTGAAAATATCTTATATATATATATTAGGAATTGCAAACAATTTCAGCAAAAAACATGAAAATATCTTATTCAAACATAAATTATACCTTTTTAGAAAAAAAAGAAGTGTATTTATTAAAGGATATTTTATTAAACTAATAGTTTTTAATATTGTTTATACAAACAGTATTAAAAGTATATAGGTATTATTTTCCTTTTTCTACAAAAAATTAAAGTAATAACCTTTGAAAGTGAAATAAACTTTATTTATTAAGAGTATAAAACATAATTAAACAATTTAATATGAAATGTATTTTACTGGGGAGAGTCTTTATTAAACTATAACTCAGTGAACTCATTTATTATTGTAATAAATTATGAGATACGTAAATACGTATTATGTAGAAAGTTTTATGAGACTACTTGTATAAAATGACACAAAATTAGGTCTATAAACATTAAGTATTTCCACGTATTATTATTTTTTTTTTTTCTTATCCTCCATTTTATTCTATTTATAAACATAAATAACTATAACTATATTTTAAGATCTTAGATTGCCTTTTGGCATTTGAAGATAGGTGTCCTCGGCTTCTAGTAGGTACTCTGTAGACCGATGGTCTCCTTTCTTCTGTGATGAGTGAGGAGGAGACACTCTGCTGGCGGTGGTGGCACTAGTGGGTCAGTCTGTAGAGCCTGAACCCCTTCCCTCGGCGAGTACGTCCGCTAAGGGGGTCAAACCTTGCCACCTCCCAGGCCTGGGAGGCGGGGCTACGTCCCTAAAGAGAGGGTTGGCACAATATTTCAAAAATTTTGACGTGCCTGCGGCCAATGAACTTCGGGATGGATGGCATCCGCAGCTATTCGAGGATGTGATTGTTTTTGGCCCTCTCTAGGCTGGTACCCCGGACGATTCGCCGTAAGACGGAATACTGGAACGTCTGGAGTGCTCGGAGAGTACTTTTAAACATATGGTGAAGCAGTGGAGCGCCATGTAGGAGAGTGGGTCTTATTATAGATTTGTAAATTTGTTGCTTGAGGCGGAGTGACAGTTGGGGACAGATCAGAAGATGATAGAGGCGATAGGTTTTCGCCCTGGCCTGCTTGATTCTACTTTTCACGTGTGTGTTAAACGTGAGGTGCCGGTCAAAGTTAACCCCAAGACGGAGTAAGGAGGTAAGGACGGAGTTGGAGATGGGCTGCTCCACGTTTTTCTCCTTGAAGTGCTTTGGTAATCTTTGGGATTTCCTGTTTTTGGCAAAAGACATCACGATGGCATCTTAGGGTTAACCTTGATACCGCAGTTTTGTAGAGCCTCAACTATGGTGGAGGTTGCCCTCTGAGCTATGTCGAGTGCTCGGTCAGGGTTTAAGCTGGAGGCGTCGTCTGCATATGCAGCCACTACCGCCTCGGGGTGTTTGAGGGAGACCACTGGAGCCGTGAAGATGTTGAATAGGATTGGTCCAAGTACTGATCCCTGTGGTACACCGCAGGTGGTGGGGACTGGTTGAGACAGGCTCGTACGACGAAGGATCTTCCGCTGAGATAGCTTCTGATCAGGCGGCATAGGGCGGTAGGGAACCTGTATTCTTCCAGTCGGCGAAGCAGCAGGGGGTTTGAGACACAATCGAAGGCCTGTGTGCAATCCAGCGAGATGAGTGCGGTGGCTTTGTTCCTATGCATCTGGTTGATGGTATAGTCCTGTAGTTTAGCCAGATGATGTTCGCAGGCTATACCTCGCTGGAAGCCTGTCTGTTCAGGTGGTATAACTTCTTCACGGCGACAGTGGTCTACCATATGATAGTGAGCTAGCCTTTCGAACACTTTGCTGATATGAGAGAGGAGGCTGATAGGACGGTAATGTTCCGCAGCGTTTCCAGATTTTTTAGGTTTTAAGAGAGGAACCACTACAGCCTGTTTCCAGACCGTGGGGAAATATGCAATCCGGAAACATGAGTTGAAGATGTTTAGTAGGAAGGCCTACCTTCCTAGGAAGCATCTTCAGCAATGCTGATGGGATGCCGTCCATTCCGGATGCCTTTTTCCCTTTCAGGCGGCGGAGGACTGACTCAAGGTTCTTGAAAGTCGAGAAGATGGGCTTCTCGTTAGGGCTTGGTAGTGGTCCATATGGTGGCAGTGGCGCATCCGCCGTCCTCTCAGCATCTTTTGCTAAGTATTCTCTGGCTAGTTGTTCAGCCTGTTCAGCAGATGTTAGTAACTGGTCACCGTCAGTAAGGTAAACCGCTCGCCTTTTGTAGACGAATGTTCGAACCAATCTCCAGAACTGCCGGTGGTCGTCATGGGTCCGCCGCAGTCGGTCATGCCACAGAGCCGTTTTCCAGTCGCTCATGAGCCTGGCAATTTTTCGGGTCATGGCGTTGATAATAGGCTTGAGGCTGTAATCCCGTGTGCGCCAGAAGATGTTCCGGAGATTGTTCCTCTGTCCGATCAGTGCCAAGACGTGTGGTGGGGGAGGTCGCTGGTTGTTTGGTCGGGGGCTAAACTTAGGGATGTGGAGGTCGGCAGCTTCAAGGATGGTAGTGGTAATTGTCTCGACTGCTGTGTCTATCTCAGCAGGGGTCAAGCACGGTGTCACCGTGGGGAGTGATTCCAGTATCCTGGCCCTGTAACCCTTCCAGTCCGCTTCGTGCAGAAGGTACTTATTGGCAGATGAAGTGGCCCGAGACCCTTCAAAAGTGTTCCACGTATAAAAATTGTCATAAGAGGTTTATACAGGGTGTCCAAAAAGAGTATCGGGTATTTGTTACTTCGATAAAACAAAAACTACTTAAAATAAAAAAAAAGTTTATTTTTAATTATTACAATATAAAGCGGAAAATTATTTGGAAAAGATGATGTTATCTAAATGGTGATCGTTATGCTGCTGGCACTCTTCTAATCGGGAGCGGAGATTGGCGATCACATGCTGACACATAACTCTCGATATTGCTGCCATTTCTGATCTCATGTTTTGCTTTAATTGCGTCAGGTTCGTCGGATTTTTCTCATATACCTTACTTTTAATGTATCCCCATGCAAAATAGTCAAGTCGACTAAGGTCGGGGCTTCTGGGAGGCCAGTTGATGTTACCCCTACGTGAAATGACCTTATTAGGGAATTATTCTTTAACAGCTTCCATTGCTTGATTTGATGTATGGAAAGTGGCCCCATCTTGTTGAAACCTTGAAATTCCTGTAACCCTGGTGTCCAAAAAGAGTATCGGGTATTTGTTACTTCGATAAAACAAAAACTACTACAACAATTTTGATAACATTGAAAAAGCAAACTTTCATCTGAATGGTCAAGTCAATAAACAGAATTGTCGGTACTGGGGAGAGGAATATCCAAGACGAAAGCATGAACGACCCCTGCACAGCCAAAAAGTCGATGTTTGGGCCGCTATGTCTGCTAGAGACATAATCGGTCATTTTCATGAAGATCGTCGAGGCCAACCACTCAAAGTGAATAGTGACCGTTATTGCGATATGCTGCGAAACTTTTTGGGTCCAGAGTTACAGGAATTTCAAGGTTTAAACTCAAGAACGTGGTTTCTACAAGATAAGCCCACTTGCCATACATCAAATCAAGCAATGGAAGCTGTTAACGAATTATTTCCCAATAAGGTCATTTGGCATAGGGGTACCATCAAACGGCCTCCCAGAAGCCCCGACCTTAGTCCACTTGACTATTTTGTATGGGAATAACTTAAAATGAAAATAATCCGACGAACCTGACCCAATTGAAACAAAACATCAGGTGAGAAATGGCAGCAATATCGAAGCCTATGTGTCAGCATCTCATCGCCAATCTTCGTTCCCGATTAGAAGAGTGCCAGCTGCATAACGGTCACCATTTAGATAACATCATCTTTTCCGAATAATTTTCCACTTTATATTGTAATAATTAACAATAAATTTTTTTTTTATTTTAAGTAGTTTTTGTTTTATCGATGTAACAAATACCCGATACTCTTTTTGGACACCCTGTATATTATCATAAATGTCTCAGGGATGCTGTAGTACAACTTTTTATATTATCAGAGTAAGTAAGTAATCCATCTTTTTTATTTTTTGTAATTCCCACTTAACGCTTGTATTCTGGCTTTAATCTGATAACAATTGGTGGTGGTTGGAGATTTTACGAGATCTTGCTAAAAAAAACTCTGCCTGCTTTTATGAAGTTTCATGGAGTAATATTCCTGGGTTTTTTTTTTTTAAACATTAAAATCCTTATATCAGATAATTTGACCATTATTGGCTTCTCCAATGAGGTAATGATAAGTTGTAAAATTGGCGGAATGTCAAAAGATTTCTCTATCAGCCCTTTTGAAAGTTACATTTATAACAGTTATCTGATTAATTTAATCATACATTTTACTGATGTTTAATGCAGTCACATGGAATTTGAACATTTTGAATTGTGAAGGTATTCTTTATAGTATTATTGCAAGATGTTTTTACTATAGATCCGAATAGCGCTCTATATTCGAATAGAACAATATTACTGGTTTTCCGAACTTGGGAGAATGATGAGAATATGTACGAGATTAAAACTGAAGAGGGACTTTCATTGTTTTCTTTGATTTTTGAAGCATGAGATGGACTAGATGGGAAAACACCGCCACTGACCGAATTTCGTGGAAACTATTTCCCCTTCTGCCTTCTGAATCTGAACTGATTTTGTGTGTCTGTATATTCTAGCACATATCTGTAAAGAAAAAATAATTGAAATGGTTCGCACCAAAATTACTAAAGGTTTATTTTTAAACGCTCTGACAAAAAGATTTCAGAATTCAGAACAAAGAGAAACAGTACCAAATCGATTTAACTTAGCTTTAAAAGTTGAATAAATTTTATTTGTATTTTCTATCTAACATTGTACTTGATTAGTAAAGATCTTTTATATTATTTTGTTAACATAAATTTACAACTGTATTAAAAAAATCATCTAGTAAATATGCGGTATACAATAAAAAATGACATGATTGAAACGTTTTGAGGAACTACCCACTGGTAGTACTCTAATGAAATATCTAAAAAAAAAAAGAGAAGATCCCAAAGCCATCTTCTTTTCAGACGCCTCAGAGGATTGCCAGGAATGGTTGTGCAACAAGTGAATTTGGATGTTTATTCTGAAAGGTGGATTATTAAGTTTATAATGAAAGGAAAGGTATCTTGTTCTCGCCAAATCAGCGACAGATAGGATATTAAGGTCATTATGGATCAGTTCATTTGTGACTACGTAATGGGGGTCAAGGATTTTTCGAAGGATTTTGGATTGGAGTGATTGGATGTGGAAAAAAATCGATTGTTTGGTGGATCCCCATAATAGGATATGATTACTTATGGATACCGTAACTCCAAATAGGTGTCATAATCGTCATATAGATGAGTTTTTTTTTGTAGTGAATTGGGAGATATGAACGTTTGTCAAGTAAGTGTTGTAGCATTCGAATCCGACGTGCAGCTACTTGTCTTTTCAATCTTGAATGAGGGTTCCAGCTGAGTCTCTTATCCAGATAAAGTTTTAGGTATCGTATTTGTTCCATATAATTTAAGGATTGTACTCCATTAAAGGATACAGGTGGTTAGGCACAAACAAGCGTTTTGTATTTTTTTACCTGCCAATACAATTCAATTTTGAACGCATTCTGCTCTTTCGGTTTCTTGGCGTTTCAAGGAGTCATATTTTATCCATCATAATTTTATTTATCGGATATTAGATCATAAGTATTGATGTGTCGATTCAAAATGTCGATTTTCGATTAAATTCTCATACTGATTTTCGAACTATAATATACTATTGAAAACAACATCCTCAGAAATATCATTGCATTTTCCCCACTACATTGTTCATTGAAAGGATTTTGGCTTCCTAAAGTAATGAAATCCAGACCTTTTGGAATATTTATCATCTTAATTAATAGTACATATATATTTTACATTGTTTGAACTGCAGTTAATTTTTAATTGGTATGTTGTAGATAATAAATGCTATCAGTAAAAGATAAAAATAAAACTAACAAAAATTAAGATACACTCATACTATTTTGACAATACAGACACAGCCTGGAGAACCCCGAATCAAGCCTCTCTCCCACTTTTTGAGAGTCAAGGCCAGAACCCAAGAGATCCCAATGCTGCTTTCTCAGCTGCGTCAAATATCTAATGTAGGTTGGGTAAAATAAACCTTTTATAATAATATAATGTAGGGTCCTCTTTTAACCAGCCGAAGTAGTGTACGAGAAAAGATCTCTTAAAAAACGAATCCATTGATAAAAATTCTTCAGACTGATTCTAACCCATACATGATGATAAGGATATTCTTTTTCATAAAAATTCATTCTCAGTAAATACAAAATCTTTCACTCACCTAGTTAAAATCACCCCAAACAAACTCTTTCGAATATTATTTTTTTTATTTGTATTTTTAACTTCCATGACTGCATGAACGTTAAAAATACTAAGAGCAACTTCCCTGAAAAAATAATGTATAAATTATAAATAAAGAGAAAAAAAATTCTTTATAATAAGTTAATTTATTTGCATGTTACTTTTAGCTATTAATTAAAATTATGAATAGCAAAACTCACACAAATTGTATTATGAGCATTAATTGATTGCTAGCAATGGTGGATATGGATTGTATCAAAACAAAATAAATCAAATTCAGTATGTATCGGCAGCTGACAGATGAATAAGAAAATTATAGTGACAATCAATTAGAATAATCAACTCTAATAAATTATCTTTTGTTTTGTATCGGATCTATTTCTTTAACAATATTGATTTAAAAACCATAATTATCATATGTATTTATTACTATTTTAGATTAAATTATGCTATTGTTGTAAAGAAAATTGAAATAACAGATATCCTGTTTGAATGGGCATAGTTAAAGTTTCGTTAGTTGCCTATAGAGCGGGGAGGATGCATTTTGCCAGTTATAGCCGGAGATGGAAAGGTCAAGATAGTGGGATAATGTTTGGCCAACTAACGGGGGCTGTTGTTCCACCGAGGGCTATTAGAGATTATCTTTGGCCTGGGATGTAAAACGTTTTGTTATGATTCATCGCCTTGTTTACCGGCTTCTCCAGAGGTAAATTAGACCTTTTGGATTTATGTCTTCTTCTTTCTTCCACCCGTTATTTATTGTCTCTCCTCGTTCCAATTCATCATTCAAATCCGCCCTTGGAATTCGTCAGGACGGATAAACCTTTAGGACGCTATTATTCCTCTTTTAGCAGCCCGTTAAGAGACGATTTCCGCAATTGGAAAGCAACAGTGTCCCCGTGGCATGATAAATTCTGTAAATGATCCACTTGTTGAATTAAAATGAGAGCGGCGATTAGAGTTATACTGCCATTTTCGAGGAGTAATTTTGTTGATATAGCTCTCTGGTCCCTATGTGGCGAGCGTTTCAGTGAAATAGACTCCCATTGTCCATATTGTGAAACAATCATTTGAAACTCGTATAATAACACTTGCCACTTAATTGCTTATAAGGTCGTTTAATGATTTATTCACACAAGATAAATTACTTAGTAAATTTACACCGTTACATGCCCCATAAAGCACCCGCGTATAGGGGAAACAACAAAAAAAAAAGGAGAGAGAGAGAAGCTGAAAACTAAAGTTCAGAAAACAAGATGAGTAATGATGAGCGGTCGAAAAAAGTTTAAAATAACCTCTACATCATCTATTTACCTAATGCCTTCAATTTTACTTTATTTATTGTTTATTTTTTTTAGAAAACAAGAAAATATTGTATGTCATGTCTTTAGGTGATCCGATACTGGAGCAAATAGACTATCAATTAATTCAGGTAATAAATATTTGTAATTTAAATGTTTATAGTTTCTATATGGGAGTTTTGTTGATTGAACCATAAATATGAGATGCGCAAGTCTATATAGGTTTTAGTAAGTGTATGCATTTAGTCGCTGTCTAAGTTTCTGGGATGATCTTCTATACCAGGGAAAACAAGAGTCCTAGGCGCTTATTTAAAGTAAATCGCATCAGTTTTACATGAAGGGTCATTACCATCTTTCTATCGAATGTTAGTTTTAAGTATTTTCTATTTTTATGTTAGGCTGCGGAATTGGCTTGTTGGGTGAGGGTAATGATGGACATGTGTAATGTATGTGTACATGTGTACCAGAAACCTACGCCGACAGCCATTCTCACAAGGCACTCTGATTTAACAGAGGCTTCATTGACTTGTAAAAATTATTTAATTACTTTTTGAGAATGGTTTAAGCTTCGGAAAATCAAACTAAACAATGAAATAAATAAAGAAAACATTTTTCTGATATTGACTGTCCATGATATATTTGAAAGAAATTGTAAAAGGAGATATTAGAACCTTTCCCCGACTCACAGCCTCAAGCTGGAAGGAACTTTTGTTAAGTTGTACAGAACAATGCAATTATCAACCATACCAAAATCCAGAACTTTTTTCATTTATTTATGACTACTTTTGTTTGAAATTATTATTATTTAGAGTCAAATTCCCAGAAGAAAACTATTTCTCTCCCAATGCCTACATCGGATCTGCTTCCAGGCCTTGGATAGGCATATATTTGTGCCCCCCCCCCCCTCCTCGTTTGATATTATCGACAGGAGTGGCATCATGCTACAGGTCCCTGGTGCTGCTATCTCCAAGACTGTCGCCTGTTGACGCCCCTTCGATACGCTCCGCAATCGGGACAATCTTGCTAAACAGGTAAAACCTCTTACCAAGATTGGTCAAACGTTCGCCCCTGGATTTAATTACGCCCGGTAATCCTAATTACCGAACTGTTGTACATGATGTCCGCCCGAAGCGATGTTTCATATGGTGTTTGACTTAAATTAGTTTCAGACAACTTGCCACACACTCCTCCTCTCAGCTCCTGATATGGCTCAGCACTACATGTCCGTGTCAAAACTTAAAGACCCCACTTAATATTCTAGAACGCTTCCAGCTAAAGTGATCCATAATGATGATGTACCCTCCTGAAACAGGATAACCTGTGCATCATTTTCAAAAATGGTTAATTAATTTACATTGACATTTAATATTTTTTAATTTATATATAAAATTTACTGCCAATCGAATTCATTGATGATTAGATACATCTCTTGTGCCAGATAGTACCGGGAAGACATGAATGAGAGTCATCCTGTATAATTTTGTAAAAGAAAGCCTTGGAAGAGATAACTGGTTACAATCTTTCTTCAATAACTCTCTTGCTGAGTCGTAATTTATAAAAGCTCCTCGTACTTTTGCCATTAAAGTAAAAAGTTTCATTTATAAAATTATCAATGCACATTTTGTTATGTAACAAAATAAATAAACCCATTGTGACCTTAAGATTCCATATGTTGCTAGCTATCTTCTTATAATAGATCCATCCCACTCAATGTCTTTTAACTCGCTTCTTAAGTAATTCTCCAAAATATTCCTAGGCGTCTGAAAAGAAGATGGTCTCAGATAGTATATCTATAAGTCATAGACAAGTACATAATAATATAAGTAAATTTTTTCATACATATAGGTAAATTTTAATAAGCACATGTTAATAGAAGACTGACAAAGGGACCACACGCCTGCCACTTCAAAGAGTCAAATATTCATGACTGATAATGTGATATAGTGTACTTCAAAAACTCTCAGAATCACCTTTCAGCCTAAAACTTGAACCCTTGTTACATTTTAAAATCCATCTATACTTAGGCAGCCCTAATTTATGCATGATATTTTTTATGCTGTAATATATGTTTTTACAAAATTCACCTGCCAACACGCCAAACAACACACCACAGTCTGGAGTATTCCGGCTTTCACAAACTATTAAATTTACGGACAGTTCTATGCCCAATTGCTTAGAAATATAACAAACCCATACAGAATATGACAACATTAGAAATGACAGATAAAGCTCATCGTATAATGCTAGAAAATTTCAAAACGAGCGATTTCCTAGTTTTCCGCGTATTGCATTATCTAGTTATTACTTCATATTAAATTTGCGAATAAAATTGTAAAGTTAAAGAAAAATGTTTTAATATAAAATAAAAAATTAAGTTAAAATATATTTTTTTATGTATGCTTACTCTGGGCTCAAACATTGAAACGTTTAACTTCTCTTGACTATATTGTAAAAATTACACAAGGCCAGCTCAAATAATTTATAATTTTAATTTAAATATTAAACTTCTCCTGTTTTGACCTGTTATACTCTTATTATTTTCATATGACTTGAAAGTAAAATCAACAAAATTTGTAATCATTAAAATAAAATAATTTTAAATACAACTAATTATCGGCAGCATACGTAAGATGCACAAACTCTCCCCAGAACAACTCAAATAAAGCCACAGTAAAAGTGTCATTTTATTTTATTTGAATTTATAAGCAGGTTGATTACATCCTTCTATCTGTTTGTTAATTTTGATTGTTAAAGAAATAATATAACACGTAATAGTTGTTAAGTCATAACCAATTCTTATACCCATGATATATGTCCCGTCATTTTAAGAAAAGTGTGAGGTTGAATATCTACCGAAAAGAAGACGGTGAGATTGTAAGCGTTTTCATAACTGAACGGATTTGCATGCTATTAGCACAACAGATACTGTCATGTCACTCAGATTCAAATAAGTAAATTTACTTTAAAGTCATTTTCTAAAACAAATTTGCATTTACTTAGAGCGTTAAACCACAGGGTTTAGTTCACCGAGAAATATTCGCTATTTTTCTTTTACATTATGTCCCCCTCTCTCCTTATATGGATTTTATCGCACTACTACAGTCTCTCTATGTAAAATATTATTTATTTATTTTCATACATAAATTTATTTACTTTACTATATGCAATAATAATGTAAAATAAAAAGAAACAAAACACTATAAGCTGATGAGTAAGAAAAAATCACCGTTCTCGTGGTATTTGAATTTTGATTCGTTATTCTTCTCTTACTTATATCCGAGAGATAAAAGTTTTGATGAAAAGTTGATGTTTGATCCGGTCTGAATCATTTGGTAAAGAACACATTTCCCCAAGCACTTTGTACTTCTTTAGGCTTCCTTTGTTCACCACAACCTTTAAGTACAATATCTCGTGATTTTGTTTCATTATTGGAAACTGAAATTAAACCACTAGTGTTCTATGTAAATTTGAAAATGACTCTAAATGAAAGGAAGTTCCTAGT
The DNA here is from genome assembly GCA_003667255.2 of Euschistus heros. NCBI lineage: Eukaryota > Metazoa > Arthropoda > Insecta > Hemiptera > Pentatomidae > Euschistus > Euschistus heros. The sequence goes on from RCWM02000027.1 coordinate 2,241,593, forward strand.
TAAAGAAGGCGATGTGTCACTACATAAGGCAATCGGTAAATTTAGCCAATTGGAATCACGTTGTAATTGTTTTTCTTTTTTTCCTAAATCCCAAATCCAAGATTTTAAAAGTATTAAAACCTTTTACTGAATATAAAATTATTACACAACTCGTGTTTTAATATTTCTTATAAAATAACCCAAAGCACATTTTTATTTACGAATGTTAAGATTTTATTGTAACAAGTGCTCATAACTTTTCTATCGTGTCAAAAAAAATATTTGAAGTTATTTATAATAAAACAGAAATTTCTAAATCATATAAAGATTTATAAGATAAAAAAATATGTTTAAGTTGTAAATTTACCAATTCATATCGTATTCAATCCAAAATCCTTCGAAAAATCCTCAATGCTCCTATTTTTGTCACCAATAAACTTATCCATAAAGTTCTTAATGTTTCATATGTTGCAGATTAAGCCCAAACCAGATACCTATCCTTTCATAGTAAGCTCCATAACCACTCAAATCCTCTAAATTCTCAACTTGCTTCCCACACCATTCCCGATAATCCTCCGAGGCGTCTGAATAGAAGATGGCCTAGAGACCTTATAGACTAGAATTTTTATTGGAGTCCTACTGATGAGTAGTTCGGGTTTTGTCATGTTATTGTAATAGTTAACAATACATTTACTTGATCTATTATTTTGTACAGTTGTAAATTTTAATAAATTGATATAATAATAAAAAAAAATGTTTAAAATTTAAAATAAATCAACTTTGAACTTCTGGTAGGTACTTATTTTCTAATATTTATTTTTGTGTGTATATATATATTGATGATATTAAATGTATTCATTTAAAACATATTTAAATAATATTGTACAAAATTCAATTAAGGTATTTATATTAAATATTTAATAACGCATCGCTCCCATATATTGTTTATTATGCCACAAACAATGGCATTTCTTATTCATAGTGAAAACTAAGTACGAAAAAGGAAATAATTTAAAAAATTGTACATTTATTGTGAATTGAAAAATCTAAATTTTAAACTTGTGAAAGGTACTAATTTTTACTAAATGTTACTTTTATAATTAAATATATTTTTCAAATTCCTACAAAGGAATTAACAAAATCTATCAAGAAGTATATCCACAAATGGTTATATATTAAATAGCTTATCACTCCCAAATATCGGACTTTCTGTCATGAACAATCTTACTTTTCATCATAAAAAGTGTACCCACATTTTATATTAATTTATTATTGAAGGAAAGAGAATAGCTAAAACCAATTAGAGATTTAAGTATTTAGGGAAGTATTTATTCTATTTAATTCTACATCTTGATATACTAAATTTAATTAAATAGTAAATGTAGGAACAGTAAATTGAATGTGAAATGAATTTAACTTTGTTAGGGGAATGTATGGTAAACTTATTGCTGAGTGGTGGCATTCCATAGCCGCTTGAAAATACCTCACCACCAACACAGTCCTGTACTGCAATTCAGCTTTACCGCTGAACAACTGCATAAAACTAAAACTTCTCCTTTTTATATAATTAGAATTAATTAGTCCAGTAATCAAAATTTAATTAGGCTTTTCGTTGAAATCTTTAATTGCATTAACTTCTTGCTGTAAGTTGCGACGTGTTCAATATAAATGAGCATATGATATAAATTCTTCTAGGGAATTTAATGCTATACAAGTTCTATCCTTTCCTCTAAATTGAACGACTGAGGATCTAGAAGACTAAAGTATACAAAAAACATGAGTGAAAAACAATTTTCTCGAAAATTACAACTTTTCCGGAGCCGGTAGCACGAAAACAGTCCAGTTTATCGTAAAAATGTATATGACTAAACTTGTAGCAAATTTAATAAGCTTTTTTTTTTTTTTCAGTGGAACGGACTGTTTTCGAGTTTAATCCAAAAGTCCCCAGTGGCATCGGGACTTGGAGGTACTTTATTGGTTCTGGTTCAGGGGACCATCCCCTACACATTCCTGAAAAAATTGGGACTGATTTTCTTATTTTGACTGGACTAAATGATTAATTACCACTTCTATTTGAAACTATTTTATTAGAAAACTAGTTTCGAATTCTATACATTGATCTTCAGTTCTAAAATCACTTAATCAACCTGATTTTAATGGCTTGGATTGATATGCAATGTAAGATATTGAAATACATATAATATTATGCCATGAAATGTAATACTAAAGGAAAATATTCAGTATAATATTCAAAAGAAATTTTGAAAAAATAAATAACGACAAAATTGAACCATAAATAGGCTGAAACAACAGAAGATTTTTATTTTTAAGATTTCTTATAGATTTTTATATACTGAGGTATATTTCATAAGAAATTTACTTATTAACAGCACTAACATATTTATAATTTCCAGTTTTCACAATTTCCATGATTTTGTATTGCATTTTGTATTGATTGGATACAAGACTAATTTAATGGTTTAGTGGAGCCCCAAAGTTCAACTCTGTAATTCCGAATATGTGAATTTACTGTCATGTAAATGAGTCTCCTGTAATTAACCGGGAGCTTTGAACATTCGTCTAGTAAATGTTGAAAAGGACACACACGCACTGTGGTTCAAGACTGGAAAAAAATAACATTTTTAAAGTTTTAACAAAGATAATATTTTATGTTGTAATAACTTCATTTGCTGTAGTAAGTTAATCTATATAAGTTACGTGAGAAAACAATGCGGGTATTAACAAAAATACGCCATGAACGTTGAAAAATTATATTTTTACATTTTACATTTTTCGTATTTGCAACTTATATTTCATTTTTAATCCTAATGATCGATAACTTACATAAAGACATTTATAATTGGTTCTTAACATCTATACGGTACATATTATACCGTTGAGAAAGTAAAATGAAACACTATCTAAAAAAAATAAATTTCAAAATATAAATTATAGGATTTACTTTTATTAGTAGAAGTTTTGTTATAATTAATATTATTTCCTATAAATATTTAAAGCTTAGTTATGTTAAATTAAAATGGAAAAAAATCGGCATTTTATATAAAGATTTAATTGTAATCACAGTTTCAAACGATCGGTAATTTTCTAAATGTCTTGGTTTTATTTGCCACGAATATCCCGGAATGTCTCAAATAATTAATAAAACAGCTTAAACTACGTCAAACTTTTCAGATAATTTTGCTAGAAAATTGCAATCGAAATAAATGAAAAATAATAAATAAATAAATAAAAAATAGAAAATGTTTAAGGACACTTAATAATGATGTTATGCACGTGCTGTTGGCGACATCTGATCCTTCCCTTAGCAGTGTTCGAACTGAACCAAGTAAATATAATTGTGATTAAATTGAAGGAGTAAAACCTTTATGTTTGTTTATGTTGTACGTATACAATTATCTCTTATTAGTAATTTGTATTCATTTTTCATTAATAATATAAGCAAAATTGCCGTGTTTTTAAAAAAATCATATTATAGACTAACTGTGTTTTTATCGTTTTCTGTATATCGTAAAAGTTTATTAATTGTAATATTCAATCCTACCGAACATTAATTTCTTTTGTAATGACCTGTGTACTACTGACTGTATCAAAATCCAAAATATAATATATAGTCCAGTCAATTGTAGAGTGCATGAAATATGCGATAAATTTTGAATTCATAGCTTCGTTAAGAATAATTAGAAGATAAACATACTATTGGGTTGTTTCACATGAAATGTCCGTTTTCAAGGTAAAGGGATTTTAGTAAAAATACAATATGAAAACAATATAATTTTATTCGAAGTATTTACCTTCTTTTTCTACACATTTTTCCCAACGTGACAACAACTTTTTTATCCCGGATTTGAAAAACTCTGAGCTTTGAAGTGAAACAAAATCTGAAAACGCACTTTTGATTTCAGCATCATTTGCAAAAATTTTTCCTCTGCAGAAGTTGTCTAAATACCTGAAAAGGTGATAATCTGTTGGAGACAAGTCGGGAGAATATGTTGGGTGCGGAAGAACTTCGTACCCCAGCTCTTTCAATTTATGCATGGTAAGTTTTGAAATGTGGGGTCTAGCGTTGTTGTGTAGGAGTATAGGGCCCTTCCGATTTACCAATCCAGGTTGTTTTTTTTCAATAATTTTTCGTGCATTTGGCCAATTTCATTGCAGTAGGTTGTAGAGGTAATGGTCTCACCTCTAGGCAAAAAGGAATTATGTATGATTCCAGCCATGGACCACCATACTGTAACCATCAATTTTTTCGGGTGCAAATTTGGTTTTGGCATTTGTCCTGGGCTTTCGTCAATGTCTAACCACTGCCCTGACCGACGCTGATTGTCATAAGCAATCCAGCTGCCGAACGACCTAGTTTTAAACTCATAAAAAAATATTACACGAAAATCGCGTGTTTCCATGTTCATATTTGAAGGTATACTAAACCGTGTGTAATTGATTGGGAAGCTAATGTTTATAAAAGAAAAGTAGAGGATTAGTAACTGCTTGATTATGATATGTGAACTTTGGAAGTAAACAACAGAGACTCGCAAAATCCTCTATGTATTTCAAATATTATAAAATCGGACATTTCATGTGAAACAACCCAATAAAAGTCCCCGCCCCTGGGGGGTGAGCGAACAGTGGGGGGAGGGAAGAAGTTCACTTTTCTTTCGTATTTCGATTATAACTCGAAAATGATTGACTCTAGAAAAATATATAACAAATTCAAATTGAAGCTAATTAAATTTCCTATAAAATGTACCCTATGTAAATTTGTCAAGATTCAAACGGTTTTAGAGATATGCGTTATTGAAAAACAAAAGTTACCTCACTTTTTGTCAAACATCTGCTTCTAACTTCCGCAATCGTTTCTCAGGAAAAATGTCAGAATCAAAACTTTAGAGCATTAAATTTACTTTAAGTTTATGAATATGTTTCTGGCATTTGAAGCAAATGTTTAACAAAAAGTAATGTAAAGATTTTTTTTATTTTTAAAATTATCGATTTTTAATAACGTATATCTCGAAAACCGTTGAGAGTTGGATATTATAGAAACGATTTTATAGAAAATTTAATAAGCTTTAATTTTGATTAGTAGCATATTTTTTTAGAGTCGACCGTTTTCGAGTATAATCAAATAAAAAATTGAGATCTTCTGTTTTTCCCAAAAATTGTATTATGTGCGCGCTACAAACAAAGTTGGAGATGAAATGTCGTTAAGGGATTTTTCTGTATATTTTTAATGTTGCTTGCTCTCAGGGATGACGTTAGTTATGGGAATTCCCTCGGGCAACCTCTCCTACACTAACAAGGAGCACAAATCTGAAAGGCCCACCACAAGAGCCTTGTTTAAAGAAAACAAAACAATGGCAATTAGCGTATCTGGGCTTGTGAATTTAATTAACGCTAGTAACAACCATCTAGGTCCTTGTAGTTGTAAATTAATTAATTGCTCTACAAAATAAAATGATCCTTATAAAATTAATATTATAAAATAATAACCAATGTGTAAATATTATAGTAATTTTTAAAATTCCATTCATTTGAGTATCTTTTTACGTATTTTCGAACCAAGGTTGTTTGTTGTAATCCGTTTTTGTTTTGTTTTTTGTTTTACATAAGAGTAATTTAACTATAATTTTTTAAATACATTTTTGATGACGAAATACACTAACTGTGGTGTGGGGGTGTTGTAGTGTAATGTATATAATATAAATGTATGGATGTGTGATAGAGCACTGCTCTCCCAACCTGGACCTGAAACTGGTTCCAAGGAAAGGTTGAGGTTGCTTGAGCATGTGGACCGAATGGGAAGCAATCTTGTCCCAAGGAAACTGCTGTATGAAAAGCCAGGAGGTGCTCGAAGACGTGGTCTTTCTAGGATGAGATGGTAGTATGACGTTGAAGCAGAACGACAGTTGGTAGTCAGGTGATGGAAAGATTTTGCTGCCAAAAGTCCATCATTTTTTTTTTTTTTTTTTTTTTTTTTTACAGCAATTAGGTTTCTTTAAAGATTGGTCCAGTATTTTTAGGAGGAATACAATATGAGCTCCATAGAACATTCTTCCATTTCAACTTTGTTAAGTGTGGCTTTCATGAGTATACTTGGTGAACTTGAAACATGACTGAAGGGATTAACAAAATACATCTCTGGAGATTTCCAGATACTACACAAAAGTTGCTTTTCCCTGAGCGACGCCTTACGTGTTTTTTACTTCCATTATACCTTATTATCCAATTCCATCCTTCTCTTTATAAGTACTAAATATTTAAGTCCTGACCCGAAACTCGCTCTTGTAACAAGTGCTCCACCAATTCGAATATTTGTTATTCTTTTAGATTTCACAAATCATTCTTTAACTGTACCATATGTTTATAGAATTATTTCCCATCCTTAATCCATGATAAGGCATGATAAAAAAACGTAAAGCCTGATGTTATATTCATACTTGTACCAGTTTACTGTATGTAATGCAATTAAAAACATTAGCAACTGTTAATCGACTCTTTATCTTTTTCTATTTTTATATTAAAAAATTGGAGCATTTGAAAAGTTAAATTTAATTAGTCTTCAGTATCTGCAAATGGTTATTAGATGTTTAATTACAGTATAGTTATAGAATTCTTCCAGGAGTCTGTTACGACAATAAAACAAAATGCAATAAGCCGTTAAATTTAATGTGTGTTCATTTCGTTTTATTTATTTTATTTTTAATAGAGCTGTAGAAAGCAGCAGGCTTCTACTGGGTTTATATCATGGGCTTTATATTCGCCCCTAGCTCCCGAATATTATGGCGAGTAAATTTTAAGAAATTAAATAAACTGTCAATAACTTAAGCTACTCAAAACTTTTTCAACACTTGTTTTGACTGTTAAAAAGAAATAACACGACGTTGTGATAATCAAGCGTGGTGTATTTAACCTCAAAATTCTCCTAACATAGTTGAAATTTCATAAATGACCCATAAAATGAAGTTCAACCTTCTCTCTCTGGCTAGAATAGGTTGCTAACCTGCAGGATATACTTCCTAGTTGAATTACATATGGACGTTATACCCAAAAAACAACTATAAAAGAAATTATAGACTAAAATATTTAGTCTAATATTACTGTCAAATGACATAACTATGTGCTCGTGGAAACATCTCATTTCACGCAAGAATTTCTTAATAATTGGTCTTGTAGTGGCCTTAACCAGTAAATTATTGGCTTTCGTAAAATTCTATTGAGTGATTTATACTGTTTTTGGCCGTATCTCTATTTTTCTATGATATGGAAAAATCTGAAGTTGAACAATAGAAATTTAGAGTTTTCTTAAATTCCATAGTCTTGCTTGCAAGTCTTATTAGATGTGATTACTATTTCTTTTTTTTTTTAACTTTTATTTTTTTTTTTTTACGTGATAGGGTCATGGGATTCCACCAAACTATCGAATCCTTCCTGTATCCAATCTCTCCAATCCAAAATCCTTAATGCTCTTCACATTGTCACTAAGGAACCGATTCACAATGGCCATAGCATCCTATATGTCTTTGATATGGCAAGAGCTTGATACCTTTCTCAATACTCTTCCAAATCGACTTTATTCTAATTGTCCTCTAAGAATAATTATTCAAAGAAACAATGCATGTGACTCTTGTCTGTTGTGACTACATTAATGCTGAGCAGATACATTAATAAATTCAATACAAGAGACTTAAATTATTAAAACTATTAAATTAAAACACATTATTATATAGAAAAACATAAAAATAAATCTATCAATAAATAATTTAAATTATGAGAAAGAAAAAAATAATATTACTAATACTAATAATAACAACATTGATCAAAAATAAGATTAATAACACACGCTAATACATAAACATATTCTTAACGAATAATAAGCTAAATTATTGAAATATATAAAATAAAGCATGTTTAAATCGTTCTTAAGCCGTGTCATTATTATCGGATTTAACTAAATTTCTACAAACTCAACAGAATTATTTTGCTAAATAATTTTCCTGTTAGTAAGGGCCTTACTAGATTATGAGCATGTGTTGGAATTGGAGAGTTTTGAATGAGCCTAGGGCAGGAGCATGTCTGATTTCAGGAGAGAAGGAATTCTAGAGGGTGGTGGGACGCGCAAGGAAGGAGCACTGGAAAGCAGTATTAAGGTCATAACGGGATCTTGGAACTCTTGAATTTCATGAGGTTGTAAATATAAGAAGGATAATGCTGGTAATGACTTGGTAAAGAAATGCATCTGGAAAAAATTGTCTACGGAAGGAGGGAAAAGCCAGTCGAATACAGCGTCAAGTTGTGGAACATGGGCAATGCATTCTGGCATCAAAAAAAAAACTGATGAAGCTTCTCATTCCTTATCTGGCAATTCATTAAGAAGTCTGGAAAGAAGATGGTCTCAAGATCTTCCAATGTATAATTTTCATTATATTGCTACCAGAGGATAATTTCTCTACATGTTTTTCATCATGTTATTATAATTGCAATACCACATTTACTTGATTCATATTCTTGTGCAGTTGTAAATTTCAATTAATAAATGAGAAAAAAAGTTTTCTTTTTCAACAGTATTCATGTTGGAAAAGCCTGATCAAAGTTCCCGTTCACAGTTAGGTAGGGTCAAGTAGGTTACAATGTAACAAATGGAACAGTGTAACATGGGCTCTTTTATTTTTGAAGTTGACAATGGTGTCTCTTTATTTGTTATTCAATCTCATGTACCCCATCTTAAGCTTATATCATTGGACGTCAAATTGCAGGAAGAATAAGTGAATTCGTGGTTTTTGTAAAACGTTTGTGAACAATGTGGCTAGTGAAGTTTTGTTCTCGTTGGAAAACTTATAATTCCTGGTAAGTAGATATATGTTCCCTTCAATCCTTAGTTATTTCGTGCTTGAATAGCTAACAAAGTTTTAATATAATTTTAACGAATTTGGTTTCAAAGAGTAGGGTGTGGGCACAATGTAACGTAACGTGTTATACTGCCTCCTATGATTAAATATATTGTTTCTGGGTGTGTTACATCTAAAATAGTTCGGAACCGGAAAAGAAGAACGGACATTGGTCTACATAATGCTAATGCCATTAATGAATAAAAGATAATGTCACCATGTTATTAACTTAATTATGCTAAATTTTGATCACCAAAAATTTTTTTCGGAACGAAGTTGAGGATAAACGTTTTCTTTCTTCCATATCTTATTTCGTTTAATGTATATTTAGTGTTCCCCATGTTATTTATTTCACTGTATTCCTAAGACTTTACCACACCTCTGGGGTACACTGTAAAAAATTTGTGATTTCAGAAAACTAAACAAAATAAGTGACTTCTAATTTTAATTTTGATATTATTTCAGTAATAATAGGAACGTTAAATAATGTTGATTTTATGGTAAATATTAAGAAGACGATACAATAGATTTTTTTTTCTTAAAATAAAAATGACTTCTTTGTCACATTATTCCCCACCTGACCGCTTAGCATAATAATAATTAGAAAATCAAAGAAACATTCATCCCCACTGATTTCATTTACTTTTAGTTTTAGATTTATTTTATATACACCTTCTTTTAGTTTGAATAAAACAAAGCAATCATTATCAATTAATATGCATTTCATTTCTTTTGAATAATTTGTTTTTAATACAATACTTAATATAGAATATTGAAGTTTAGTGAACGGCCAATTGGTGAATCCATCACTACAGCCGCCGAAGATGGTGCGGTAGGGCCGCCGTCAGTGCGAGACCTCAACGGGCTTGATGTATTGCTTCGATTAAGTCTAGTATCGAACCTGCCCCCCTCCCCCCCTCTCTGGCTAAGTTCCCTTAGATTTTAATTATATAGGGGGTGGGGGGCATGAGTTTGGTCAAAGTTCGATCAAGTTTGTTTCCCTTTTAATTGAATTATCGGATAAAATTTTACCACAAGCTTTATTTAATTTAAAGCCCATCGTCAGGCACTACGATAAATTTGTGAATTTTCGAATCAGTTTCAAACTTTTTTTTATTTTCTCAGTGCTTTGTATTAAAACATCTAACTTAAAGACATATTCAAATGTGAGAATAGAATATATATATTCTATATTTTATATATCAATTTATTGAAATTTACAACTGTACAAATATAACTCAGCAACAAATGGAATATTAATATGTTTATGGATAAGTTTATTGTTGACAAAGTAAGGGGCATTTAGAATTTTTCGAAGGATTTTGGATTGTAAGGATACAAGATGAATTGATATGAAAAGATGGTATAGTAGAGCCCCAAAGCTCAACTCGGTACGCCCAAATAGGTCAAATCACAGTCATGTAAAGAAGTATTTTTTAATGAATTGGGAGCTTTGAACGTTTGTCTAGTAAATGTTGAAGTAGTCTGTAACGACGAGCAGTTTCTTGTCGCTTTAGTCTTGTATGTGGATTCCAAGTAAAACGTTTGTCCAAGTGGGGTCCTAAGTAGCGTATCTGTTCAACAGGAATTAGAGGAATATCACTGAAGGATACTGTAGGACAGGAAGTCGTAGGTTTACAACGAAGGGTAAAGGTTGTTTGATGAGATTTTTTTGGGTTTATTTTGATTCTCCATTTTTGACACCATTCTTGAATGTTTAGGATATGGGATTGGAGTGTTTGGAAGGCAATGAAGGGATCATAGTTTACTGATAATAAACATGTGCTATCAGCATAAGTAGTGAGGACAGTGGTAGGGTGAGTTGGGATGTCAGCTGTATACACTATGTAGAGGATGGGACCTAGGATACATATATATAAATTCAGTTCCATTTTTCTCTAAACCATTTTTTATAGACAACATTACATAATCTTCCACTTATAAGTACACTAACTGACATCTATATTTAATTATATTTTTATGACATTTATTTTATATGATTAATATTTTAAGCTAGAGAATTATTATGATTATAATTGTAATTATAAATCATAATTACCCAAAATATATTAATATGAAAAATTCTCAGTGCGTTTAGAACACCTTAAAAGGATTTTATTGTATTAAATCTGCTACTGCGAGCAACAAAAAAAAGGGAGAAACTATTTTGAAAAACTACAAAATTAATATCTTATAATTAATTGTTGTACTATTAACGATTGCATAAAATTACGTTATAAAAAATATTTTCATAGTGAGAATTAACTGATAATATTACTGTTATTTATTAATTATTTACCTTGTGATGTCACAGTTAATCCTCTTAGGTCACAATGTGTTTATTGCTCTCTGAGTTTGAGAAGAGAAGAATAAAATTAGTGGAAGGCTAAAACTATAAAAACCCACGGCAGATTAGATCCTAACTCCACTTTTAGGATCAATCTTTTTCTGAAATAAACCCCCAATTACCTGGCCCTAATCCCAATGGATCCCATCTCATTTTTTGTCCCCTCGCCCTTTTTCTATCCGCCCCTTCTGTTTATTCCGCGACCATAAAAATAAGTCAGCTTTATCCTCTTTGTTACATTGTTTTAGCTCAGGTTTTAATTTTTATTTCAATTACCGAATTACTAAATTTGTATTTTATTCAATCAATACTATCAAATACGATAGTATCCATACCTTGTAGTAAAATAGAGAAATACTCTATTGTTAAGCCAACTATTTTAAATTCCTTATTTATCATTAAAAAGCGGCTAGTGAACAACTGGTCATTCCTTACTCCATTTTTTCTCCAGCATTTAAATAGTTTCTGATAAAAATACATTGGGCATGGGGGAACAACACCTTTGGGACTTAATTTTTTTTTTTTTCATATAGAAGCGAAAACATAAAAAAAAAAAAATCTATTTACCTTTTGCAATATGCAACTCAAAAGTTTCATCTTTTTTTCCTTAGGTAGCAAAGTTAGGCATACAAATAAATTGAGAAGATTATAATTTTTATACTTTTAGTTTTATTTACATATTTCTGGTTAACCACAGAGTTACTCCAACGCTCACTAACTCATGAAAAGTTGGTTTGATTGAAAATTAACTTTTAAAAAATTGAATGTGAATTATTTTTTATGTTTTTTACTTATATAAAAGGCTTATTTTTTTAATTGGAAGCCAAAAGTGAAAAATCAGAAGTTTTTAAGAAGTTTGAATAATTTTTTTTATCCTATTTATTTTATTTTATTTGTTTATTTTCAATTTTTTTTTCAGCATTACCTACTTTGTATTGAGCACTGTAATTTGAAAATGTAAATTATTGTTACATTATGGAAGATCGGAAAGAAATTTATAAAGGGAAAAATACCTAAAGGAACTTGTAGAAACTTTAATTTATTTCATTTTTTAATTTAAAAAAAAAAACTGCAAGTATTTTCAGATTTAGCAACCCCAAAAACATGTAAATTAATTTAGAAAAATTTACGTTTTTTTATTCTGTTCGACCGCAATGGTGCTGGACTTCATCTTCAACCTTCACTAACTCCTGAATAGGCGGTTTGACTGAAAAATATAGTTAAGAAAATTTAATTTTATAACTTTTTTATCTTTAATGAATAACTTTTTCTTTTTTTCTATTTCTTTTTTTTTTTGAAAAAAAATCTGAAAAATAATTATTTTTAAAAAGTTGTTTGCATTTTATTTTAACCTTTCCCCCTTTTTAAGGCGGCAAAGTTAAAAACCGGATTCAAGGACACTAAAAAATAAATTGAGAAATTGTTTTTTTTTTTTTGTTTTTTTTTTTTTTTTTTTTGTTTTTTTTCTGAAATCATCTATTTTTTCTCGGTGACTGGATTATGTATGCATGTAGACAGTACTACCATATAACCATCCGTTGCCTATCATTAAGACATTAAATAATTAAATAATTTTTTCAACGTAATAACCAAAACAAAAACCACAATTTTAGTTATATTTTAAAAATTAATAGTTTTGCTGAAATTCACATTTGCATAATGTACACGAATTTTAATTAGTCAACATATTGACTATAATACATATATAGTCAATATAACGTTATTGTACAAGAAAATACTTTGGAATTTGGAATTCTAATATATAATAAATATTATCATAATAACCTTATGGCTATTGACAAAAGCACAATAGGTTCGCCCTTTGACGAATACTATTCCAAAAAAGAACCCTTTGACATGGTATTAATTAAATCAGATCTCCTAGGCGAAGAGTTGGTGAGAGAAATCCGCCAAGACTTATGAATTTATTGGTGAGGGGTTTTTATCGCCGAGAGGTTGGACAGTTTTGACAAAGAGCAGTCTAAGAAGTTATTAATTCTAAAAGAGTCGGAAATAAGAAAAAAAAAATGGAGGAGAAAATGACTCTTGGAACTTTTTAAAAGTTTGCCAGGTCCTGTGTCTTATTGTCTTCTCCTCAGTCTTTTATCCTCAGCCCTCTATCCTCGGAGGACAGTGTATTGACAGCTCTATCGAGTAGCGGAAATGGACTGTGTGGTCTGTATAAAGGACTGGAAATTTTATGAAATGGACTAAGTTTCAGTAATACTAGCTTGTTACTAAGTCCTTGAGCATGAACACTATCCTTCATTCCAACACTCACAATTTATCCTAAAAGAATGATATTGATATGTAAATATATTTTGACTAACCCTTTAATTCCTTGAGTTGGCTTTATGAGGTCATATACATTTTCAAAACGCATTTACAATGTCAGAAGAAATGATAAAAAAATAAATAATATCTAAGAGCAAAGGCAGCCACTGAAAAAATGTGTGCCATCGAAGTACTGCCGCACAGTCAATGAATGCTGAAATGAAATGTAGAGTGAATGAAATATGCTAGAAGGTAAACATACTAAAAGTCCCCGCCCCTGGAGGGTGAGCTAAGGGTATGGGGAAGGGGAGAAGGTACCAATTTTTGTTTTTTCGATTATATCTCGAAAGCAGTGGACTCTAGAAAAATATGCTATGTATCAAAATTAAAGCTAATTAAATTTCCTATAAAATTGATTCTATACATATTTGTTGAAATTCCAACGGTTTTCCACAGATACGTTATTAAAAATCGGTAATTTTAGAAATTAAAAAAATGTTTGCTTCAAATGCAAGAAACGTACATATGAAATTAAAGTACATTTAATGCTCTACATTTTTGAAACTGAAATTTTTTCTGAGAAACAGTCGCAAAAGATGTTAGAAGCAAAGGTTTGACAAAAAGTGACGTAATATTTGTTTTTTCCCGAGTCATCGATTTTCAATAACGTATATCTCGAAAACCGTTGTAATTTCGACAAATTTATATAAAATTAATTTCAGAGGAAATGTGATTAGCTTTAATTTTTATCTGTAATATATTTTTGTAGATTCAACTTTTTTCAAGATATAATCGAAAAAACAAAAAATTGAACTCCTTTCCCTCCCCAACGTTAGCTCACCCCCCAGGGGCGGGGACTTTTAGTAATTTCACCTTTTGACTACTCCTAACGAATCTATGAAGTCAAAAATAATTGCATATTTCATGCACTCTAGAATGTGTTTATTGGCTCAACTAATGTGTGTTCGTTTGGATCGTTGGGAAAAAAATTATGATTTTATATATTAAGGATTTCCTGAGAGTCGAGCTGTGGACTTTAAAAACCTTTACTCTGAATAGCCAGACAGAGTTTATGCAGTTTAACCAAAGCAAAAACTACCAAAATTCCAAAAAGGAAAAGTTTAGACTCATGCTGCAAGTCACAGATATTGCAATATGCAATGCAATGTCATGGTTTGTTTTGATCGATACCTCATCTTTCTAAGTTAGTTCTGATTATTGATTATTACACTTACATAATTGCACATGGATATTCTTTACCTCAAAACCAAATAAGTGGTACCAGCATGGAATCAAATTACTGGCAGAAAAAGGGTGAATTTTGTTCCAGAGTAGTATTGCATAATATTTAAAATATGTTATCTGAAATAAAGCTATACTTATCAGGAATTTTATTACAACCTACTATATCAGATAATAGTGATCCTTAGTATACGTACTCCGTTTTTAATATACTCACTTTCCAATTCTAAATATAATTTCAAATCAACTCAAAAAAAATTCAAAACTGTACCGATGCTTGCAAATGGTTTAGGCTGTTTAGTCATTCGCCAAACAATCTGAACTCTCAATTTGGCCTGATTTACATTTTTATTAAGGATCTCATTACGGATGCATGCACGCACGGTACACAGCTTCCCAATCATGGAATTCTCCCAGTTCCCGATTCCTCCAATCAAGGATTAGTAAAATATCTTGAGCCTTACCTTTCTTCATTATACTAAATCTATAGTTCAGTATTCCAGCATATTGCTTTCACAAGTCAATCAAGAACTTTTAATTTGCTTGTATCACACATTGAGAAGAATTTAGTTTGATTTTTTTAATAATCTTCTGTATATTCAGATGATAAAATTTCTCATTTAATAATATCGAGTTACTTATATTAGTTAAACCATTACAGTCTAGTTAGAACAATACCTAGACGATGGGAGAGGCAGGCCTTAAATAATAAAGATATAGGAGCTTAGAGAATCGGTCTGAATGAAGAATACTTGAGAAGACCTAGGGACCTCTGCTGCCAGTTGCAGGGTAATTGTGAATTACGCCTTCAAAGATAAAGTTCTCTGATTTAAAAAATACAATTTAGGAAACTAGTTAATAAATTTTGGATGTATTTAGGAGATGTTAGATTATGTGGAATGCTAATTGTCAAGAATGAAGGAGCGAAAAGGAACCTTGGTTGGATGATAACTGTATACTGTCTCATTCTACCATTATTAGCATTCGACAAGCTGAAAATAACTTGGAAGCTACAAGCATTTATTCAAAACGGAGGTAGTTATTAAACCTCAAATTGTATAATGTCTATTTGTTTACGGTTTTCTTAAAGAAGTTGAAGATCTTTATTCACCTTCACCATTATCTTCCTCTTCTACCTATCGGCTATGACTTCCTACTTTATCAGACGACGTTCAGCTGCATAATTTGTAATTTAATTTATAAAATATTTAAATTAATTTTTCTAGGTCTTGACCACTCTCTTGGTCTAGTTCCTGCTATTTTTCGGTGGCATCTCACACTGTCAACTAGTACAATTGCTGTGTATTTTATTATATCAAAAACAATTTTTTTTTTCATTATTGATATTTACCTCTATACAATTTGTACATCCTATAAATGTTTGGAAATTACATGTCAATACTCGTTAGTAGCTTTTCAATAATATCATTAGAGGGTCACTAGACCATCTTCTTTTCAGGCACTTCAGAAGGTTAATAGGAATCAAGTGGGATAAAAGTTAAGAGGCTAGTGGATTCGAGTGGATATTCAGCTTATCATGGAGGGATAGGTATTTGGTTTGAGCCAATTATGCAAAATATTGGAAAAAAAATAATTAAGCATATTTTTTAATTAAATTTAATCACTAAAGTATAACCATTGAAGCACAGAATTCCAAAACCAGCAATTTTTTCAAATTTGTCGCTGTTGGTCAAATTGGATTTGGAAAAAGCTTTAGTTTTTGTATGACCGTTATCAATGTGAATTTACTACTTTTAGGAGAAAAACTTTCAACTAAAGATAATCCAGTAGAAAACAAAATCTGGAAATTTGACTTGGCTGATTTCGGAATCCTAGAATTTCATTAGAAACTAAATTTCTTCTGGATTGGTACTTATTTGTACCGGACTTTTTAATCAAAATAAGTTTGTTTTGTTTTAAATTATATTCAAAAAATTTTTTATGAAATTTTTAATTTATTAAAAATAGGTAGTTACAAATTACACTCTATAAAGAGGTACGAAAGGTCCTGGGTTAAAATTTATTTTGTGGGGGACGTTAAGCCTTAATAAACTACAGCAATATTACAAAGAAAGATTTTTTTTTCCTTAATTTAAATTATTGTAAACTTTATTTATAAATAATGTTCTTGTATTTCCTAATTTAATGCAAAAGTTTGTCCTCTGTTTATGGTATATTAAATTTAATCCAGTAACTCCTCCACGAAGTGGGTAGATGTATTGGATCAGTATTCAGAATCAGATTTGAAAACTCTAAAATAGAACAAGTACTTTAAAAGGTTTTGGAAAAAATTACGTAATGACACCGGGGCGGAGTTGGGAACAGTAATGACATTTGAAAAACCATACTCAAACTCTATAAGTAAATCCTTCTCCTTTAGCCCCGGCTCCAACTTTTCCAATTTTACTAAAACTTTCTTAAGGTTTACAAATAAGCGGAGAATTTTTCTGACATAGCGTCCTCCTCTTCTCTTCCATTCCAATGTCGTTTTTATCCACACGAGAAAAGAAAATTCTCCCCGGTCTCTCGTTCATTAAAAAAAAAAACACTATGCTATCTTCTACCTCTCTATTTCAAAACCATCAGCTTAATGAAATTAATTAACAGATATTGCAATTAACTTTTTGTTATTTATTTTTTTGATTTGGAAATATATGAAAAGATTTTCGAACACCTTTTTTTTTTTTTTTTCTCACCTATTTAAAAGTATTTTTCTTCCTTCTGGTGTTGTAATCTGGTTGCAATATAAGGAAAAAATTTTAAAATGGCTTTTTGGCAGCTTATAATTCCAATATGTTAAAATCTCAAATGCAATATGTAATAGATTCATTACTAGAGATGTGCCAGTCGGCACTAGTTGGGAAAACCGACTAATCGGCTGATTCAAAGAGTTAGGATAGTTAGATAAATATTGATTAAATTTTAAATAATTAAGAGTATGAGGACGAGTAATAAAGGTATACAGAGATGCTCATGTAAGATTTTGTTGGAAACATAAATCCCAATAGAAGTGGCAATTAATTCATAAATCCTAATTGTATTGACCCTTCTATACTATCATGCGTACCTCAAGTGATAATATTCAGCATTTACATAGTTTCGTAAACGATATATTAGAAGGATTCCATACGTTTGATATTCGATTGTTTACCAGAGTTCAAGTTCTGAGGTACAGATAGCTTTTGGATGGTCTTGTATATAAGAGGATTGTTTTCAATGGAAAAGTTAGATATCCTATTAAGTAGTTAATGCAATCATCTAAAGCTTGTGTTAAGTTCTAACGGCTTTTAAGTCTAGTGGGTGGGTTCCATGTAAGTTATTTTCTAGGAAGAAGCCAAGATATCTTATTGTGCCAGCTATGGTTAGTGTCATACCAGACTCTATACGGGTGATTCTCAAATTAAGGCCTACTTTCAAATGGAGAATTTCCAAAAAATCACCAAATTTCCTGATGGCCAATTTTAGGATTGAGGTGCCAGAAACGTGTTATGTCGAAATCAAAACTGATTTATAGGCTCAAAATCAGTAATTACCAAGGAAAAACATAAGTACTGTGGACTTTTAATAACCCGTGGTAATTTTACCTTTCTTGCCATGGTAATGGCATTTCATGATTCAAAGTCAATTATCTCGATGGTCCCTAATCTCTTAATAAAATGACCAATATATAATCGGTAAAGAATTCTAACTTTAAGTGTTGAGATAATATCATTTATCATGAATATCATTTACTGGTAATTACCTAAGACAAAAGCGTCCATCATTACATTTTAAAAGGTACGCAACTGTTACTGATGGCCAGGTCTCTCACTTGTTACTGATTGCTGCCATCTTGAAGAAATTGGTGATCATACAAGCAGGGCTGCCACTCGTCAAACACTGTTCGGATAAGCTCCCCTTCTTACTTAACTTTCGCAATGTACCGGTTTTAATTTTTATCCGCAGTAATTACAATATAATTATGGACAGGGTACTAAGTAGTCTGAATAAGAATTTGGGCATAATATATACAATACCATAACCGTTTAATTATATTTCATACTTAATTTAGAAAAATAATAATTTATTTTTTGATAATTGGTAGTAAGGTTTAGAGGACAACCTAATATTTTGAATATTAAATTACAGGGCAACCATGGTAAATACCAACAGGTACTTTAGTTAATAAATATGCCTAGAATGCTACAGTTACATGCATTATAAGACCAGAATACATGCATTACATAAAAATAATTCATTATTAAACATGTACTCTAGAAAACATACGATTTTATTATTTACTAGCATCTTCTGTCGTGACTTCGCCCGCTTTCATAAGTAAAGAACTTGGATAATTTTAAATCATAATTGAGGCTTATTTGGATATCCATAAAATTCTTGTATTGAACTATACAATTGAGCATTAATTCATTCAATATCTATACGTATAGCAGATATTTTTAAACTGTTATCATTGCACTGACTAGGTGACTGAAGCTCACGTAAAAACATCCAATTTTTAATTTTAATGTATGACTTGGTTATCCAAATCGATAGAAACTTATATGGATGATGGACTGCATTATCAGTACTTACAAACAAAGACCCATGAATCATATATTTTCTCACGATATCAAGAAGCAAAAGATCGAAATTTTGATTTCGATTTGATTTTCTTAAAAACTGTTATAAATCCAGGAATATTTCAAAACAGTACCTTAAGGACAACAATGGCGGAATATTCTTCGGATAACTTAAAAACTGTTATAAATCCTGGAATATTTCAAAACAGTATCCTTAAGGACAACAGTGGCGGAATATTCTTCGGATAACTTAAAAACTGTTATAAATCCTGGAATATTTCAAAACAGTATCCTTAAGGACAACAATGGCGGAATATTCTTCGGATAACTTAAAAACTGTTATAAATCCTGGAATATTTCAAAACAGTATCCTTAAGGACAACAATGGCGAAATATCCTTCGGATAACTTAAAAACTGTTATAAATCCTGAAATATTTCAAAACAGTTTCTTAAGAACAACAATGGCGGAATATTCTTCAGATAACTTAAAAACTGTTATAAATCCTGAAATATTTCAAAACAGTATCCTTAAGAACAAAAATTAATATATATGTGGCCAAAGATGTCCTTCCGCCATCTTAAAACAGTATCCTTAAGGACGAAAACTAATTCTAATTCTAAAAGGAGAGTGGCCAAGGATGTCCTTCGGCCTCAAAAAATTGTCAGATCTGAAAAACAGTAACTTCTAGTGCAGAATGACGCTCGCCACCTATTTGTCAATTTTCAAACTTACTATTATCCACATATTGTCGCTTTTTTAATTACAAATTAATTGAAAATCGTTTTATTTTATTATTGCTCAACCTATAAAGATGATCCGGTTTAAATTTGGTCCAAATTGGTTCAGTTTTTTTTGTGGTTAGTGATCACAAAAGGAAAATAACTTGTCCTTTTATATCATAGTATAGATTCTGGAGTATTGGATTTTGTATCTCATGTGGATACGAAAACGGTATATATAGTTATTTGATAGTTTTTATCACAAAATTAAATGAGAAAAGTAAATAATGTATTTTTAAATTTCATTATGTCCACAATGTCCATTAGCCGGGTAAAATTATCA
Organism: Euschistus heros; assembly: GCA_003667255.2. Lineage (NCBI taxonomy): Eukaryota > Metazoa > Arthropoda > Insecta > Hemiptera > Pentatomidae > Euschistus > Euschistus heros. The sequence continues at coordinate 2,261,961 of RCWM02000027.1, forward strand.
TAAGATAGAACGGGGGAAAAAGTGTATCTTTTACAAGAGGAAGACAATAAGCGCTGACGACAAAGCCATTGATAGGAGCAACAGTGATATCGGATAGGATCATTAATTACTCCGCCATTTCCTAATCAATGAAGAAAAAGCCTTGAGGAAAAAAAATAATAACCTCACCCCCTCCTCCCCTCCCCCCCCCCCCCCCCGCCGTAGAGGAAATTAATGGAAAGCCAAATTACATTTATCAGGGCCGTTGCCAGCCGAATGTTTTCAGGAGCCCATCAAGGGTCGTTTTAAAGAACAGATAGCACCCTCCCTTCTTCCCCACCTAGCTTCTTATTGCTAGAGCTGGCTAAATATTTCCTAAACGACTTCATAACAAGAACGGGATATTTTCTTCTTCTTCCGTGTTCTTTATAAGAAAGAATTTATTTAAAAATAAAATGACAAGCATAAATATTTAATCACTGGAGATACGCATGTATATGTTGTTGCCCATTGAGGATTATTACATACTTTATCTTTTTTAACCCATTTAGGACCAACACAAGAATTAGTTAAAAGTTTTGATGTTTCTCCAAAAAAAAAAAAAAAATTGGCTATAATTGTCCAAAAATGTTGCGTTCACACAACCTTGGCATTTAAAGAGTATATAAAATCTTCTTTTTCAGAGATACCTATCTGTGGTGACATATTTATAAATGCTACAATAATACTCTTCCACAAAAACTTTTATTGAAATTGTTTGAATCATAAAACCTTTTTAAAAAAAATAAAGAATTCCTCTTTTCACACAAAAATCAAATCTTTATTTTTTTATTTGTATGCTTTAAAGCAATCTGGGTGTATTTTAATATTACATCGCTCACACAATTTAATTGCAGCAACCCTTATTTGGCTGAAATGAACCTTTAAATCTTACTGCTCATAAGTGTTGAAAAATATCCAATTGTACTATTATTTTTCATTGGATTAAAAAAAACAAAAAATCATTTATTTAAAATTACTTTTAGTAATTAAAAACCTTAAATAATAAACTTTTGCAAGAAAATAGAAAAATATTTGAACTTGAAAAAAATTGTTAAATTAATGTTATGTTGCTGAACTAGCCCAAACCAGATATCTATCCTTTCATAGTAAGATCTATACTCACTCCAATTCACTAGTCTCTCAACTTGCTTCCCACCCCATTTTCGATAATCCTCCGAGGCGTCTGAAAAGAAGATGGCCGAGAGACCTTCTAGTGTGGATTTTTATTGAAGTGCTACTAGTGAGTAGTTCTTCACAAGTAATTTACATGTCATTGTATTCATTATCAACACATTTACTTGATTTACACTATTCTGTACTATTGTAAAAAATGTATAAATATATATGACAAAAAAAATTAATGTTGAATATACGCAACAATGGACATAAGTTGGTTGATAATAGATGAAGTCCCAGGTGTCACAATAACCGTATTATTATGATCTATTTGATTGCATCTGTCGTGATAACAATTTTGATTAGTGGAATAATGAATAGTTAATGAACTTAGTGAATTTATTTAACTTAATGATATTGTAAATTTAAAAGTAAGAACATGTGGATGGTATTACAATTATTCTAATCATGGCCAGCCGATAATTTAGATTATACACCTATTACTTATCTATAAATAGGATCTTACTAGGCATCGCAAGAGTCGTCTCATGGCCTGCTCATCATACCGAAAAACATTACGTGTTTATTAACTTTCATTGACGAATCTAAAATATATTATTTTATACACATACTTGTAAATAAATACTATGTAAATTGCTAAAATAGCAGTTTCCTTTTTCGTGTTCCTACCTTTGTTTTACATTACAATTAATAATATTTTTTTTTTATTTATGACAAAAAAACTAAACTATGATTAAAATAAAATAGTAGTTATTCAGCATTAAAGAAGTAATTAAATTAGTTTTTTCTTCTTCTTTTGAATTTGGCCATCTGTGGAACACGTTTAACAATTTATTTCTTACTTCTTCATCGCCTCCCTCATTCGTCCTTTAATCTGACCACTGTCAATTAATTTGTGTCTTAACTACTTCTGGAATTTTGATCTTGTTGACTGCTGTCCGAAATTTGTCTCAGTCTCACATTGAATCCCGTTGTATATTTGCCATTATCATATCTTCTTTTATCATCCTTATCCATGTATTCGTTTTCTGTTTTTGGAGGCTGTTAGGAAATTTTCTTTGTTAGTCTTCTCTCATCCATTCCCATTAAATGTCCTGAATTATTTTTTTATTAATATCAAAATCATTCTTAAATTTCGATGATTGATAGCAAAAAAAAAAGTTTCTTTTCCTGGATTATATAACAAATTGCAAAAATTAATCTAAAATAAAAATTATAATCAGTAAAGGCCATGTTTTCATTTCAACCTATTTTTAAGTGTAGGAATATAAATGAATAAAAATCTCCGACTAGTCGGCGATTTTTGCCTATTAGTCTGCTTTTATCAAGCAAATATAGTACTCGCATAATAATTTTAAGTTTAGAATTGGAATTATAATAAAATGTAGTCGTGTAAAATATTTGATAAAATTTTAATAGGTGTGAAATTAGATTGTGTCTAAGATGGATAAAATAATTCAATTTGGTAAGTAGTGGCGTATTGTTGTTTGCAGCGTTGAACTGTTACAGTAAGCATGGAGCCAGTAATTTTGTATGACTATTGTGAGGAGCGGGGAGCGATAATTGATTCAATGGAGTTGTGAATACACTTCTCACTGGGCCCATTCGAATTCAAATATGTCTCGATTAGATAATCAAGACGGCTTTAGGGGCCGCCATTGTATGAATGAATTGGTTATGCCAGCCTTCTTCCACTATCTATATTCCACTGCTTATATACATATGTACATTCACTCATATACATATTAAATAAATATATTTATATATATGTTTAATGCTTTTCTCGAGTTTCAGTCAATAATAATATAGCTACCAGCAATATAAATATATAAAATACATATGTTAAAATTTATAACTGTATAGGGTGAGTATCTCTTAGTGTAAAAAAAAATTTGGATTAAACTAGATCAAAAATGTAGCTAAATGCCGCAAATCTCACCTTTCTATTCCAATCCGTTGCAGATATAAGATAAACCAAAGACTTTTTTGAGGAAATCACGTTTTTTCCCATAAAAACTGTAATATCTCTAGTTTAACCCAATTTTTTTTTTACACTAAGAGATACTCACCCTGTATAATTCAAAATATGGAGGAATATGAATCTACTTACAATGTTACTGCTGAATATTTCTAGGTAAACCTCATACATTAGTAGAAACAAACAAATCGTTTGCTGTGTAATTATTAAAATGGATAAATACTTCTTACTATAACTGTTTATTACGCGATTCTTATATATTTCTATGGTTATCATTTCGTTTTCTTCGTCGTACGAACTACGACTTCCTGTCCTACAGTATCCTTTAATAATATTCCACCAATCCCTGTTGAACAAAACCACTACCTACGATTCCACTTGGACAAGCTTCTTACTTGGAATCCACATACAAGACTAATACTACAAGAAACTGTTCGTCGTTACAGACTACTTCAACATTTACTAGATAAAACGTTCAAAGCTCCCAATTAATTAGAAACGACTTATTTACATGAGTGTGATAAGACCCTTTTGGACGTACAGAGTTAAGCTTTGGTGCTCCACTAACCATCCAATTCATCTCGTATTCAATCCTTGCAATCCAAAATCCTCAATGCTCCCTACTTAGTCACCAATAAACTTATCAATAAAGATCTAAATGTCCCATATGTTGCTGATTTAGCCCTAACCAGAAACCTATCCCTTCATATTAAGCTCCATACCCACTAAAATCCACTAGTTTCTCGAATTGCTTTTAGAGATCTTCTAGTTTAGAATTTTTATTGAAGTGCCACTGATGAGTAGTTCTTTTCAAGTTTTGACATGTTATTGTAATCGTTATTAACTCATTTACTTGATGTATATATTTGTACAGTTGTAAATTTCAATAAATTGATAGAAAAAAAAATCATTAACTAAATATATGTTTTTTAAATTATTTTGTCCATGGTGTATAACTTTGGGAGAATTAAATTTCAATGAATGTTTTGTTTGCCTGTAATGCGTGGTCTGGCTTATTAGGGTTTTTAATTATAGACGTGTAATATATATATATATGTTTGTGTTGATAAAAACGCCGTTTGAGGTGCTGTCCCGATGAACCGAAATATGATTGCCACAATTATCTTCATATGGTATTTCATAAATTATATTAGATAGTAATTCTAATCTTTGGTTTTAGAGTATAATTTTGCTATGATTGACGTATTTTTTAATGTTACGATGTAATTATCTTATTTTTGTTATTTGTAAGTGTTTTTATAAGTGTTTCTGAAAGCGTTTGTATGTATGTAGGAATATTTTACTGTTAATTTATAGTTCCAAGTGATAAGGTAGAGTTTGTTTTTGTAAATTACAAATGAGTCTGTGTGGACATCCATTTATTATTAATTTATTTATGCATTAATTAAAAATTGTTGAAATATAAATTGTTTAAATGCTGCTTGTTTTTATTTCATAAATGATTTTAATAATCCTAATACATTTCATATGCACTGTTTAAAGAATATGGGGACACCAAACAGAAATGAAAAATGAAACTTTCTCTCCCTCTTCTTCTCTTCTCTCTCTCTCTCTCTCTCTCTATATATATATATATATATATATATGTATATAATGTTGGATTTGAGTGGCTATTACTCCTATCGCTATAAATAAAAGAAATATGCATATTAAGCCATGAAAAGTGGCATAAAGTTGAAGCATTTTATGATTATATATTATGTACTCGTATTTTGCGGCTACGTTCAATTTGAATATCAGTCATTATTTTGTATATTTATCAACATTACAGCCCATCCTGTTAGGTAAAACTCTTCTTTTTCTCGTGTATTTTTTAAAATTTAATTAAATGAGTTGTTATTTTTATCTTGAAAACTTTTATTTGCACATTTAATACGATATTACAATTATCAACTGAATCCACTCATCTTTTGTCGTTACCTCTTCTTTTTTTTTGATCATCATAAAAACAAAATACTTAATTTATTTATTAAAATTTTCTTTCCTTGTTTTTATTTTTAACTTTTATTGAGTAAGTGTTGCAATCTGCCTCAAATCTGGGCAATACGTAATATGAATAGCTTAAGATTCCAATCACGCAATGCGTACAAAAGAAATAAATGAATAAACAAATAAACAGAAAAAGAACTATGCAATATATAAAAAATATAGAGAACTTTCTTGTTTTTTAACACATTTTTTTTATTTGTCATTGTTTTTCTTTTTCTTTTCTTTTCAAATTTCCACGATAAGGGGTTACATTAAAGGCCGAAACGTCGGCACAATTGAGTAATATTTTTAAAGTATTTCCATCACTACATACCCAACTATCATCATGATTATTTGTTGCTCATCCAAATTAAATAGTTTTTCTACTAGATTATCTTTAGGTGGAAGGTTTTGTCGCCCATACCTTTATCGACCAGCTGAAAAATTTTCCAAAATGGACTGGGCTGGTTTTGGAAATCAACCCTTCATTTAAAGTTTAATTGATATTTTGTAATAGTAAAAAAAAAATAAATAAAAAATGTAACAAATAATTCCATACCCAATATATGTTAATAATGGCGATGCCATTTTTAAATATACTAGTAAATACTCTGTTAAAGGGAGATTTTTTATTAAATGTTTTTTACTACTTATTGATATTTACAAGTGTACACAATATACAACAACTAATTTTAAGGAAAATTATTACAATGACATGTCAATAACATGTAAATAACTAGTCACTAGTTACCACAATTTCAAAAAAAAAGTTATGTTTCGTACTTTTATAATATATAGAAAACTATATATCATTACGCACGTATCGAAAAGGCAAATATTTGAAATAAAAAATTTCGGACACTAGAAAAAAGTAACGATTTTTTTTATACCTCTTGTAAGAATACGCGTTGCCATTTTTGAAAAGCGAGTGGATATTTTTTTATAAAAGGGAGCTGTAATGTAATTTTGAATGTGAATAATGTAATCGCCAGGAAGTATTATTTATTTTAATTGTTTATTCTGCAGAGCCGTCCCACCTGCCACTATCCATCATGCCATCCATCCCACTTACCCTTTGTACCCTAGATCTTCCGAGAAATGCTCCTCCTACCATATCCGACCCAGATCCGAGGGACAGAAATATAAAGTGTACCCAGAGGATGCGGCGGACGTTTGTCTCAGTTGGCAGGTATAAACTGGTTATATCCCGCGTGTAAAATAAACGCCGCCCCCAGCTCACTCCCTAGGGTGGGATCCGTCGAGGCTAACAATCGCTTAGCCCAACTCCCGCCCCTAATTCCCACCCTCACGGTCCGTCTTGTTATCGCTTTATCTAAATAATATCAGGTGTCTAGTCTTGATTAGTTCTATTTCCAAACCTAGCCCTCGTTCTAATGTTCGCTCTAGTTGATGGTGAAGGTGAATCATTAGCTTGTTGAGTGTAGCGACCTGGGATGGATTGGATTAGGGATGAGTATCATAAGAAAAATATCGATATTTCCTAACGTGTACCTCAAAATGTAAAAAAAAAAAAATGGTTGAAACTAGATCAAAAATGAAGAAAAATGTTCAGATCTTACCTTTTTATTCCAATCCGTTGCCGATATACAATAATTCAAAGACTTTTTTTGAGGAAACCGCGTTTTCACCATAAAAGCTGTAATATCTCCACTTTGCTTCAACATTTTTCAAATTTTGACCACATTTTCGGATTTAGCATGAAATTCCCTATAAGACCAGAGTAAATGTAACCTATGAATTTTATGAATTTGGGACCTAAAGAACAGCTTAATCTTCACCTTATTTAGGGAAGTCACAAGAGAGATATATGCTTTATTGAAACAGTAGACATAGTGCTGCCCAACTTTATTGGGTTGCTAAAACACAGCATACTCATCTATCCAATTAAAGACAACAATATAATTTATAATAGTTTAGTTATAATTATATAATATACTACTTAATATTACCTAATACTAGACAAAAATAACTTTTTTTTTTTTTTTTTTTTTTTTTTTTTTTTTTTTTTTTTTTTCCCCCCTTTTTCGCTTCTTTTCCTCTTTCACTTTATTCTTTCATTTTATGTTATCCCCCCCTAATATTCACATATCTACCACACATTCATATACATATATGCACATTAATTAACTGTACATTGCAATGGGCCATCCTATGCACCATGTATGTGATGGTGAATAATTCCCAGGGAGTCCAATATTATATTTTCGGCCATTATCGGTATATCCCTCACCTCCACGCCAAGGTCCTCCAAAAAGCTCCTTGTTTTTGCCGGGATGACTCCGCGAGACCCAAACCATAATCCTTTCACGGAGAAATCTCTATTTCCGAATGTCTCGCGGAATTTCTCTTTGAGGAAAGGGATACATTTTTCATAAATATCCATTTTCTCCCTTTCTACTTCACCTGATTGATCGAGGTTATTATTTTCATACCTTACAGTAGGATCCACTATAAGCGCTGTCCGTCCGTTCTTCGGAAACGTGACTATATCCGCATACCTCGTGGACCCGTTGGTATCGATGCAGTATACCTCGTCAAAGCAGGTAAAGCCTTTATTCTTGAGGAGCCTTATCAATTCATTCTTGACCCTGTGGTGACGGCGTGTGATCAGGAGTGAGTTGTTGGGACATTTTCCCAGCACATGGGCTGGTGTTTCGGACTCTTTGCCGCACTTGCGACAAAGGGACCTAACCTCTCCTATATGTCCGCTGACACCTGGGACTCCACGCAGGGGTGCATAATTGATGTTGAGTTTTAGGGCGTTGGTCCATTCAGACCCTGAAAGTATTTGTTTTTCACAAATATATCTGTTAGCTCTCGGCGTCTCCTTAAAATGAGATACACCAACGCCCTGCCACCTGCAATTGGCCCATTCCTCAAAAGCGCCCTCTCTCAGCGACCGTCGTAGATGGATGACATCTCCATTCTCAAGAGAGAGCGTCGTTGCTTGCATCTCACCCCTATACAACACAATGCCCATACTTTTCTGTGGATTTACAGCCAGACCAATCTCCGCCAGTATCCTTTGGGTGCTATCTATAATTCTCTCTGCCGCATACTTATTACGTGCAGAGACCGCCTGATCATCTGCAAATCCTGTGAGGACCACACAGTCTTGGTCCTCTCTCATCTTGTACCCGTAGTGTCTTGAGAAATCATGATCACAAAGGTCTTGGTACAGATGATCAATAGCTAAGTTAAACAGCGAGGAGAGAGGCGGGAACTCCTCGCAGTACATTGATCTGGCTAGTAGCGTGAGCTCCAACAGTTACCTTAATTTTGTTTGTGGATAGGAGTGCAGCGATAACGTTTCTCAGGTCCAGTGAAACACCTCTTGCTTCTAACGATCTAACAATGTGATCGTGCCCAATGTTGTCAAAAGCGCCAACAACGTCAAGAAAGACCACCGCACAGTCATTTTTCTTATTTTTTGCGTCTTTTATGACTGCGTCAATGATTCTTGCGCTTACGTGTGCTCCCGGAAGGCCCCTAATAAAACCTCTCTGATTCCTATGGAAGGTGACCTGCTTTCTCAGTTCCTGGTCCAGAACCTTTTCTATGATTCGGCGCACAATAGGGTATATAGTAATGGGTCTCCATGATGAAATATTTTTAACATCGCCCTTACCCTTGTATATTAAGATTGTGCGCCCTTGACGTAAAGGTTCTGGTATATAGGCCACCTTCAGCATGATCTCCGCTATTGTCTTAATAATGTGGGATACATCATAGTATTTTATCGTGCGGATTAAGACCCCGTCAGGCCCCGGTGATGTGTCCAGTGAAGTCGATTTAATGGCTTTTCGTATTGCCTGGACATCAAGATTCATGACATTTGGCATCGGGGCACATTTTTCATAATCCGCACGTCTGCAGGAGTTCACTTGCTCAAAGAGGTTTCTAAAATGGGCATCGATTTCGGTGACCTTTAAGGGACATTGCTTAGGGGCATCGGCATTCATTATTGTCTGGACGACCTTCTTTCTTCTGTTATAATAATTGTACTGGGCCATCTCATATTGATATTGTTCTTGCCGACGCCCTCGGTCTGCTTTATTTGCTCTCTGCGGATTCGAAGTTTTACTGGCACCCTTGTCTTCTATATTTTTTTTTTTTTTTTTTTTTTCTTAATTTATAAAATTTAATTGCCGGGTGCTGTGGGCCTGGAAGTTCTGCATTAATATTATTTAAGAACTTGAGAAATTCAACGACCGCTGCATCGAATTCCGCAGTTTCCATATTATTTTGGTTACAAAGATTTTTGAACGTGGCAGACCATTTAGCAATGCCCTCCTTAATTTCAGGTATCTCATCCTCTCCATTTTTAGGGCCCACCACCTTTTTAATTAGTCCTCTTAACGTATTATTATTGGCCTCCCTGGGATGCTTCTTGGCAATATGGGTTCCAAGGCCTCTCTCGCCCTTGAATGACAAGCCACAAATAGGGCAGACCGAATCATCAGGATGAGAGACTCTTTCTTCTCGGTTGACACCAGCCTCCGTGGTTTTAGTGGTTAGTTTGGGCAACTTAGTGAATACATCCTCAATAGGAACTGTTTTGCCCAATACCACTCCTTCTTCTTCACTCCATTCTACTTTAATAAGCTTTTTTTCGCCTCCTCCTTCGGTTGGCACCGATATCACGGAGGCAACAACCGCTTCCTGAGTAGGCCCTTCGGTCCTCGAAACCCATACTGTTTGGCCAATCTCAAAATTGTTACCATTCTGTTTATCTGTTACCTGCATCATATTAAGCCAATTCCAGACAATCGCAACCAACACACATACATGTTCAGATCCCTGAATTAAAAAATCAACATAAATGTGCACATATACGTATACTCACATATACTATGAAAATCAAAGAAATGCTAAATGTCTTTGCTAAAATTGGTTATTAAATATACTTGCTAAAAAGTGCCAACAATGACGTTAATGTATTAAAATAAATGAATAATTTTGATCTATAAGAATCAATAAATAAATAGGTAAATATTACAAAACACACATATATATATATACATATTCATATCCGAACATAACTCCCTCTAATTATTCCTATCCCTTTTTCCATAATTACAAAAAAACACATGAATCAATAAATCAATACCCGACAAAAAAACAACAGAAAAAAAACAAACAATAATATCAATAATAATAACATTAATGATAATAAAGATCCACTTAAACCATAAAAGGGAATTATAAAACCTTATCCTACATCAAACATTTAATTAGATTTTTCTCCTCTTTCACATTCTTCTACGTCATCAATACTTAAGATAAATAAAGTTAAATTTTAAAATACATCAAGTTAACAAATTTTAATAAATAAAGTTAAAATCTTAAAATAAATGCAGTTAAAAAAATTAAAATAAATAAAGTTAAAATCTTAAAATAAATGCAGTTAAAAAAATTAAAATAAATAAAGTTAAAATCTTAAAATAAATGCAGTTAAAAAAATTAAAATAAATAAAGTTAAAATCTTAAAATAAATGCAGTTTAAAAAATTAAAATAAATAAAGTTAAGAAATTAAAATAACTACAGTTAGAGCATTAAAATAACTAGGTACACTATTTTCTTAATAAGTTGGACTACACCGGTGACAGGAGAGGAGTATAGCTGCTATGATATGGATGACAGCTTCATATCTATGAATATTGACACTGACCTTGCCGTTGTGCCACAATGCTTCCCCAGACAGCTGGCCGGAGGCGAAGTGGGGGGCTGCAAGTCCGTACCTATCCTCTGATAACGAACTCTGGTCTTGCTGAAATACCGCTTCCTATACTTTCAATTATTGGCAAAGATCCTCGAGCGATTTGCTTGAAATTCTATAAATCAGTCCACGTAATCACACTTAACACCTGTGTCAAATTTGGGCACAAACAGATGAAAAAAACCAAACGCAATGAGAGGCCAACGTGGAACCGATGTGTCTCTGTTACCGGCCTGAACCAGACTCTAGACTTCAACGCTCACCGTTTTTCGAAAAAAACTATCCACAAAACTGCAAATCTTACAAAAACTTGAAAATTTAACTAGATTTCATATGGTATGATCAAATTTATGATTCGTATTGATTTCATGGAGAAATTTACTTTTAAAACTGGAAAAAAATGGTTTTTCATTTAGCATACAAATCAGTTACAGTAAATAAGACATTATGATAATCCCTTAATGAAAATATGTATTTTAAACATAATAAACTATTCATTGAAATATAAAGCAAATAAAAAAGTTATTGTTTAATAAGAAATATTGTAAAACTGTCAATAAAACTACACCAGATCAAAGGATTTTATGTTATTACATTTATTTATTTATTAGGATTATTTAGGATTTATTTTATTGGATTTTTAATGAATGGTTTAAAACCCAATGATAATAAACATAGATCTCAAGTTTGCTGTTGGCTTCTGAATGCAGATGATATAATTGTTATTGTTTTTTAATATAAAATTTACTTTAAAAAAGAAAGTTGTTTGTTGTATTATTATTACATAGAGAAAATTATATAATGTAAAGTATATAAGAAACATATTTGAAATAAGAAATATCGGGCTCTAAAAGAAAAATATTTATCAATCCTTTTTTATATCTTGTTTATCAATACTCGTCCCTGTTTAGTAACATTATATCTATGTTGATTATCTAAAAATACATATAAAATAATTAATCAAAATATATCATTGTTAATTACTTTTACTCCTCTTTCTGTAACATGTAGTAATGCCCGTCTTTGGTTTTTGTAAAGAAAAATACCTCATTTCCTGATTTGAGATCTTCTAAATGCCTTTCAAAAGTCCGTTATGGTCCTTAAAAAACCATAGCCAGAAGAAGCAACACCAAGGCTGTAAGGAGGGTTCGACAAGATACTAAAACCCTCCATTTCTGTCGGGTTTTTTGTAACCAGCGTAAACTATTTCGATTAAACAAAGAATGGTACTTCAATTTTAAAACTCCATATACATACAGTATACAGTAGAGCTCAGCATTGATATCCGAGACAGCTACTACTGTGTAGCCCCTTAACCCATACAAGTGCAAAACATCGTCATGAATCTACGGTGCGTAAGGCCCATCTTGGAGACATTTGTTCCCAGAAGTGAACCGCTTCACACAAAACTTTACCGTCTTAAGAGGCACAAAATTTTCATTTTCCACAGCAATAGTTTCTCCTTCCTTCCCAGTTAGCCCTTTTTCATCAGCGCTTCAGAATACCGCGAAAAACAATTTTTTGCTATGACATGTTCGTTGAAATTCACAAGAAGAGAAAAAAAAAAAGGAAGTTGGTATACATAATCACATAAAGTAAACGACGTTGTACATTCCTTACATCAGGGTCTAAATGAGGTTAAAAAGAGACCTCAGAGTTTCAGTAAATTGATACTCAAATACTATTTTATTGACTTAGTTCATGTTTTACAGGAATATTATTTATAAAAAAAAAATGATTTACTTTGGATGCAGTTTTAATTGATAAATATAATTCTATTTCTTATTTAATCTAGTTCATTCTTATCACTTAAGAATTAAGTGATATAGATAATCAAGTTAATATTTAGATCGCGTTACAGGATCCCATCAATACATATTTTTTTTAATGAAAAAAAAAAGGTTTGCACAAAGATTTGACGATTTCTTACAATATGTAAGTTTGCATACCGTTAAATATTTTTAATCTAGTCCTGCAGAAAATATGCTATACGAGTAGATTACGACTCAAATAATAAAAGCTCTAATTAAGAAGGCACATCGAGATAGTACAAAGTATTTCCTTCATCAACATAATATTGTTTATTAGTGACTGTTCCGCTCGTGTACTCCGCATTAGTTAATTGTATATGTATATTTTCTATTCTCTATTGTTGCTATTAATTCAAATTTAATTTGGTTCAATTTCTCAATCACACTATTGTGACATAATTAATGGTCGTTCTATTTAATCAGGCAGAAATTATTATTAGTTTTTAGTTGGTATACAGACTAATGGCTTCTCCTGAATTTGCATATTCAGTATTTCCATTGACTAAATAGAATTCCATTATTTTTTTTTTCAATTATTATTTTTTTTTTTTTAATTTATCAACTGGTACCAGACTTCTCTTATATCAACACGTACAAGAAACTTCTCGTCTTTTCCGACTTTCCCTACTTTTACTATACAAGCGTCCAATGCTCTCAATAAATTACAAAAGACTTATTTACATGATAGTAATTAGACCCTTTGGACAAAAGGAGTTGAGCTTTGGGACTTAACTAAACCTTCCAATTCTTCTATCGAATCCTAACAATCCTTACAAAAAATTCTTGGTAAAATCCTGAATACTCCTTATTATGCCACTCCTCCATGAAGATCTTCATGTTCCATATGTTGCTGATTTGTCCCTTACCAGATACCTATACCTTCATAGTAAACTCCATATCCACTCAAATCCACTAGTCTCCCAACATGCATCATACTTCATTCCCGATAATATTTATTTTTTCCTTTTTGTATTTTTATATTATCCTTTGACGGCGTTAAGTACAAAAAAAAAACGTTAACAATAATTGAAAAGGCATTGTTTTTTTGTTTTTTTTTTACTGAGGATAAATGTTTCTAGACCTTTTTTTGAGGGATCAGTCAATATGATAAATAAGGCTTTATTATGTCTTATTACGTTAGACTTTATTATGTCTAATAAAACGTTATTTTATTATGTCGACGTTTCGGCCTTAACATTGATGGCCATCATCAGGCCTAAACCTTTGGCAACCTTTAAGCATTGTATTGTCTCAAAATCTTTTAATATTTGACAAAAAAATTTTCTATTTGTTTATAACAGGTGCACAAGTCAACAAAAGAATAGATAAAGTGACGCAAGTGAGCTCTAGTGGATTAGATTTTAATCTTGTTCGGTTCATTTTTGTAATTTAACGTAATAATAACTCAAAAATATACATTGTTGTTCTCGTTAGATATTTTTTATAACTTTTCATCACTTATCCTTATTTATTTTTCAAAAAAAAAAAAAAAAAAAAAAAAAAAAAAAAAAAAAAAAAAAAAAAAAAAAAAAAAAAAAAAAAAAAAAAAAAAAAAAAAAATTCTAAACAGATCTGTTTTGGTTTGGTAGATTAACAGTCTTACTATGAATAACCGAAAATTATTTTTTGTTTTAAGCATGATTTGGAATATTTGATTTACATTTCTTTTTTAATTTATTGCTGTTTATAGTTTTTAAATGAATGAAAGACAACCTATTCTTCACTACACACAATTTGTTTTTTTCATTTGGACTTTATAGTGTAAAGGCTCTTATCCGGCGTTGAACGGCGTACTCAAAAGGAAAATAATATTATACAAAAAGACCAACAATAAACATTTTTTTGGGATGACTTTCTGTTATGTAAATAAAAGTGGTCAGCAGTTATGTAGAGTCGTGTAACGTAAATATTATTTAAGAGCAATAAAAGGAAGGAAGAGGGAGATTATAATTATATAAAAACTCGTAAATAACCTAGCAGGGGTTGGGGAGATTGCAGCCAGGATTATATCCCAGATTGCTGCCAAGGCTCCTTATATATACACAAAAGGATAAAAACGATTAAGTGACCCACATATGCTACCTTATAATATTTCTCAGTATTGGACACAAATTCTTCTGATCGAATGGATAAATATCTGAAACTGAAGTGATTAAATTTAAAGGTAAGTTTTACAGAAGATGATCTAAACTCTAATATCACATTCAAATAAACATTTTTATTGATTTATAGTGAATAAATAGATCGTGGTAAAGTGTGTTATTTTTCTGTAGTAAGGACTTCCAGTATTGAAACATACAGTTATAAGAACTGAGCTCCGAATGTGACTAATAGAAATATGATTAGATTTGGGAGAAGATGGTCAACACATGATTCAGATGAACTTTGTATTTAAAGAATTATTTACCGAACTTGATATTTGAAAGGGTGGTGAAGAAAAATAGCTTGGAAATGTGCAAAGGATATCTCGTAATTTGGATTACGAAAAGAAATCACAAAGGAGATTCAGCAAGAAGAGATAAACTTCGCAAAGGACGGTTAGACGACGTGTAAGATGATCCCCAACAACTTAACAACCGATGATGGCTTACCAAAACAATGAACGGAATTTTAAGAAGTACGACAAAGGAGAAAGCTTTGGTTCTAACGCACATCGGTGAGTAAGGGCAGACAATTTATATATTTATTTTTAAATCGTGACCTGTCCTTCCCGGAAAAATAAATTTATTCTTTTGAAAATAGATTATTAAATTCGTCTTTTTTTTTTTTTTTTTGCAGGACACTCTATTTTACTATTTTAACTCTGCTGGTCAGTGGTTAACATTATCGCCGGGAAGTTAGAGATGCTTAGAAATATTTTATG